>JAESUZ010004271.1:1185000-1685305 GCA_017311185.1 Proteles cristata cristata | reverse complement strand
TTGCTTTGCTTTTTGTGTCTTAGAACATTAGATTTATATGTTATCTACTGAGTGATCTTCTTCTTGGGGCCTAATCCACTAGAGAGAATAGTTTGCTCGGGTTCACCTTCCCGTTAATGACGTTCCTATCAGCAAAGTGAACTTCAAGTCTGAAGAAAATGAAGTGAACCTGAGGTCTGAAGAACAGCCTGTGCAGAAAGAAAATGCTCAGCTGAAGATCCAAAAGAATCAGGTAACAAAACTTACTGCCAAAAGTTCTATAAATCAGAGAACTGAACATCATTACTTCCTTTTGAGGTTTCTCTTCCTTAACTTTGGTAAAATACATGCATTAGAACATGCATCAAACATTTAAGTGTACATGTTAGTAGTGCTAAGTAGAGTCACATTCTTCTATAGTCATTACATCTTTCTCAAATCTGTCTTAAAGTCAGGAGATACCAGTGAACACATCAAGGATTTGATGCAGGGAGTCTTGACAAGATGGAAGAAAGCCACATTTGGTAGAATGAGTTTGCTCTGGGAAGGTAAAAAGTGGCTTCCTGCCTTTGGAATCCTATCTTTTCTCCGAATCTCTCTCCTCATGGCCACACTCGTGGGAATGGGTTCATATACTCAAGTAAACTATTTTATGCTTCACAGGTAGCAAAAGGGACCTGGGAGACAACTGTGATGCACTGAGGTGTGTGAAAAGCAAAGGAGCCCGAATGGGAAACACTGAAGAAGAATGCAGACACTCTTGATGGAATGTGTGGATGGAGACAGAGTCACAGAAGAGTAAGACTTTCAGGAAATAATTGTTACAAAGACTGTTGTAAGAACGACTGTGTGAGACAATGGGAATAATTATACTTTCTTGAGCACATTTAACACCAACCATACTTTTACCATAGTAATCAGTCAAGGATTGTGTTTCTCCCCTCTGCCTTGATTTCTGTGATCTGCATCTTCCTTAATTTTGTGGAAACCTCAGGGTTCATTTTCATTGTCCTTTACATTTCCATCCCATCATAGCGACATGACTGCCATATGTCTATAATTTGTTGTTAAAGACTACACATTGGGTAAGAAATATTTGGAGAAAAATGCAGGTGTACTATGATGGTATCTTGCAGCAGATGAGATGGGAGTTTACATCTGATCAGAGATCAGGGCTGTCAGCGGTACTGAACCCTGTGAAATCAGTTTCCCTTCCCTTCCCTTCCCTTCCCTTCCCTTCCCTTCCCTAGCCTTCCCTAGCTTTTGCTACCCTTTCCTACCCTTCCTTTCCCTGCAATCCTTTTCAGGAGACAAGATTCTGAAGGTGGGACAAGTCACATCATTTTCTTTTTGTCAATGTATTTTGCATTCTTCTCAACTGGTGTCTTTGGGGCAGGTGGCAGGAGTTCCCTTGTGAACTGTAGAAATGTCCATTTCTAACACTGTACAGTGTTAACGACACCATGTCCAAGAAAGATATCTCTATGGCAGTGTCATGGCCCCAGCCTTGATTGAAAATTCAAGGTTCTTGGGAGAAACCAGACAAGTCAGGAACCCCTGTTTCATCCTTATGTGTTTAGTTGTGATGAGTTGGTCCGGCTTGGTTTTGTACATTGAAATGACATACACTTAGGCAGTCCCAATCAGAAGAGCCTGAGCCTGGGTTAGGGTGCTTAGTGCCTCTCATGTGGGCTTTTTATGTTTATGTGATGCATTGATGAGTCAGCATAGAGAAGCTCAGAGTTGCCAATGCTGGAGTTTGAGTTTGTGTAGTCCTTTTTGGGAGGGTGCATCAATGTTTCCCCCTGGTTGTGTTTGGAGATCTGTGTGTTTACAGGGAAGGGGAGAAGAGACATTTGAGTCCTGCCTTCAGATTCTGGGGAGGGAAGAAAAGCAGAATTTCACATGGGCTACCAGGTGATATATGTTTCCTTCCCCTCATAGGAAGCTGAGACTGAAAGAACAGAAGCAGGTAGAAGGGGAGAAGGAGCTGTCAGCCTCAGAGGAGAAACTGAAATTAGCTGCAGAAGAGCTACGGAACTACAAGTGAGTCCAGCTCCTACCAGCAGCAGCTCACACATGCCTGTTGGATCACGTTGAAACTTTGTACAGTGCTTAGACCCAAGTAGCACACAGATATCCAGAAATATTCAGGAGACATTTATTTATATAGAGACTTCCAGAAAAATGTGACCTTTTCCAGATGTTAAGTGAAAAATATTAATTTAAACATGTTAAGTCACTAAAGATTTCCTGATCCCGATGCCAGCCAGACTGTGGAAAGGTGGTTCCCGAACATGTTTCTGGAGGCACTGGAAATTATCATAAACCCCAGGAAGCAGTTTGGTGGATGACGAATCACATCAACAAGTATGACCATCCCATTTTAGAGACCCCCCCCCTTGCTGTAGCCATGAGAAATATGATAAGGATCTAAGGAAAAGAAGACTTGAAGTTTATGATGAAAGATACCCATTGCAGAATCATCAGTGGTAATCAATAACAGGGAGTTGTCACCTCTGGTAAGGAGACCGTGTCAATGCAGAGCCCCACTGGAACTGAAAATAATAAATACAAGATGATGTAGTGATACCTTTGGGCTTTCTGTACTCTCCTTCTCATGTGAAATGTGTCTTATAAGGCTTGACCATGTGTATGAGAGTTCATTTCTTACAATGAAAACCTGGGCCAATTACTGTCACCTTCAACATGGTGATTCATCTGATGAAAGCAATCGTCACTCCCAGGAGAAGAGTAGAAGAAACACAAGAAGAGCTGCAGCAGTCAGAGCTCACCTTTGGAAACCAGGTAGCCTGCACTCAGTTCCTGAGTCCTTCAGCACCTAACGCAGATGATCATAACGGGCCACTGAATCTCTCCACGTGTGTTTTCATTAATGTGATGGCTCTTTCAGATTGCTCTTTGTGAGAAGGCGGCTCAGGACAACTAGGTAAGAACGTTTTCCTCTTTTCTTCTTGTGCACACTCTGCCACAGCTGATCGTGGACATGTTTCTCTCTCCCAGCTCAGGGCTTGTGATCTGGAGAGTGCGGTGGTGGAGCAGAGCAGGGAGGTTGCTTACTTGAAATGCAGGGACAGGATTTTGATATATGTCTTGTAAAGGGCATCGTGAGGTTTTTAAAAACACTAAACTGTTTGGTGTCGAGTGGAGTCCTCGGCATGGTAACTCTTGGTGAAACAAATTCATCTCAATCTTGCAGAATGGAAGTCATCCGAAGACCGAGGCTTCCAGAGGAATCCAGGAGGCACAAACCAATGGCAGGAGGACCTGCCAGGGAGATCCCTCCATGGAGAGGTAAGGAGCACGTTGTGAAATGCAGTAGCTTAACTTCTGTGGCAACATCCACACAATCGGCTTCTGGTTCAGTGGGTGTCATTGTTCGGTCTCCTACAAACAATCCCAGGTGGTTACTATAGGGCACAGATTGTCTCACAGTGGTGACAGGACACTGTTTGTCGCAGATGGCCCCAGCCAGCGGGGCTCTTTGGGTCTGTCCCTTGTGAGTGGTGGGTCTCATGCCCCTCCACCATCTCTGGGTCCCCGTGCAACTTCCTGGTTCCATGTAACTGGAGAGTGGGTGCTAGAACGGTTGTGGGTCAGCCCCCTTTCCACCTTGAGACAATGTTGAAGTATTTTTTCTTTCGTTTCAGATTAATAACATGAACAATGGCATGAATTAGAGGCTGTATGTCCTGATTAGCTTATTGGTTTGCCTTTTGGATAAATATTCCACGGAAAATCTGCTTTCTATAAAGAAAGCAGGCATTTCTTTCCTCTCTTTGGAGGCCCCTTTATTCTTTAAAAAGTTTTTCTTGTGTATTGGGAACTATAGTTCCCCATTAGTAAAGTAAATCCTATGACATTTCACTCCTCTAATGTTATTTTATTAGTGTGACTCTAACACTTTGCAAATCATTCCACATAGAATTAACCTCTCCCTTTCTCACTATTGTAGTATTGGTCTCTTCAAGGCAGTTTCTGTTCACGAATACTTATATAACCCTTGTCAGATACATAAGGCAGTTTCTATACACAGTAAGACATTTGAAAAGTCCCACCCATGCCTTGTAGAAAAGGACAGTGTGCTGTTCATGCTGACAGTTACTGACATTATACTAAGCTATTCTTCCTTCAATTTTTAATCTGTGATAAATTGTCATTTCCCATGATGTGTATTAGGAAACCTTCTTTTAGTGTCAATTTCCAATGAATTGAGCCCTGACCTGTCCACAGTTTGTTGCTTATCAAATATGCAACCAACGCCTTCTGGTGCCTTCCTCAAGGCTCCTCTGGAGTCCCAAGGGTTCACCTGTGCCACGTGGGAAACCCTCTGTGTCTTGGAAATGGACCTGGTAGGAAGCAGAGTAAGATGGTGGAGGAAGGCAAGGATGTTTTTTTGTTTGTTTGTTTTTTGGTTTTTTTTCATCCAGTCTATGCAAGCCAGGATAAACCTCCTTCCTTTCAATGGCTTCTATCAAATGCAGAACCTGGTGCAGCTTCCATGAGGAGCAACAGCCCTGTCCCTACTTTGGACACACAGAAGTTCAAGGTAAATGATGTGACCATTTTCGGTTATAACTCTCTCTGGAACTTTTTATCTCTTTATACAGCACTCTCTCCTGGTCTTGTCTCTAGTTTGTGTGTTCTGAGGTATATCTATGGTGTTATTTACTTTACAAAGAGTAAAAATCTTGCCCAAGAGCCTACGTTTTTAGCTTGTCATCCGTGCTAGTTCTAAGAGCTCTCTGTTCTTAGCTTGTAATCCTTGGTAGTGCCTCCAGAAGCTGTAAGTGTTTAGAGGCTGAGGACCACAGGACAGTCACAGTGTGATTGTGGAACTAACATGAGGAGGATGGCATCTCGCTCCACACTTACATCTCCTGGGCTGGCTCACTTCTTCCAGACCTCCTTTCATAGGAATGTTCCTGGGAACTAAAACATTATTGTTGTTTTACTCCTTTTCTGTCCAGAGTTAGTCATTAAGGTGTTTACATCCGTTGTAATCCTCACTAACTGAAAAACATGAAAAGCCCAACTTTCTGAGAGGTGCTTAGCAATTTTGAATGCTCTTATTCAAAGTTTATTTCGTTCTAAATTTCATAATTCATCACTTTTCCCATCTTTTTGGGGAAATGTACTTTTGCTGAGTCACCGCAGCTGTTCAAGTAGTAAAAATATTAAGAGTTATCTGGGAAGACACATTCACAGTAGAAAACATACACTAGAACTGAAAGAATAGAGAGTGAAAGTCAGGTCTGATGTGCCAGTTTCTGGAAAAGAGCTGATGCCATGTTCATGTAACCGGGCTCTTCTTTGGCCTGTGTAATTGTTATAGCTGGCATCTCCTATTGATACCTTATCTGTCTTTTCCACTTTTATATCAGAACATATTCATTTCAGTCCTGTCATTTCAAATTCCTAACATGTTTTTCCACTGGGCAAAATTAGTCTATATGTCATAGTGTATGTAAAATTCAGCATTCCCTGTGAATTTACATGCATCTATAACTTTTCCTGTAGGTGGCACTGTTTCTGCGGAAAACACTTTCCCAGTTCCCCTGGGGGCTCCAGAGATGTCATCTCCCCATAGATCTTTGTGGCTTAGGGCAGCGTGTCCAGAGGGGGAGTGAGGTGAGCAGAGACTGCCAGCAGGACCTTGCAGGCAGAGCTGGTATCAACTCCTGCTTCACCTTTCATAAGCCATTTACCATCCTTCCTCTTAGAGCCTGTTTCCTTACATTAGAGCAGGGTGGCCATACTTAATCTTGCAGAGTTCTGAGAATCAGAGCTCGGGCATGAAAGGCCTGCAGAAGGTTCTCACTTGTCTCCTGGTTAAACCACTCAAAAAAATTAACTGGAGATGGGTGTAAATGAATGATATGAAACCATAATTCCCCGTCCTTATTTCTGCACCTAATATGCCAAAATGGAGCCATTGAGGTTGTAAAGAACTGGGTGGAGAGTAGTCCTGGAAATAGATGCCTGTGTGTGTGTGGAAGAGACATTCTTTAGGAGTCTGGAATTATCTCTCTGATCTAGGACTGGTCACTTCCTTCCATGTATTTGCAGACACAGCCAGTACTGCTCATGCTGCCAGCAATGCACTGCCTTGGCTCCTCAAACTCCTAGAAGCTCTAGGTTAGATCCAGTGGGAAGGGTAGAGTTTTGTGATATGAGGCTTCCCTGTTGAAACCAGGCAGAGGGGAGGGAGAAAGGCAACTGTTCCTGCTTCATAGGGGGTCAGCTATGTTACTGTTGGTGTTGGTGTTAGATTTTCGACCTTTTACCCTAATACATCTCAAAAGTTTAATCTCTGTCCTGCAGGTCAACATGGCTGCAAGAGCATTTCCTCCTTTCCCAGAAGTGCCCTCCATGCCATACCCCATGGGCTACCCTTTATCACCATTCATGGGCTCTAGGCCACCCCCCCTCCACCGTGGTGGCCTCCGGGACCTCACCATCCACCTTCACCTGCACCATCTGGAAAGATGATCTCAACAGTATGAGTAGACTTCTGAAACACGTTGCATCTTTTTTCTTGTTGAGTCTTTGGAGAAGATGCAGTGATGGCACCACAGACCTTTCAGGTCAGCCTGACTGAGGACGTCGTAATGTTTTTCAAGTTTCTCAGGACATGCAGGAAATGGGTTGTCATTTCCACATCTTGAGCTGGGCAGCACGTGTCTTTTACAGGGAAGGAAAGGCCTTATCCAGGCTGACAGACACAGCACTCCCTTGTACAGAAACCATGTGCTGGGCTCTCTGAGGAATGAGACACACCCCTGACTTTATTTCTAGCTAGTTGACACCAGAGCTGTTCACACTTGCTTGCTTAGTTATAAAAACACCTGAGTCACGGCTATGTGGAAGCTTCCTCAAGGTACAGGGTCAGGTCTCCCTCTTCTCCTCAAGGGTCACCTAAGGCACGTGGAAATCCCTTCTGCCCCTGGTAAGGGACCAGAGAGTGGGAAAGAGTTGAATATAATCATGGGGAAGAGGGGGGGTTCTTCTGCAGTCTATGCAAGTCAGAATCAACCTCCATCCACCTCTGGGCTTTATGAGACCCAGGCTATGGTGCATCTCTCATGGGGAACATCAGTTGTATCTCTAACAAGGGCGCACAGAAAGACAAGGTAAAATCTGTTGCCCTTTTCAGTTGTAATGATTTCTGGAAACTTCTATCTGGCCTTGTCTGGTTTTCTATGTCCTATGGTGTCTTTACCATTTTCTCTACTTTTCCTCACAAGCCTCCAGTCTTCTCCATGTTAAGATCATCATGTTAGTTGGCTCCTTTGGAAGCCACAAGTGTGTGGAGGCTGAGGACCATATGGCTCTCACTTTGTGTTTGTGGAAGTAACTTGAGGAGGATGACACTTCACTGCACACTCAAGTCTTCTGGTGCAGCTGACTCTTTCTGCACCTACTTTACACAGGATTATTGTTATTCTTTTAATTTTTTTTCTGTTTCAGTGTAAGGGATGAACTTGGTCAGAATGTCTGCTATCAGCCTCATGACTGGAAAAGATGAAAACTCTTTCCATCTTTATATTGTGTGCTTTGTGCAGTGCTGACTGTTCTGAGATCAATTTCAGAATTCATCACTGTTCCTCTGTGTTGGTAAATGTGCGATAGAGAATTTCTCCACTTGTCCCCTACGTGAAAACACTCTGAATTCTCAGAAGTGGCACGTGTACTACAAAATGTACTCTGGAACTGCAGTCGTGAAGGGAGAGAATGAGGGATTCCCTGCGGAGCCAGTACCTCACGGAGTCGTTCAGTGTGTTTATATGAGTAGGTTCTCTTGTGTTCGGGAGCTGTGGTAACTGGTACGCTGTCTTATGATACTTTATGGGAGTTTTACACCTGAAATCAAGATATGTTTATGTTCATTCCTTTATTTAGAATTTCCACTTCTCTTTCACAGTGGCACAAAATAGCTCTCCAATTCCTATTGTACTTAAAATCCAAATTACCTGGGGCACCTGGGTGGCTCAGTCAGTTGAGTGTCCAGCTTTAGCTCAGGTCATGATCTCGCAGTTTGTGGGTTCAAGCCCCGTCAGGCTCTGTGCTGACAGCTCAGAGCCTGGAGTCTGTCTTCTGATTCTGTGTCTCCCTCTCCTGCTCATGCTGTCTCTTTCTCTCATAAATAAACCTTTTTTTAAAAAATCCGAATTACCTGTGAATTAAGATAAACATACCTGAGACCAATGAACGTGTACAGGTAATATATTTCAGAAACCCCATTTCCAGTCCCCCTGTTAGACTCCCAGATTCCCCATCTCCTCAGAGGTCTCTGTGGTCTTGCAGAGAAGATGCTTTGTCAGGGAGGGAAGCAGAGTGAGGACAGACATCAGCAAGCAGGCCAAGCTTTGACCCTCGCGTGGCTCTGAATCTCTGTGTGGTGCTGGGCTTTTGATTCCTTCATGTTCTGCCTGTTCTCAGTGTGCAAAGGAAAAGTCTGCAGATGTGATGCAAGAGGACACCAGAGGGGTCCTGGACATAGATGTCCCCCTCACAAGAATATGTTTCTTTATTAGAGTAGCGTTACTGCCATCAGTCTTCTCGAACAGGATGCCTTGGCTTTCTGCGTTTGCTAACATGGGCAGTGACATGTGGTGGCAGTAGTTTCTTCTCATGGCATCTGGTGCCTTCAGACTGTAGTTGGGACCTCGTGGGAGGGTAGAGTTTTCTGTCACTGATGCTCTGTTCTTCTAGAACCTATGGTGGAACAAGGGGCCTGGTGCAGTCACCTGCCATATTGTGTTTAGCTCCTGGTGGACATTTCTGCTTCTGTCATACCAACATACCTGTCCCTTGTGTTCTGTAGGTCCATATGGATACAAGAGGACCTCCCCCTTTGCCAGGACCGCTCTGCAGGCCCTTCCCCACAGACTCCCCTTTTATCACCGTTCATAGGCTCTATAAGCCACCTGTAGCTCCCTGGTTTCCTTGGGACGGCACCCACTACCTCCACCTCGACTGTTTGTAAGATGATCTGAACAGTAGGAGTTCACTTGTTCAGCATGTCAGGTGTGTCTTGTTGAGTCTTTGAGAAGAGGTAGAGTTGGGCTCGCAGGCCTTACAATGCAAGGGTGCTGCTAGCTGAGGACACTGTTAAGATTCCTCAGTTTCTCAGGACATACATATATTGGACTGTGTCATTTTCTCTTACTGAGCTGGGCTGCAGGTGTCTCTTGAGGAGACAGAAAGAGCCTTTTATAGAAAAGTAGCCATGCAGTTCTTCAGATGTACCTTGTACAGAGTCCATGTTCCTGGCTCTGTGAGAGATGAGGCACACCCCTACCATCAGGGGCTTCAGGTATCCTAACAGGGAGAGCGTTATGTGCATTAGATGATATGGAGCTTCTGATCTGCAGTAGTGGAAGCTTGAGGATGGGTTCTCAAGTACAAGAGCCAGAGACGTGAATCTCATGGGAATGAATTGGAGACTGTGGGCGAGAAGGAAGAGCTGAGAATGGTGCAGGAGGGAGGGTGTTGGACTCATGAGATGAAGTTGGAGGCCATTTCTGGCAGGGCCCGCAGCCTGGGCAGGGAGCATGAGGGCAGCGTGAGGTCCACACAGAGCTGCCACATGGGTTCAAGCACAGTTCATTCAGTTATCATCACTGGAATGTCATTTTGGGCAAAGTGCACCTAGTTCATTATCTAAATAAAGACTGTTGTTCCCTTGGTTTTCTGAAGGTTCTGGATCTGTGTGAAAGAATGCCCTGGAGATTCATAGTTTAACTTGGTTCTTATGGGATGCTTGTCTGCCTAAGTTTGTGTGCCTCTGTGGGACTAAATGTAAAGAGTTTATAGATATGCTGAGTGGTTTCCTTGGCCTCCAGCCTGAGCCAGTCTCAGTGGGGAATTTAAGGTTGACCAGTAACCACCCCTGCTGGACTCACATCTCTGCACCCCTACATCTGCTGTCACCACTCTTCCTGCAGGTTTGCATCTCCCAACCTTCCCTCACAATATCCTGAGGCATTGCCTGTGTTCCTGCTGTCTCAGCCCTAATACCAGCTCTCAGTGGGGCCATCTCAGAGCCTCAGCTTTGTTATCTGAGAGGTCGGGACAGTGCTGGTTTCTGAGGTCAGTGGGATGAAGACGGGATCAAGCACGTGAAGAATGTGTAAAATGTATGGGATGAGTGGGCACTCACCCTTCTCAGTGTGGAAATGAGTTATCTTCACACAGAAGGTCAGAAACAGATGTTCATTCAGTTTTATTAAACTAAGGCTGGGGGATTGGCAATCCCTGTTTCAAAAGACCCCTGTGTTTTTCTATTAAAATCCAGGTCCTAGTATACAAAGAAGGAAAAGATAAGTGAGAATGTGTACAGTCAGGGATCTGTAGCTAAGATCTGAAGACAATCCTCTTCCATTACAAGCACAGATGCAGCCACACAATTAAGTGTTCATCGAAGGTCACACATATATTGTTGAAGACAAAATGCATAGAAAAGAACAGAAGATCCCATTGTAGTAACTCAAAATCTCTTTGACATCGAGGACAATAGTTTGAAATTTGAAGAAGACCAACCATGGTGATGATATATTTAGAGATGATGTCTAATCTGTCCCTTGGTCCGAACGCTTTCCGTGCACTTTAGCCTTCTTAGCGTCCCCTAATACACTCATCACTGTTGTGCCTCTGTGTCGGGGTCTGCTTCCAGGAAAATCGACACTCATTCCCCATCAGGTGCACACTTTGGAGTTCCTGTACACACAGTTAAAACAGGTAGAGTGTGTAGTATTGGTGGAAGAAGATGGATCATTCCTTGGGGTTGTATTTCCTAGAAGGGACTCATAGTTCCATCTGGGAAGTTGGACACATCCTCTAGGAGCTCTGGCAGTGGTGGTGAATTCTTTAGCTAGATCCTCATGAGCACATAGTGTCTGCTGTTTGTGGATTGTGCTGATGAGCAGGGCAGATGTCTGTCTCAAGGAAAGGGTCTATTGTGATGGTGAAGAATGGATTCAGGAGACCAGTAAGGAGGCCCTGCCTGAATCCAGCTCTTGTGCCTTTCTCCACCTTACCAGCTGCCCCCAGTAGCACTAATCCAGGTGGCCTCCAAGGGGGCAAATGGCAGAAATTTTCGTGGCGAGTCATATGATGTCCCCCAAACCTCCCCCTGTTGCCTTATTGAGTTATGGGGAGGGCAGAGGACAACGGTATGAGATAGATTCCTTCTACACCACCCAGGAGATTGGGTGTAAGCATATGGCTCCTACACCAGCCAATCCAGTGCACTTGGCCCCAGGGACCCTGAGCCCCACAGGCCCCTTTTTCCTCTCAGTTTAGGGAACCAGTGAGCCCTCCAGCAGCTTTTGGGTCATGGCTGGGCGACCAAGGGTAAATGTCTGGCTGTCCACCTTGCTGCCAGCATTGCTATAGTAAATGTCAACATGAGCAGCTGTTGTACGGGGGATTCTCATCCATTGTGATCAGGGCTTGGGACAAAACATGACAGGAGACAGGGTGCGACAGGAGTGCCCTGTGCTCCTGGACAGGGCTGCATGCACAGAGCAGATGGCCTGAAGACTGGGGAGAGGTGGAGAAAGAGCCAGGCCCTGATCTCTCTCACCAGGGAGAGAGACTAGGTGAGTGATGGGGGAATTGGGCAAGTCTTTGAAAGTGAAAAGACACAGAGACAGGGTTAGAGAGAAACAGAGAAAAAGAGGAAGTGCAAGGAGGGAATCAGGGACCTGGTCCAGGTATGTGGACACGGTGACATGGGTCAGGGGAGAGGGGATGTAGTAAGTGGCTCTGAGTGTTGGGGCAGAAAAGGCTGGTATCATGGACTCAGAGCTCTGTGACTCCAACTTCCCTGGAGCCCAGGTCTGCAGAGGCCATTGCATTTGAAATTGTCATTTCTCCTGGAACTGTGGGGCTCAGACTCATGTTCTGTCATGGAAAGGGCTGTCTTGAGGGAGAATGTGCTGCTTTTTGGCAGATAAACACGAGAGCCTGCCCTGTGGGGAGGTGACCCTGAACCATCTCCCTCAGTGCCCCAGGCCCTGCTGCGTTCCCCCCACATTGACTGGCCTTCGTCATGGTCTGAACCCGGGCATCAGGAATTGTGTTGCCTCCAGGTCCTTCAGGCTGACCTGGCAGAGGTGGACTGCTGATATTGATCAAATGTATTTGACATAAGGCTCATATTGTCCCTCTGGAGCTAGAAATGTGCATCAAGATAGTAGATTGCTATCCTCCTGCCCACCGCCAATCTGAGGATGTTAGACAGTAGGTGAACCCTTTAAAACACCACAGTCTTGGGGCGCCTGGATGGCTTAGTCGGTTAAGCGTCCGACTTTTGCTTAGGTCATGATCTCATGGTTTGTGGGTTCGAGCCCCATGTTGGGCTCTGTGCTGACTCCCTGCTCAGAGCCTGGAGCCTGTTTCAGTCTGTGACTCCCTCTCTCTTGGACCCTCCCCTGCTCATGCTGTCTCTCTCTCTCCTAGAAATAAATAAAAAACATTTTAAAAAAATAAATAAAACACCACAGTCTTTTCTTACATCAAATTAGAAGACACTTTCTTTTCCCATCTCTCTTTTAATTATGAAGAGATAGCAATTAGTAATTGAAGGCCTAATGGTCTTATAGGAAATTGACCTATCTGCCTGATGGACAGTAGTTCATCCATCTGTATCCCTAAAGTACATTTCATTGAAAATATTAGCCAAGTATACATACAGTAAATTCATAACAGATGTGTAGCTCCCTGTAAGTCACATTCTGGCCTTGTCACATATGTGTCATCAAAGACAATCTTGGTGACTTTTCAGGTAAGTTCTCAACATCAAGATGGTGATGTTAGAGAATATGGTATAAGTGGAATTTCATATACTCTAAATTAGGAATGAGTTTTACAAATTACTTAAGGTTTATTTTTTCTTTTTTGGAGAGAGCTTGAATGGGGGAGGGTGTAAAGAGAGGCAGACACAGAATCTGAGGCTGGCTCCAGACTCTGAGGTGTCAGCACAGAGCCCGATGCAGGGCTCAAACTCATGGATAGCAATATCATGACCTGAGCTGAAGTCAGATGCTTAACCAACTAAGTCACCCAGACACCCAAGAAATGCTTTTTTAATGGCAAGAAGGAGAAATTAAAAATAGTGTAAATGATGTCAATTTTTAATCGAAAGATTGATCACACATTTGTTGTATTAGTCGTAGGCATACATCCTGGTCATTCCATATGTATATAAATTATATTTTACTTCACCACAAGTGACCTTTCATGGGAAAGCATGCAATACTATTACTACAAAATTGACTTGGTTCCATTGCCTTACTCATTCCATACTGGAAGCCTTTATTTCTCTCTCAAAGCTGTCAATTTTTAAAAAAATAGTTTATTGTCAAGTTGGTTTCCATATAACAGCCAGTGCTCATCCAAACAAGTGCCCACCTCCATATCCATCACCCCCTGGCCCCTCCCTCCACCCCCCATCAGCCCTCGGTTTGTTCTCGGCATTCAAGGGTCTCTCATGGTTTGCCTCCCTCCCTCTCCCCCACTATTTTTCTCCTTCTTCTGTCTGGTCCAATATGTCATTCAAGTCCATTGTTTCTTTAGTGATTTTTCTGTCTAGTTGATCTATCCATTGCTGTAAGTGGAGTATTAAAGTCCCCTGCTATTAGCACATTCTTATCCATAAGATTGTTTCTGTTTGTGTTTGTTTTATGTGTTTAGGTGCTTCCATATTCAGTGTGTAGACATTTATCATTGTTAGCTCTTCCTGATGGATAGACCCTGTAATTATTATATAATGCCCTTCTTCATCCCTTGTTCCTGTCTTTAAAGTCCAGTTTGTCTGATATAAGTATAGCTACTCCAGCTTTCTTTTGACTTCCAGTAGCATGATAGATATTTCTCCATCCCCTTCCTTTCAATCTGAAGGTGTCCTCCAGTCTAAAATGAGTTTCTTGTAGACAGCAGATAGACGGATTTTGTTATTTTTTAAAAATGTTTTATTTATTTCTGAGAGAGACAGAGACAGCGTGAGCAGGGGAGAGTCAGAGAGAAAGAGACACAGAATCTGAAACAGGCCTCAGGCTCCGAGCTGTCAATACAGAGCCCGATGCGGGGCTTGAATTCACAAACCGTGAGATCATGATCTGAGCCGAAGTCGGACAATTAACCGACTGAGCAACCCGGGTGCCCCAGATTTTGTTATTTTTATCCATTCTGCTACCCTATGTCTTCTGAGTGGGGCATTTAATCCATTTACATTCAGTGTTATTATTGAAAAATATGAGTTTAGAGTCATTGTGTCCTTTGTGCGATTTATGCTTGTGGTGGTGTCTCTGGTATCTTGTGATCCTTGCAACACTTCCGTCAGAGAGTCCCCCTCAGGATTTCTTGTAGGGCTGGTTTATGGTGACAAATTCTTTCAATTTTTGTTTATTTGGAAAGACTTTTATCTCTCCTTCTATTCTGAATGACAAGCTTGCTGGATAGAGGATTCTTGGCTGCATATTTTTTCTGTTCATCACATTGAAGATCTCCTGCCATTCCTTTCTGGCCTGCCACGTTTCAGTAGATAGGGCTGTCACCACTCTGATAGGTTTCCCTTTGTATGTTAGGGCCCTTTTATCCCTAGTTGCTTTCAAAATTCTCTCTTTGTCCTTATATTTTGCCAGTTTCACTATGATATTTCGTGCAGAAGATCGATTCAAGTTATGTCTGAGGGGAGTTCTCTTGCCTCTTGAATTTCAACATCTGTTTCCATCCCCAGATTGGGGAGGTCCTCAGCTATAATTTGTTCAAGGACTCCTTCAGCACCTTTTCCTCTCTCTTACTCTTCTGGAATTCCTATGATATGGGTTGTATTCTGTTTAATTGTATCGCTGAACTCTCAAACTCTCCTTTTGTGTTCCTGTATCAGTTTATCTCTTTTCTCAGCTTCCACTTTTTCTATAATTGTGTCTTCTAAATCACTTATTCTCCTGTCTGCCTCTTCAATTCGTGCATTGGACCCCTCCATTTTATTTTGCATCTCACTTATAGCATTTTTTAATTCATCACAACGATTTTTAAGCTCCATAGTCTTTGTAGCAATAGTTTCTCTGATGTCTTCCATGCCCTTTTCAAGCCCAGCGATTAATTTTACGACTATTGTTCTAAATTCTTGTTCACTTATTTTGCTTGTATCTGTTTTGAGCAGTTCTTTAGCTGTAAATTCTTCCTAGAATTTCTTTGGAGGAGAGTTCTTCCATTTCGTCATTTTGATTAGCTTGTTATGCACTCTGCACCTGCAAGTGCTGCTGTAACAAAGAAGGCTCTTTGATTATCTAGGGTCTGTCCATTCAGAAAGTGTTCTTTGAATGGTGTCTCTTGGTCTCTCTTGTTGAGACTTTGGTCATTTTATTTTCCTAGTCATAATGGTATTTGGGACTCTCCACCATGTGTACTTTGGCTTGTTTCTTGAGGTAGCCCTGGAAAAACAACCAGACAGACAAACACACAGGGAACAAAGGCATACAAACGTACAGACAAATTCAACAAACATGCACACTGAAAGGGAAAAAGAAAAAGAAAAAAAGGAAGGGACTCATACAAAAAAAGAGGAAGGAGGGAAGACAAGTAATGAAAATAAAAATACATAAAAAAGAAAAAAGAAAAGAAAAGAATAAAGAAAAAACCCAGTAGACAAAGGACAGTCTACAGCATAGAACCACAATTCCCAGCTATAAATAAAGAGCTGGGTTTATGCTGTGCTGATGGAAGAGCATATACAAAGAGAGAAATGACAGGGCGGGGAGGAAGTGAAATTGGAAATGAAATTAGTAGGTAGAAAGACGAAGAGGCTTAATTCAGAAAGAGAAAGAGGGGAATATGGTTGGAGAGGAGGCGAAAGAAATGACGATACTGTTACTCAGAGAAACTATATAGTCTGCTTACTCCAGTGAGTGAGAGAGATAAAAAGGTAGCTGTGGAGGTATCAAATTTACATCTAGAGAGTGGATTAAATGTGACTGTTTATGCAAGCCAGTGACCAGAATTAATCAGGGCAGTGCATCCATGTTGGTCTTGCTCTGGCTCCGTTAAAAAGAAAAAAAAAAAAAAATAGTAGCTCTCTAGCGGGGATGGGTGTGGTTTGGTCCAGTGCATCCCGCGGGGGTCCTGCCTTGGTGGTTGTGGGGAGAAAAGTGGCAGTTCCCCAGGCCCTTCTTGAACCAAGCATTGCAACTCACCCTTTTGGGTGTGATCTCTCTGTTCCGGGGGGGTAGCGAAGGTGGGTCGTGCTCTATAACTGAAGCCAGGCCTCATTTCCAGATCTCAGTCCGCGCGCCCCATTGATATTGCCTAAAATATAAACTTGCAGGTGAGCCCCTCAGGGCAGTTTCAAGCCTCTCGCTTTCCCCCTGGGGATCCAGCCAGATGCCGCTGCTCCTGTCCCCTCCAGGTCGGGCTGGCGAGCAAGGAGCAGCTTCACCCGGGGTCGCCTGGGACCAGTGCGTCTCCCCTAGGGTCAGCTGGACAGCAGGAAACCGGGTCCCTCTGTGTTCTGTCACCTGAAGTATAAACTCGCAGGTGAGTCCCTCTGGGTAGTTTCAAGCCTCTCACCTCCCCCCTGGGGGTCCCGCTGAGCCAGAAGCACAACAGTGCAGCTTCATGCGCCACTTGCATCCCATCCAGGTTGAGCTGGCAAGCGGGGAGCCGTTTCCCCAGGGGTCGCCTGGGACGAGAGTGTCTGCCTAGGGTCAGCTGGACAGCAGGAAACCGGATCCCTCTGTGTCCCGAGTGGAGGTTTTTCTATTCTCCAGTGATAGGGACAGTGTCTTGAGCAGTTTCAGCCACTCTTTCTTCCCTCCCCCGAAACTCAGCTCCCCAAAAAGGGGGATCTCCCCTTCTTTCTGTGTCTCCGGTCCCGGCCCAATTTTATCTTCCCCAGTTCACACTCATGCTATAAGATTTTCTCAGCGGACTCTGTCTCCTTTTCCTCCCTCCTGTTTCCTTTCCTCTCCTTTCCGCCTGGATTCTGTAAGGGTTCCTATGACTTCAGGTCTTCTCCGTTTGAGAGAAGGGGGCGAGTAAAATGTACGGAGCTGCCTGCTTCTCTGCCATCTTGTCTTCAAGCCAAAGCTGTCAATTTTTTTTATCTAAGTATTTTGGTCATAAACACAATTACCTATTGTTCAGCATGTGTAAATTGGTGCTCTAGCTTTCTGTGAGCTTTGCTTAAAGCATTACAAATAATGTCATTACATTAATAAATTTAGCTTCATTCTTCACTCACAAGAAAGGAGAAGGAAAAGATTTCTTTGTGTCCCAGGCCCTGTCACGAAGATCCTTCCTAATCTAGAGAGCAGGCTTAGTTGCCCAGAGCACCTTCAGTGCCCCAGCTGAGCGACCATGGCCTTCAACATTGCAGGGATTCCCACGGTGGCCAGCAGATGGCGCAGGAGCACCACAAACCTGGAGGGGCGGGTTTCTCGGCGTGCACAGTGGGGGCCGGAAGAGGGCGCCCCATCGGCTTTTCTGACCCAGGGCACCTGAAAGCAAGAAGGGCTTTTGCAGGGCCTCAGGACAGAAACCAGAGCGTCATTTCCAGCAGATTCCGCCCCAGCCCTTAGGAGAGTCTTTGGGAGCACTGCAGCCTCTTGGAGTCTCCTGAGTCACCAGAGAGAAGCTGCCTTTTTGGGCTGAGTGCTGAGGACTGGACGCTGGGTGGTTTCCCTGGGCGCACTGGTCGGTGAGAGCACAGTCCCTTACATTTTCTGGGCTGTTGCTGTGTTTCATTCCTCACTTTCCCTGAGAGTATTTGGACAAGACATAGTTTACTAAAGGATCCGTGGATTCAGGGGTCCCCCGACATCCCATCATAGACGCAGTGGATGGTTTGTTCCAGATTCAGGCTTGTTTCTGGGGAGAAATCCTGACAAATTCCAACGAATGAGAGCCCCGTTCAGTTAGGATTTGAATCATGAAATGTTCACTCTCAGGATCTTCTAGAAGAATGAATTGGGACCCACTTTCTGAGTCCTGCTGGAACCAGAGACCAAGGTAACACAAACTGTCTCCCACATTATACATGCTTTTTAAAAATTTAACGGTTCTTTTTCCAACATAGTGAAGTAATTGAAAATGAGAGAAGACCTGGTGCGTAGGTGTAATAAATCTTATATTATTTTTTAATTTAAATTCCAGTTAGTAAAGCTACAGTGTAGTATTACTTTCAGGTGTACAATATAGAGCAGCACCTCCACACATCACCCAGTGCTCATCACAAGTGCGGTTCTTAATCCCCATCACCTGTTTCACCCATCCCCTGCCCCACTGTGGAAACCTTCAGTTTGTCTCCTAGTTAAGAGTCTGTGTGTCACTGTCTCCCCCCCTTCTTTTGTTTCATTTCCACGTGTTAGTGAAATCATATGGTATTTGTCTTTCTCTGACAGGCTTATTTCACCCAGCAGAACATTCTCTAGCTCCATCCACCTTGTTGCAAATGACAAGATTTCATTTTTTTATGGCTGAATAAGATTCCATTCCATATACTACCTCCGTATACATTCCATAGACTACACCTTAATTTATTCATCAGTTGATGGATACTGAGGCAGTTTCCACAATGTGGCTGCTGTAGAAGCGCTGCTATAAACGTCGGGGTGCATGTATCCGAGTGAACTATTATTTTTGTATTCTTTGTGTAAATACCTTCTGGTGAAATTGCTGGAATTTTTTTGTGGAATCTCCATACTGTTTTCCAGAGTGGCTGCTTCAGTTTGCATTCCTACCAGCAGTGCAAGAGGGTTTCCCTTTCCCCACATCTTTGGCAATACCTGTTGTTTCATCATTCATTGATTTTAGTCATTCTGACAGATGTGAGGTGTTGTCTCATTGTACCTGTTTTTTAATGTTTATTTACTTTTCAGAGAGAAAATGAGACAGAGATTGAATGGGGGAGAGGCAAAGAGAGAGGGAGACACAGAATCCAAAGCAGGGTCCAGGCTCTGTGCTGTCAACACAGAGACGGACGCCGGGCTCAAACCCATGAACCATGAAATCATGTCGTGAGCCTCACCGATCCGACACCTAACCGACTGAGCCACACAGGCGTCCCCTCATTGTACTTTTGAATTGTATTTCCCTGATGATCAGTGTTGTTGAGCATCTTTACATGTGTTTCTTGGCTGGCTGGCTGTCTTCTTTGGGAAAATGTATATTCATGTCTTCTGTCCATTTTTAAGTGGATTTCTCATTTTTTAGGTGTTGTATCTCTATATATTTTGGACACTAACCCTTTATCAGATGTCATTTTCAAATATCTTCATTCTGTAGGTAGTGTTTTAGTTTTCTTGATTGTTTCCTTGGTGACAGAAGCTTTTTATTTTTATGAAGTCCCATTATTTTTGCTTATGTTTCCCTTACGTCAGGAGACATATCTACAAAGAAGTTTGTACAGTCATTGTCAAAGACGTTACTGCCTGTGTTCTCCTCTGGGGTTTTTATGGTTTCAGGTTTCACACATAGTTCTTTATCCATTTGGAATTTAGTTTTGTGTATGTTGTTGTTGTTGTTGTTGTTGTCATGTTGCTGTCTAGTTTTCCTAAAACTTTGGGAGGAGGTGAGGAGACTTTTTAAAGTATATTTATTTATTTTTGAGAGAGAAAGAGAGCATGCCAAAGAGGAACAGAGAGAAATGGAGAGAGTGAGAAACCCAAACAGGCTTTGCGCTGTCAGCACAGAGCCCAACATGGGGTGTGAACTCATGAACCCTGAGGTCATGACCTGAGTTGGATCCAAGATCAGATGCTTCAGCACTGTGCCACCTATGCACCCCAAGAGTATCTTTTTTCCATTGGATTTCCCCCCCTGATTTGTTGAGGATTATTGACCGTATAGGTGTGAGTTCATTTCTGGGTTTCCATTCTATTGATCTGTGCATATATATATGTACGTATATGCACATGTATATATGTATATACATACATACATATATATATATATATATTTTTTTTTTGCCAGTACCATACTGTTCTGATCACTACAGCTTTGTAATACAACCAAAAGTCTGGAATTGTGATGTCTCCAACTTTGGTTTTCTTTTTCATGTTTCCAAACAAAATTTAGAATTATTTGTTCTAGTTCTGTGACAAACGTTTTGTTAGTTAGGGATTTCATGAAGTGTGTAGATTGTTTTGGGTAGTATACACATCTTAACAGTGTTTGTTCTTCCCATCCATGACCATGGAATGTATTTCCACTTCTTTTGTTCTTCATTTCTTTCATCAGTGTTTCAGAGCCTTTTGAGTTCAGGTGTTTCACCACTGTGGTTAGGTTTATTCCTAGTATCTTATGATATTGGATGCAGTTGTCAGTGGGATTGATTCCTTTATTTCTCTTTCTGTTAATTCATGATTGGTCTATAGAAATGCAGCAGATTTCTGTGCATTGATTTTTGTGTATGGTCACTTGCTGAGTTCGCATATCCATTCAACAATTTTTAAGGGGTTCAAGTTTTTTGTATGGAGCATCATGTCATTTACAAATAGCAAAAGTTCTACTTCTTCCTCACTGATGTGGATGCCTTTTGTTTCTTTTTGTTGCCGAGTTGCTGTGTCTAGGACTTCCAGTACCGTGTGAAATAACAGTGGTGAGAGGGGTCATCCTGTCTTTTTCCTGACCTTAGAGGAAAGCTTTCAAATTTTCCCCATTGAGGGTGAAATTAGCTGTGGATTGTTCATAGATGACCTTTATTATGTGCAGGTGTGGTGAGTCTCAATCTACTTTGCTGAGGGGTTTTCTCATGAAGGTATGTGACATTTTGTCAAATGCTTTTTCCACATCTGTTGAAAGCGTCCTGTTGTTCTTCTCCTTTCTTCTATTACTGTGGTGCATCATGTTGATTGATCTGTGAATGTGGAACCACCCTTGCAGCACAGGAGTAGATCCCACTTGATTATGGTGAACGACTCTATAAATGTATTGTTGAATTTAATTTGAAGGTATTTTAATGAGGATTTCTGCATACATGCTCACCAGGGTATTGACCTGCAGTTTTATTTTTAAAAAATTTAAACATATTTTTAAATGTTTATTTATTTATGTAGAGAGATTAAGTGTGTGTGTGCACGCGCACACACATGCGTGAGCTCATAAAAGTGAAGGAGGGTCATGGAGACAAGGAGGGAGAACATCTTGAACATGCTCCACACTATCAGCGCAGAATCCAACGTGGAGCTAGAACCCTAGAACCACAATATAATCACCTAATCCATAATTAAGATTTGGACACTCAACTGACTGAGCCACCAAGGCCCCCCTGAAGTTTTCGTTTGTAGTGGAGTCTTTATCTGGTTTTGGTATCAGGGTAAAGCTAGCCTCATAGAATGAATTTGGAAGTTTTCCTTCTTTTTTATTGTTTGGAATCATTTGAGAAGAATAGGTATTACCTCTTCCTTAAGTGTTTGGTAGATTGCATCAGTGAAGCCATCTGGCCGTAAACTCTTGTGTTGAGGGAGATATTTTTTGTATTACTGATTCAGTTTCTTTCTGCTTTCAGATTTTCTATACCTTCCTGTTTCAGTTTTGGTAGTTTATGCGTTCCTATGAGTTTATGCATTTCTCTCAGGGTGTCCAATTTGTTTGCATATAGTTTTTCATAATGTTATCTTCTACCTGTATTTCTGTGGTGGTATTATTTCTTCTCTCTTATTTGTTTTTTTTTGTTTGTTTGTTTGAGTCATTTCTGTCTTTGTGATAAATCTGGCTAGGAGGTTTTCAAGTTTGTTAATATTTTCAAAGAAACAGCACCTAGTTTCACTGATTGGCTGCAGTGCTTTTTTTTTAAGTTTCTATATCACTTATTTCTGCTTTAAACTGCATTATTTTCTTCCTTCTGCTGTCTTTAGGCTTTGAATGTTTTTTTTTTTCTCATTTCTTTAGTAAAGTTTGGATTGTTTGAGGTCTTTCTTGCTTTTTAAGGTAGGCTTGTATTCCTATATACTTCCATGTTAAGACTGCTTTTGTTGGATTCCAAAGTTTTGTGCCAGTATATTTTCATTTTTATTTGTTTCAGTGTATTTTCTTACTGATCTGTTGGTTGACCTATTCATTTAGTAGCATGTTGTTCAATCTCCACTTATTTGTGGTCTTTCCTTTGAGTGTGTGTGTGTGTGTGTGTGTGTGTGTGTGTGGTTGACTTCAGGTTTCTTAGCTTCGTGGTCAGAAAAGATGCTTCGTCTGATCTCATCTTTGTGTACTTCTTGAGGCCTGACTTTTGACCTAGTCTGTGATCAGTTCTCGAGAATGTCCCATGTGCACTTGAAAAGAATGTGTATTCTGCTATTTTAGTATGGACTGTTCTGAACATATCTGTTAAGTCCCTCTGGTCCAGTGTGTCATTCAAAGCCATTGTTCCCTTGTTGATTTTCTGTTTAGAGGATCTGTCCATTGATTAGAGTAGGATTTTAAACTCCTCTACTCTTGTTATATTATTATAAACGAGTTCATTTATGTTTGTTGTTAATTGCTTTATATATTTGGTGCTTGTATATTGGGTGCATAAAACTTTACAGTTGTTTGATCTTATTGTTTGAGTGTCCCCTTTATTATGAGATAGTGTCTGTCTTCATCTCTTGTTACAGTTTTTTTTTTTTTAATTTAAGTTTAGTTGACATACAGTGCATTATCAGCTTCAGGAGTAGAATTCAGTGATTCATCACTTACATAGAACACCCAAGACCCATCATAACAAGTGCCTTCCTTAATATCCATCTCCCATCTAGCCCATCCCCCACTCAACTCCCTTCATCCACCCTCAGTTTGTACTCTATCATGGAGAGTCTCTTGTGGTTTATTTCCCACTCTTCTCTTTTCCCTTCCCCTTCATCTTTGTTGCTTCTTTAATTCTACCTGAGTGAAATCATATATTTGTCTCTCTCTAATTGACATATTTTGCCTAGCATAATACATTCTAGCTGCATCCACATCATTGCAAATGGCAAGATTTCATTCTTTTCGATGGCTGAGTAATAGTCCATCATACATATATATTTGTGTGTGCGTGTGTGTGTGTGTGTGTATGCACATATACCACAACTTCTTTATATCTTCATCAGTAGATGGATATTTGGGCTCTCTCCATTGTTTGGCTCTTATTGGTAATGCTGCTAGAAATATTGGGAGCATGCAATTTCACTATTAGGTATTTTTACACAGGGTACAAAAATAGAGCCTTGGTTTTTAAAGTCTATTTGGTCTGATATAAGTATTGCTAGTGGCTTTTGTTTGACATTATTGGCATGATAAATGTTTCTTTATTCCCTCACTTTAAATCTGCACGTGACTTTAGTCCAAAATAAGCCTTTGCAGGAAGCATCTAGATAGGTCTTGTTTTTCTTGTTGTTGTTTGGTTTTGTTCGTCCATTCTAACACCCTATCTGATGTCATTTGATTGGAGCATTAGGCCATTTACATTCAGAGTTATTATTGATAGATATATATTTAGTGCCATTTTATTAGTTGTTTTCCATTGTTTCTTCATGTTTTCTCTGATTCTTTTTTGACTGTTTCACTTTTGGTCTTTCCATTGAAAGAGTCCTATTTAAATACACTTTTCTTATTAATGTTATTACATTTATTTATGTATTTTTTAGTATTTTTTTTCTAATTTAAGCTTAAGTTAGTTACCTTATTGTGAAATACATTTTCAGAAGTAGAATTTAGTAATCCATCAATTACATATAATACCCAGTACTCATCCCAAGTGCCCTCCCTAATGCCTGTTACCCATTTGGCTCATCCCCCTATTCAGTAACGCTCCAGGAACCCTCAGTTTATTCTCTGTTTTAAGAGTCTCTTATACTTTGACTCCCTCTCTGTTTGTATCTTATTTTTGCTTCCATTCTACTATGTTCATCTGTTTTATTTCTTAAAGTCCACAGATGAGAGAAATCATATGATGTGTGTCTTTGACATATTTTGCTTAGCATAATGCAGTGTAGTTCCATCCACGTTGTTGCAAATAGCAAGATTTCATTCTTTTTGATTGCTGAGTAATATTCCATTATATAAATTTACCACATCTTTATCCATTCCTTAGTCACTGGTGTTTTGGGCTCTTTGCATAATTTAGCTATTGTTGATAATACTGCTACAAGCTAGAGTACATGTGCACCTTTGATAAGTACTTAGTAGTGCAATTGCTCTGTCATAGTGTAATTCAATCTTTAGTTTTTCTGACATATCTCCACACTATTTTCAAGAGTGGTTATACCGGTTTGCAATCCCACCAACATTGCAAAAGGGTTCCCTTTCTCCACATCTTTGCCAACATGTGTCGTTTCCTGAGTTATTAATTTTAGCCTTTCTAGGAGGTGTGAGGGGATATCACCTTGTGGCTCTGATTAGTATTTCACTGATGATGAGTGAGGTTGACTATCTTTTCATGTCTCAGCAATCTGGATGTCATCTTTGTTAAAGTGCCTATTTATGTCTTTTACCCATTTCTTCACTGATTATTTGACTTTTGGGTGTTGAATTTGCTAAGTTCTTTATAGGCTTTGGATACTAGCCCTTTATCTGATATGTCACTTGCAAATATCTTCTCCTGTTCCATCAGATGCCTCTTAGTTTTGTTGATAGTATCCCCTGCTGTGCAGAAGCTTTTTATCTTGATGAGGCCCCAAAAGTTCATTTTTGTTTTTGTTTCCCTTTCTTCTGGAGACATGTCAAGTAAGAAGTTGTCATGGCCAGGATCAAAGAGGTTGTTGCCTCTCTTCTTCTCTAGGATTTTGATGGTTTCCTGTCTTACATTTAGATCTTTGATCCAATTTGAGCTTATTTTTGTGTATGGTGTAAGAACGTGGTTCAGGTTCATTCTTCTCGCTTTCCAGTTTTCCCAATACCATTTGCTGAAGAGACTCTTTTCCATTGGATATTCTTTCCTGATTTGTCAAAGATTAGTCTGCCATATGTTAGAGGGTCCATTTCTTGGTTCCCTATTCTGTTCCATTGATCTATGTTCTGATTCTGTGCCTGTATCATATTATGTTGATGATTACAGTTTTGCAATACACCATAGAGTCCAGAATTGCGATGTATACAGCTTTGCTTTTCTTTTTCAACATTACTTTGGCTATTCAGGCTCTTTTCAATCCATACACATTTTAGGCTTGTTTGTTCTAACTCCGTGAAGATTTCTGGTGTAATTTTAATAGGGATTGCATTAAATGTGTGGATTACTTTGGGTATTACTGACATTTTAACAATATTTGTTCTTCTAATCCATGAGCACGGAATGTTTTTCCATTTCTTTGTGCCTTTTTCAATTTCTTTCATAGGTTTTCTCTTGTTTTCAATGTACTGATCTCTTATCTCTTTGGTTAGGTTTATCCCTAGGGATTTTATAGTATTCAGTGCAATTGTATATGAGATCAATTCCTTGATTTCTCTCTCTGCTGCTTCATTACTGGTGTATAGAAATGCAATCAACTTCTGTATGTGGATTTTATATCCTGAGATTTTCCTGAATTCCTGTATCAGTCTTCGCAGTTTTTTGGTGAAGTCTTTTGGATTTTCCACAGAGCATATCACGTCTGTGAAGAGTGAAAGTTGACTTCCTCCTTGCTGATTTGGATGCCTTGTATTTCTTTTTGATGTCTGCTTGCTGAGGCTAAGACTTACAACAGTATGTTGAATAATAGTGGTGAGTGTGGACATCCTGGTCGTGTTCCTGGCCTTAGGGGGAAAGCTCTCAGTTTTTCCCCATTGAAGTTGATATTAGCTGCGGGACTTTCATACATGGAAGTTACAATGTTGAGACATGATCCTTCTATCCCTCCTTTCTTGAGAGTGTTTTTTTATTTTCAAGTAAGGATGCTGTATTTTGTCAAATGCTTTTTCTGCATCTATTGAGAGAATCATGTGGTTCTTATCCTTGTTTTATTAATGTGATGTATCACATCAATTGATTTGCAGATATTGAATCAGCTCTGCATCCCAGGAATAAATCCTACCTCATTGTGGTGACTAATTCTTTTTACGTATTGTTGGATCTGGTTTGCTAATTTTTGTTGAGACGTTTTGCATCCAGGTTCATCAGGGCTATTGGTCTGTGGTTCTCCATTTTAGCGATGTCATTGTCCAGTTTGGACCCAAGGCATTGGTGGCCTCGTAGAATGCGTTCGGAAGTGTTCCTTCTATTTCTCTGGCCATGACCTTATCTTGATCTTTCATTTGGGATACATTCCTCTGTCTTGGCATTTTGTCTGAGTATCTGTCTTCTTTGTGTGACAAAAGGTCATTATGTTACATGGCTGTGAAATTAATGGCTTTATGAAGAAGTCATCTAGTGTCCGTGGCCTGACACTTCAGGGAGTGTCGCTGGGGTGTGTTGCATGCATTATTTTGTGTTCTGGCAGCACTATCCTTCAGGCCAGTTGTCTTCAGAGGCTGCCCTTGCTTGATATGGGCAGTGGGTCGTTGGCCAGAATGTGGTGAGTTTTAACTAGGTATGCTCTAATCATCTTGTTAAATGAGACTCAAAACAATTGCCACTAGAATTGAAGCCCTGCAGAACTGTCTGGTCAAGAGAGGTGGTGTGGTCAGGGGCTTCTGATGGTCTTCTGGAGAAGGAGCCAGCTCCATTGGGACAGAGCCAAGTACAACCCAGAAAGGCAGTGTCACCAGAGTGTAGGGGGGGTGCCAATGTGGAAACTGCATTGTTTCTAGCAGGTGGCTCTGTGTTTATGGTGGGGGGCAGAGGAGGGAAATGGCACCACCCAGTTCCTTTGTCCCTAGGGAGGCATCTTTGTGAACATTTGCTCTTAGGGATGCACTCCAAGAAGAGTGTATAATCTCCCTACTGTGGGTACTAGGTGTTGTACAAACCACTGTTTCCATGACATCTGCCTGCAAGTAGTTTGACTACCTTCTCTTCAGGAGTAGGGCAGTGCTCTCAGGGCTATTTCCCAGCCAAGACTGCTAACCTTTAAAACCCCACATTCTTGGGATGCCCGTGTGGCTTGGCTAAGTGTCTAACTCTTGATAGTAGCTCAGATCATAACCTTGTGGTCGTAGGATTCTCTCTCTCCCTCCCTCACTGCCCCTCCCTTACATGTGCTCTCTTTCTGTCTCTCTCAAAATAAATAAACTAAAAAAAATAAAAAGTTAAAAGTTAAAAAAATTAGTGGCACGGATACCTTATTTAGGCAAGATTGCCTCCCTGAGGGGAATGGCAAAGCCTATCAGTAAAATTTCTAGCACTGACTATGAAATTTTTTGTTGACTGGTTAATGGTTACATTCCTGTAAGAAGGAAATTAGGTTTGGTGACATGGGCCTTAACATAAGTAACTCCATCATGGGCCTGTTATTTTTCTTATTTCCAAATCCTAATTTTTACACATCCATTTTTTATTAAAAATATAGCCCCAAATAACATTTTAGCCATCTATTGTTCCCTGATCTTCATATTCAGTGAAACTATCAACATCTACTAATCATAGATGAAGATCAACTCTGTGGTTCTAAGATCTCTGTGGGTCTAAGTTACTTTCATCTAAAATACTAAGATCTTTTGAGTCTAAGATACTGCTGGCCATTTGAAATCTTTGACTTAGGGATCCCCAGCCAGGCTGTTGAGCCATCACTTAGGCACAGAATCACCTTTTCCAAGTCACCTCTTCCTAGAACATTGACTTGTCCCCTTGTACTTCTGGGTTAGCCTTTGGCAGGTCACATGTTGCAAAGGATATCCACTCATGCAACCTGTCAACATGGCCCAAATAAAGTTCCTCACCTGTGACTGCAGCTTCACAGTCACATCTTTTTCCTTCTGAAACTCACTGAACTCTGAGTTCCTCTTGAACTCAGTATTATTCTTCTAATCTTTGAATATCTTTTTGGATTGGAAATATTTGGTTCTCTTGTATTTCTGCAAAAAATATGCATGAAAATATTAAAGCAAGGATTCTTTAAGATAAGTGAGCCTGTCACAGTGATCCATCTGGCTGTTTGTATATTTTTTGGAAAATGTTCAGGCATGATGTGAAGTTCATCCTGTAAAATCTGAGTATGGTTCATTATCTAGGATAACCACCTTTATGGAAATCCATTCAATAACATGCTCACTCAATATCAGAAAACCACTTAACCATGTAATATAGTGGTATACACCTGTGTTATTATCTTAAAATATGTTTAAAAATAAAATAGATATTTCTGTGTATTGATGTCATTGTGTATTGTTCAGGTTTCTGTAACATGAATGCTACTATTTAAATAAAACAATAGTAAGAACACTAAGAATAGATAAATGTTAATCACTAGTAAGTGATACTAGGACTAATTATATAATATTATGTGTTGGAAAAATAAATCCATGATCAGTAATAATCTTTCCATTCATAATGGATTTCTAGTTAGCAAAAAAACTGGGAAGATAGTACTGAGTCTCCACATATGTCCAACTGTTTTCTGGACAGTTATTGATATCAATTGGTACATTATCACAATCAATGTCCAGAGGAGACATGGTATTATTAACTAAAGGTTATAGTTTTATTCAGATTTCTTAGGTTTTCACCTCTTCCATTCCAGAGCAATCCCAGCTGGCACATTACATTCAGTCATCCTGTCTCCTTGGATTCCACCTGGCCATGATGATTTTTAGATTTTCCATATTTTTCATGATCTGCAAAGTTTTGAGAGGTACTTTTGTAGAATGATCCTTGGTTGGGATATAACTAATGTTTTCAAATGACTAGACTGGAGTTATGTGGTTTGGAGCAGAAGATCCAGAGGCAAAATACCATCCATAATTATCATTTCACATAAAGGATGTTTACTCTGAAGAATGAGGTCTTTTGTGGTTCCATACAAATATAAGGATTCTAGTTGTGTGAAAACTGCTGTTGGCATGTTGATGGAGATTACATTAATTGTATCAATTGCTTTGTGTACTATAGACATTTTCACAATATCTGTACTTCCAATCAATGAACATGGTATGTCCTTCTATTTCTGTGTCATCTTGAATTTCTTTCATCAGTGTTTTAAAGGTTAGAGCTAGAGTTTTGGTAAGATGCCTGGATGATCCAGGATCTAAGCAGCTAGCAGTGCAGTGATCTCCCCAGAGGGCTGAGTTAAGGACATAGGGGAAGTTGGTGGCCAGGCATAGTGTTTGGGTCAAGGCCCAGTCTCCTCTCTGGGCCAGGCTACAATTTTGCCACAGGACACCCCTTGTGCAGCATGATCCATCCTTTGTCAATGTCATGTTGATGTTCCAAATTCCATGCCAGGTAATCCTGCGCCACTACTGAGCCCCATGTCCTTGGTTTTCTGAGACCTAGGCATGGCGTCCCCATGGGGAGAGAGCCTTGGCTACGGTTAGGGTTCCCTCCATTGTAGCAGCCAGGGCAGAATTACCACCAGGACAATTATCTTCCTGGAGGTCTGAAATGAGGGCCCATGCACAGGTGTGACTCAGGTTGTAGGGTCACATTTAGAGTGAAGGATACAGGTAGGGTTTTGTTTAGGGTTAGAGTTAATATTAGAGTAGATCACAGGACGATCCAGGAACTGATCACCGAGCAGTGCAATGTTCTCCACAAAGGTTTGAGTTGAGGGCGCAAGGAAAGTTGGCAGTCAGGCTTAGTATTTGGGTTCAAGGCCCTTCCTCCTCTAGGGCTAGGCTACCTTTGTGCCTGAGGACACCCCTTGTTCACCTCTATCCTGGCTTTGTTTATGTCATGGTGATGTTCCACATTCCATGCAGATTAAGAAGGAACAGCCTCTGGGCCCCATGTCCCTGGTTTTCTGAGAACAAAAAATTGGGTCTCAATGGGGAGAGAGCCTTGTCTAGGTTTAGGGTTCTGTCCAGGGAATTTTCCAGAGCAGGAGAGACACCAGTCCTATGATCTACCTGTAGGCCTGAGATGAGGGCCCATACTCGGGTGCAAGTCAGGTGTAAGGTTTCATTTTGAGTGAGGGTTATGTGTAGGGTTAGGATTAGGGTTAAAGACCCAGGACAATCTAGGATTAAATCAGCCAGCAATGCAGTGATCTCCCTGGAGGGCTGACGTGAGTGGGCAGGGAAGATGGTGGTCATCCTTAGTGTTTGGGTTCAAGGCCTAGCCTCCTCTGATTTCTTTGGCAATATGTTTTGATTTATTTCTCCTTATTCTTTGCTTATTTATTTGTAATTTTTCATATATGGTCACCGTTAGTTATTTATAGAATTCATTTGTTTTCAGATTTTTTAAAAAATTTGATGGTCTTTTACCTCAGAATCCATTATTTTCACCTCCCTATGTTTTGGTACATGATATTGTATTTTATGTCCATTTCTTTCAGTTTCTTGATCATTTTTTAACAGAAATATTCATTTTTACTCATTTTGTGTTTTTTACTTCTCTTTGGCACTTTTGGTATCTTTTTCCACTCAAAGAGTCCATCTTAATATTTCTTGCTGGATTGACATAATGGTGCCAACTCCTTTAGTTTTTGTTTGGGAAACTCTGTCTTCTTCTATTCTGAATGATAGCCTTGCTGGATACAGTATTCTTGGCTGCTGATTTTTCCATTCATCACTTTGAATAGGTCAGGGCACTCGCTTCTGGCTTGCCAAGATTCTGTTAACAAGTCTGTAGCTGTCCTTTGGTGGCTGGCGGCTCTGCACCAGGGCATCCAGGGGCTCGAGGCTCTGCACAGAGCGCATCGGTGGCTGGGGACATGTGGCAGAGTGAGACGTAGGAAGTTGGCCAGCAGTGCACACCTGGGTGTGGTACAGATGTGCACATTGTGCTGTGGCAGCTTTGTGTGCAGCAGGCTGGACGGGTTGCCCATGTGGTTTTACCAGAGTTTTCCCTGAGGTGAACAGGCTTGGGGTGGGTGAGTCCCTCAGAGATTTCTTGGGGCAGCTGCACTGCTAGCGGGTTAGGTAGCAAGGGTCTGTGCAGCCCAACCCCCTGGTAGGTGCTTCTGTGCTTATTCTGGGGAGTGGGGTAGAAAAAATGGTGACTGTGAGCTCCCTCATTGTTGGAGAAGACACCCAACCACTCACAAATCAGCATGAACACATCTATCTCCTGTTGCCTCTGGTATTGTGTAAACTGCCATGTTTACATTGCCTCTCCACACAGGCAGGGACCTGGCTATCACTCACCCTCCTGGATCACCCAGTGCTGAGTCAGCTGTCCACCTGAGCTCCAGGATCCACACTCAAGGAATTGAGCCCTTCTGATTTTTAAAGCCAAATGTTATGGGGATTAGTCTTCCCTGTGTGAGCTCCCTGGGGTGAGGGCTCACTTTCTCTGCCTTCTCTGCAGGCTGGTGCCCTCTACCTTTCTGGCCTTCCTAAACTTTGAGATGCAGCTTAGTTCTATTGAGTCGTGGAGTTTGTTCTGCCAGTTTTTGAATCGCTCTCTGGTTTATGGAGTTGGATGTGGATGTTACATAGTTGAAAACATGGGGCAGGGTGAGCTCAGGGTCCTCCTACTTTGCTGTTATTAAGTTTTTCAATGTCTTAATTATTTGGATTTTTGTGACATGGTTTGACAGACTCCTATCATCCATGCACTTCAGGATTAGAAAGGAATTTTCCCACATTTTTTCTAGTATTTCATGTTTTGAAACTATCTTTAATGAGGTATAATTTACATATGACAAATAGCCTCAAATGTAAGGGTATACTTAGATGACACTTAATCTGATGGATATAACACCATAAAGTCATACAGTTTCTCTCTAAACCTTAAATCATGATCCTTTTGTGTGTAATGTTAATGTTTGAGGTAAGGGCTCATTTTTTTTTTTAACGTTTTTAGATATTGCCCAGGTGTCTGAAAGCCTCCATTGGGGTACCTTCAATACTCCATTCCTGAGAGTATTGCATTCATTCTACTTTTGGACTTTATCCTCATTGTATCACTCTGTTCATATCATTTTGTTGTGCTCCTTTAATGATGGGGGCTTCATAATTGAATTTTCATTAAATGGCATGAGCTGCAGTTCCAATTATGACAGAAAGCATGGGCTTCCTGTGTTAGGAATTCAAGAGCAAGGCAGATATCATGGGTAGTTGAGCTGAGAATGTCACTCCGTCTTCTTGCCAGCTCTCTTCCCCACCCTTGGACACAAGAATCCCATTTGTTCTCACAGAAATGTCAGTAAAGCCAGTAGACAAAAGTCCGTCTCTTCGTCTCTCAAACTCCCTGTCACCACCTTCTGCCTGTGCTTTTCTCTGACTCAATCCCCCAGCCCCACTACTCCACTCCAGCCATGATCAGGGTGTCCTCCAGCTGCTGGGCTGTGCCCTGGCCATCCCTCAGTGAGGAATCTGAAGGAGGATTATGGAGTTCACGGGACCAATCAAGGAATCTCTGTTCCTTAGAGCCCTCCTGCACATGGTGCTGTGTGGGGAGAGCTGGCCTCCTGGGTGAGGGTCTGACTCCTCGTGTGGCCTCCTCACAAACGCCATCTCCCACAGTCACTGCTGGTCCCTCCTCCTTACCCACCATTAGAAAGCAGCCATATGTGGGGCGCCTGGGTGGCATAGTCGGTTAAGCGTCCGACTTTCGCTTAGGTCATGATCTCGCAGTTCGTGGGTTCGAGCCCCTCATGATCTCGCGGTTCGTGGGTTCGAGCCCCGCGTCGGGCTCTGTGCTGACTGCCAGCTCAGAGCCTGGAGCCTGTTTCAGAGTCTGTGACTCCCTCTCTCTCTGACCCTTCCCTGCTCATGCTCTCTCTCTCTCTCCTGGAAATAAATAAAATGTTAAAAATTGAAAAAAAAAAAAAAAGCAGCCATATGCTAGGGACAGACACCTGTCTATCTGACCCCGAGGCACCACGGAGTCTGTGAATATTTCTCTGATAAATGACCACAAACACCCCATAAATCTAGATATAGAAAGTTCCCACCACCCCATAAAGCTCCCTCGGCCCCCCCTGCACAAAGGGTGATCTTGCTACTATCCTCCATCACCACCATTTCTCTCAGTTTGTTTCCTGTGTGTACAGGAACCCCACTGTGTGCAGTGATAAGGAGTGAGGAGAGTAGGTCCTCCTAGAAGCAGATGCTGACCCAGAGACAGAAAGGTGAAAGGCTGTGAGGTGACATAGGAAGGACAAAGAGGAGGGACTGGATGGGTAGGGAGAGCATTCAGGCAGATCTGACACCTTTTTAAAAATATATATTCACCGTAGTTTGTCACCTTGCACAGTCCTCTTCAAATTTCAAACTCAGTGAGATGTAAGAGATTTTGGGTTATTTCCCTGTCTTCTGTACTTTATCTGTGGCCTCAGAAGAACACTTTGGTGTGTGGCTGCATGTAATGGAAAATGATTGTGTTTAGCTTTCAGATGTAGATCTCTGAATGTACACATTCTCATAATTTTCTTTCTTTGCCTGGTAGAGCACAAATTTTAATAGAAAAATCAAAGTCTCTGTCTTATTTCAAACAGCAATTCCCAGTCCCTGGGCTGAGGTGTTAACAGTCTTCATTGAAGGAATTTCCGTGAATATCTTTTTTTGATGATCATTGTGTGGAGATACCTTAATTGAAACCATGAAGAGGGTGAGTGGACACTTCTGAGACATTTTGCAGATGCTTTATGTATTTAATGTCTTCTTTTCATAATGTTCTTAGAAACAAATATTACCCCTATTTCACAGATAACACAGCTGAGGCTCTGAGTAGGTCCCACGGAAAACTGGTATTAGGGCTGAGACAGCAGAAACATGGGCAAAAGCTCGGGATATTGAGTGAGAAGTTTCAGGAGATGGAAAGCTATAGTTGGGATGATGACAGGGGTCTGGCGAGGCCGGCTTCTGGCCAACCCTGGCCTGTAGGTTGATCCAAGCCAAAGGCCAATGCAGGCACTCAGCTGATCTAGATCCTGTCTCACTGAGGGATATGAACTTGGGCAGAAAAGAATTTCCATAAGACCAAGTTAAATTTCCCATATCCCCAGGGCATTTTATCCCCCACAACTATCCAGAACCTTCAGAAACCCAGGGACACAAACACCTTTTTAGATGATTACCTAGGTGTACTTTGGCAACACTGACATTCTAGAAATGAACTCTGTGTTGTGCACTGAAAGTGATCCCACATAGCAGCTGTGTGGACCTCACATTCTCTGCTCAGGCTTGCCCAGGAATGACCTCCAACTGCTTTTCACTGACCCCAAATACCTCCCCTCTGCACCTCCTCAAACTCTGCTTACTGTCCACTACCTCCCTTCTATTCCAGAGTGATTCAAGTTTCCCCAATTCCTTCACTGGTGCTTCGATTATGGTGATCACAAGGTCTGTGTCACTTAATACACGTCTCCCTCTTTCACACAGGACCCCTGAGGCAGTAAAAGTTAGGTGTGCACCTAATTCTGCACAGCACCCAAAACACTGTGTCTCCTAGATACCCACCAGTACTGGTGATACGTCTGCTTTTGTGTAAAATATCCTCTTCCTTTTTGACCAGAGAAACCTATAGCCCACCTTCATACAGCGAAGCGACACCGCCCATTGTTATGTATGTTCTGGGAAGCTTGAGATATGTTCAGTGTCCTCGGGCAGGTTGGTAGTTGAAGTGCCAAGACTCCCAACCATCTCTACATCATTCCCACCAGGGCTTTCACAAAGAAGATGAATATGCTTTATCAGTCACTCATCTTGTTCAGGTCATGTTAACAAATAGAGTAAGTGGAGGAGGGGTAGGTGGCCCATATATCCCATGAATGGTGATAAAGAGTGGTCTGTGGGGTAGGGCCTGCAAAGTGATCCAGGGACAGGACCAGGCCCTCTTGCATACACAATGGCCTATGGAATAGAAATGAATGCTGTAGTCATAGTACAGAACAAAGCACTGGCACCAGCGAAGAGCAGAAACCGAAAGAAGCAGTGCTCATCTTCTGCCAGCTTCCCCACAGGGTCCAAGAAGGCAGCATCGGGGCCAAAATCTGTACCCATACTTTGGGTTCTACTTACAGCTTCGGGGTGACAAACGGGTGTTATTTGGATAAACCAGTGTCCCCACATGTCTGGAAATGTAGAACAGCAAGTGGTCTTTTCCTAGAAGATTTAGGGACTTAATACCAAATTAACAAACTAGCATATACCAGATAGGAAGGCATCTAAGTACAGGATCGCCGTCCTCTCCCTCCACTACACAGGCTGCTTACTTCTTTGTGAAGAACTACAGAATGAGAAAGGAAGGAAATCCCAGTCTCCATACATGAAATCATAGCCCTCGTGGCTCAAAGCTCTGCCTCTGAGCTCCAACCTGTGCCCGATGTGCTTCTCTCCCAACAATGGGGTCTTCTCCTCTCTGGAAGTACTATCCATGGGCCCAGTGACACATGGGGCGATGGGGATCCTGAGGTCCAGGAGAGGTCCTAGAAAAGTATGCTCTTAGAGAAACAGGTAACCTATACATGTTATTTGGGTTCAGCTAGAGCATTTTCATGCAGAGGAACTTCTCGAGCTACATACAGTACAGTTTACTGGGTAATTGTGTCCTCTGGAAAAATTAGCTGATGGGCGCCTGGGTGGCTTAGTTGGTTAAGCATCCGACTTTCGCTTGGGTCATGATCTCGGGGTTCATGGGTTCGAGCCCCATGTCGGGCTCTGTGCTGACTGCCAGCTCAGAGCCTGGAGCCTGTTTCAGAGTCTGTGACTCCCTCTCTCTCTGACCCTCCTGTGATCTCTCTCTCTCTCTCTCCTAGAAATAAATAAAAAACATTAAATAAAAAAAGAAAAAGAAAAATGAGCTGAAATTTTAAATAACAAATTTAATACAAATGCACTTTGATTTCTGGTGTAAATTTCTGTGTTTTAGCTGTACCCGTGACAAAGGACACAACAGAACCTGATCAAGTGAAAGACACAGTGGGGACTTGCCACACAGATAATTTTGATTTTTTTTCTCTCTTCACAACTTAAGTTCTGGTGCATGTTTTCTACGACAAATGTGTCACCTCTTAGAGTTCAGGTATTTATACCCAGGGCACACCTGAAGGGCTTCTGGACAGCATGTTTACCAAAAAAAGATGGCATGTTGATGGGTATGAAGTTTCTTTTGTCTCAGACCACTCTAAATGACGCATACAAAAATATACATTGGAGTTAAGGCAGTTTACATTTTCAAACTGTAAGGAGATCCACAGATTTTTCTGAACACGTTAAGACCCTTGACAGAAATAGGAAAGGAAGAAACAGCAAGAGAAATGGTTCCACACTGAGCAATGATTCCAGAAAGAATAAGACAAGCCAGGGGACTTCAAAGTGGAGTGTGGTATTGTCCTCATTGATTTATTCCAGAAAAACAGGGAAGTCTGTAGACTTGCGGGTAATGCTGTGCATTTGGGAAAAAAAAACCACACCCAGAAGACAGCATGCAACACACAAACCAGAGACAATGGCAGGAGAGTGTGCTGTACAGAAAGAGGTGGGTGTCTGGAAAGACTTACAACTAAAAAATGGCCACAGCATGTACCTTGTGCTCCCCGACAGTTTGGGTACATTCGGTATTTGTGGCATTCTCGTGAGTGACACCTGCTTCTGGATCTGGTAAAGGCCCTAGAAGTGATGGAGGTTTATTCTGATTTGAGTAGACTCTTTGGCGATTCAAAAGCAAAAACAATCTTCCTCTCATTCCTCAGAAAACTTAAACTCTTGGCCGCAGTCAGATTCCAAATCACATGCAGAGGGTATCCCACATGCCTCAGGTGATCCCCAGGAAGAACTTTAAGAACCATCCCTTATAACCCCATGAGGACTCCTAAAACCCCTGATTCCGATGTATTAATACATCATTCGTTGAACAACTATGGATGGCTGGGGGCACGACTAGATGGATAGACGTTAGGCTGTGCCTCGTGCCTCACAGTGCTCAGCACGTGGACGGGGGACAGGGCAGCTCTGCTGAACCACTATGTCTGCTTTTCTGCATACAGCCACATTCCTCCTCCACAAGAGACACCTGTACCAACGCACGCCAAAGATGATCTCTCGATTGTGAGAGACTTGAGGAATGTGGTAATAATGCCAGATACATTTCCTTTGCATAGCAATGGTTTGTGGTACCACCTCTGCATTTGGGCAAAGACCCAACACCAATGAAAATAAGATGAGGGTGCTTTGCAAGCCAACTCCTACTGCTCAGATCATCTTACCAAGTGTTGCAGGTGGAAGGGTTTGGGGTGATCCCCAGGGCCACCAAGGTTCAGGAGGTAGATGTGCCCAGAAGCCCATCGGGGAACCTCCAGGGTAGAGCGTGCAGAATCTTCCAGTGAATGGAGTATGTTCCCATAGATCCAGAGTAGCACCAGTGCCTTAAAACTCTGTCCTTGCCACTGTGTACCACCTACAGCTTGGGGTAGTAGATCCAGGAGGTGAAACTTCTGTCACCACACCTCACTGCCCATGTCTGTGAAAGGGAAGGGTCCTGTCCTAGACAATTCACAGAGGTAATTACAGACTAATGAAGTAGCATTATCCAGACAGGCAGACATCCTTGCCCAGGTTCACCCTGCATCCCTCCTCGACAGCGACTCCAGATGCTCTGTTTTTGGTAAATTAAGAACACAACATAGTGAGTGTGAACAAACAGCTCCTCTTCTGCTCGTGGAATCAGAGTCACTCCTGGGGAAAAGTTCTACAGCCAGGCCCTCCCTGTGACCCCCTGCTCCTCTCCCTGAGTCTTCCCTCTTGAAGTGCTGTCAAAGGCGCTGGAGACCTCCGGGGAGTGGGGGATGCTTGCAGGGGAATTCTGTGAGGAACAAGTTCCTTGTGAATGTCTACGAAGCTGAGGTGTGTTCATCTTAATTCATGGGGAATTCTTTTTTTAAGCAGACTACAGAACATAGGCTAATTGTATCCAAGAGAAAGAAGCAGAAATTCACTTAACAGATTTAATGCAAATGTGTTTTGCTTTCTGGGATAAAGCTCCTGGGATGTGTCATGAGACTGTATCAGCTCTAACAGTGACTGGGGACACAACTAGAAATGGCTCCTATAAACACAATTGAAGGAAACATTGTTCAAATGATTTTTACCTAAGGCATAGCCCGAAGGATTCCAGACAACTCAGTTACCAAAAAAGATGGGAAGGTGGGGCGTGATGACACTGACTTTGTGTCAGGCCACTCTCAATTGCACAAAATATGAAGTTGCTGTCATGATGTGTTTTTGCACTTTTGAATTTCAACCAATATCACAGACTTTCTAACAGGTTAATCTCCTAGCAAGAATAAAGAAAGGAAGATACGGCAGCCACACTGTTCCCACAGAATTGAGGTCTGGAAAGAGTCACGCAGGCCAGGAGACTTCTGTTTGGAGTGTGGGGTCATCCTCCTTCGTTCTGTCCAGAAACACATGGAAAAGCCTTAAGGTACTCAGCCTCTAGGCACTTTGGGCTTCTAAACTTACCACAAAAAGATGACAGGTTGCAAACAGAGAAGCCTGTGGGCTCCTGGGATATGGGTGCCCTTGGAAAACAAATAACAAGCAGACGTATCATACAACATACAACACGAGAGAAGGCCAGAAGAGCGTGCTGTACAGAAAGATGAGGGTTTCCCGAAAGAGTCACCACTGAAAATGGCCACGGCATTTACCTTGTCCTTGTCTGCATTCTTGGTAGAGTTAGAGCTGCTGTACCCCATAGAAGTTGCACCAGTTTCTGGATCTGCTAAAAGCCCTCAAAGGGATAAAGGTTTCTTCTGGTTTTAGTGGACTGTGCAGAATTAAAACAAGCCCTCATCTCATTCTTCACATATCTTGTTCTTTTCTCTATACTCAGGTACCTGACCAGTCTCCACGTGCCTCAGGAGACTCCCATGGATAAGGGGGAAAACCATCCCCTCACAGTAATACAGACCCCATGGTGCCTTGGGGCACCATGATGTTGTTTCATCATGAATCAAGTAAGTGTGGACAGGTCAGGCTCAACTAGCAATTTAGAATTCATTAGTGAAAGAGAGGTTTCTCCATGTACATCGCGGGAAATCACCATTTCATTAAAGATTAAGAATAAATACGAGGATGCCTATGTGGTTCAGTCAAGTAAGCATCCAACTCTTAATCTTGGCTCAGTTAATGACCTCACAGCTTGTGAGTTCGAGTCCACCATTGGGTTCCTCGCTGACAGTGTGGAGACTGCTTGGGATTCTCTCTCCCTGCCTCTTTCTCCATCCCTCCCTGACATACTCACTTTCTCTGAAAATAAATAAACTTTTAAAAAAAGAATAAAACTGAGAATACTGATTTGGTGTATATCATCAATGAATCCTGAAGACGGGTGTTTCTTCAGGCTCCAGGAGGGTTGTCCAATCTTTCCACTTACCTATACACTGCATTCCACATGTGAACAGTTATTACACAACTATTTCTGAATAGAAGTGTATTTAGACTAACATTACACTAATGAGAAAAGGAAAGCTATGGGAATTTAGCAGTGAAGCTGCAGAGTTGCACTGATGACATCAGAGGACTAAGCTCTATGGAACTTGAATTTAGGAAGGGAGGGCTATGGTTCACAAGAAAATAAAACAAAAAGATGTTAAAAATAGTAACTAAATGACCTTCTCAAATAAACTAACGTAAAGTCTTCACATTGAGTCAAGGTGAGAAGAAGGATGAGGCCCATTATGTGTCATCCCCTCCAGGCTCATCTCTTCAGGTGTGGGGGGGTGCTGGAGGAGGTAGGGGAATCTGCAGTCAGGGGAGGGGCATGGGCTCCACCAGTAACAGGACAGGTGCCCCGCTGCCCGGGGCAGCAGAGAACACCCTCCTGTCACCCCTTCAGACACCTGCTGCCCTTAGTGATTGTGGTTCTTTCCAGGCCACACAATGATCACCCACAGGAGTAGGCTGCACAGCAGAAATCAGGCTGCTGTACGTCACCATGTGGTCCTTACCTCTCCTCGGAGGGCCTGTGTCTCTGCCCTCCCAGGCACCGGTTTCTGCCTTGTGTGTCCCTCAGGAACCCTCTTTTCTTTCATCCCATCCAGTCTTGTATACAGAAAAAGAACGGACTTCCATAAGTCCAAAAGTTGCAACATCATGTACTCTACTAGACAACAAACAGTGCGGCTGTCATCCCTTGAAACACCCATAAAAAGGTAAGACAAACTACTACATCTGGATTTGAGGTAGGCCACCTGCCTGCTCTGCTCCGCCATCTCCCTCTCCCAGATCCGAGTCTTGATTTGGAGGAGAAAAACACGTCCATCTTCAGTCCTCCAGACTATACACCAAATAAAGAGGGAGAAATAAGGAAACACCCAGTTGCCATGAGCATTCTTCTCATGAACTGTGACCTGAGAAAGGCAACAATGAACAACCCATGTGTAGGGCTGGATTATGAGGGTCATTAGACTCACCCGCATGAGGCGCTAAAGGCTCACTATGTCAGGCAGAACTCAGGTTACCTGGTGTCCGACAGTGAGCTGTGCCTGCTGCAGCTGTTCTCATGTTTGTTCAATTTGTTGCCTGTGAGTTATAACGGCTCTCATCAGATAAGGCCTGATATTGGGTATGATTTTAAATAATCTGCCCATGTTCCCATCAACCTCATAGCTGTCCCCTGATACAATTTATTCTTATACATGAAATGCTTTTCACATGATTAAAAATGTACAGTAGGCTCAAAGCTATTGTTCCTTCCTTTCCTACATACTCATTATTCCATGCCCATAGGATTCACAGTTCATAGAATTCCTCCCGACTGTCAATCTTTCCCTAATTCATCATGTGAGAAATGTTTTTGATCATAAAGTTCTATTCTCTTTTTTTTTTTCTTTTGTTACTAGCTTTATTTGGGTTCTGTACCCTGCTTTATTTTTATTTTTATTTTTATTTTTTTATTTTATTTTATTTTTTTTTACAAATAGTTTATTGTCAAATTAGTTTCCACATAACACCCACTGCTCATCCCCACAAGTGTCCTCCTCCATGCCCATCCCCCCTCCCCCCCACATCCATCAGTCCTCAGTTTTTGTCAGCATTCAAGAGTCTCTCATGGTTTGCCTCTCCCCTTTCCCCCACCATTTCTGCCCTTCTTCTCCCCCTTGGTCCTCTGTTAAGCTCCTCCTAATCCTCCTATACGTGCACACATATGATATTTGTCTTTCTCTGCCTGACTTATTTCGCTCAGCATAACACCCTCAAGGTCCATCCATGTGGCTACAAATGGCCAGACTTCATTGTTTCTCATTGCCATGTAGTATTCCATGGTATAGATAAACCACATCTTCTTGATCCATTCATCTGTTGATGGACACTTAGGCTCTTTCCAGGTTTTAGCTATTGTGGAGAGTGCTGCTATGATAAAGTTCTATTCTCTTAAATTTATATCTTCACCATGTTTCCCAGGGTTGGCCCTTGCCAAGACCAGGGCCATTAAATGTCACCATCGTGTGGATGGGTATCATTCAACCTACGACACACTGCTTTTCCTATAGATTATGACAGTTGACACCCCCCGCCCCCAGGAATGCTGCGTGGACGAAGTTTATACACAGTCTGGCCATTGCTTGAGATCCACAAATATTTAGAAACTGAATCGTTTTGTTCTTCCTAAAAGTGACTTTTTTATGTTAATACTCTATGCATATGTCCTCTGAATTTTTCTTTATATTCCTATGTTGAGTCAAAACATTGTAAAAGAGTTAAAAACAAAAAATAAACAGAGGTTTCATGAGCTGCTGGTAATTAGCTGAACTCCCTTGTACTTGTTTATTTCTTCCATAGCTATGTTCCAATTTTACCTGCAGCTGCCAGCTGACTCTTCATTGCTGCCAGTTCACAGTGTGTCATTTTCAGCTTCCTAAGATGGGAAAGATATATGCACAGTCGGTACCAAGGTCCAGAAATTCTGCCTTTTTACATCCCAGCACTCTCGAAGGCCTATGCAAATAAGCCTTGCCCCACCTCTCCCATAAATGAACAGACTGACAACACCATCAGAGAAATGAAGTGAACCCTCCATTTAAGTTAAAGAAAATTCAGCCTCTGTCTGCTGCCACATCTTTGCTCTTGGGGCTGTCTTTCTAGTCATCTGCTTCTACTCCATCATAAAGTCATCCAATAACATTGCACTTTGTGCCTTCCCAGAGTTGGTCTTTAGTTTGAGATGGTGAAGGCTCATTTCAGCAATGTGATAAACCATATCTGACCAACTATACCTATTAGGTTGAAGCAGGGTGGCCTTACACCTACTCTATTCTTCCATTTCCATGGGGAGCCCTGATATTCAGTCCAAACGTTGTACCCTGACACAGACATCCTGAAATACGACCTTCAAGGATATGGCTTCACCAACATTACAGCTCATGTCTAGACATCACTAGGGGTCAGGATTGCAACCCTGCCTTCACCTCCACATATTCTGGTAGAGGAAAAGGCCAATCTCAGAGCAGCAACATCTCCTGAAGTATAACCTGATATAAACTGTCAAATGGTCTGAGTTTATCTCCAGGAAACAGATTTCAGATGGAAAGTCTCAGCTTCATGGAGCCAATCTACTTTAACAAGACTGAGTTCATTGATAGTGAAGGCAGCAAAGGGAAATGCATAGAAATGCTGGTGTGCTGTGTTGTCCTCAGACTATTTTGTTTCTGGTGTTGATTTCAAGAGCTTCAACTTGACACTTGATGTACTCAAGAATCACATGCAAAATTGCAAATCTCTGAGAGACGGAGACAAAAGCACTCAACAGAGAAAAGTACATGCATTTCCTTCTGGCTTCTCAGGCAGTCCTTCAGCAAACGCTTTCTAGAATGGTTGTAAGGTAGTGGCTCTGTTGTAAGGGGTTGAAGATAGAAAGGTGGTCAAGGCGCTAATCACACTCCCAGAAAGAGCAACAAATTAAAAAAAACAAGATGCTGGTGAGACAGAGCAGGGCCTAACTCCAGGTGTGGGAAGGACTAACATGAAGCTGAGTCTCCTGGGAAGAGAAGGGAGAGTTTATTTCCCACCGTGAATGTGGGACTCTAAACTCCCTGACCTCCTCCTGAGAACAAAAGGAAATACAGCACAGAGGAGGAAACATGTGAATGAATGCACAAATTTCTAATGACCCCATGAAGACACATGAGACCAAGATGGAGAAGAAGGAAGCCCAGGACAAAGCTAGCCTGGCAGTTGGACCCAATCTCTCTAGGACTCATCAATGATTTGGAGGGCATCCAATGGAACTGCAAAGAAGCTGAACAACTTTATGGGCAAAGACTTAGAAGGAAACACATGTAGTTCAGGGATGGCCACCAAAAATGAGCCCTAGTTCAAAGCTGCAGGCTTTGGTCAAGACCCAAAGGAGTTAGACTTAAAAATCAGGCAACAGGAAACAACACAGCTTTCTTAGGGATTGGGCCTGCAGTGAACAATGTCACTGGCAGAATGGATGCAGGCATCCAGTACTGCTGGTGCCCCTACCCACTTTCCAGAAAGAAATGTCTATGGTTTCTGCAGCAAGATAATTCAATTTGTTCCTCACAAATTTTTGACCCATGTCTGGTGAACATGCAATGTATTTATCCAGGCTACTGATGGAGAACATTTAGGCTGTATCCACTTTGGGGCTTTTTAAAAAATATTTTTAAAGTTTATTTATTTGTTTTTGAGAGAGACCACAAGTGGGGAAGGGGCAGAGAGAGAGAGAGAGAGAGAGAGAATTCCAAGCAGATTCCAGGTTCTGAGCTGTCAGCACAGAACTCAATGCAGGACTCAAACACATGAACTATGAGATCATGATGTGAGCAGAAGTCAGACCCTCAACTGACTGAGGCCCCCCCGGCGCTCCTCACTTTGGGGCTCTCTTTAACAAGGCACTTATGAACATCATCCTAGAACATGAATGTTGAATTCACAAGGATAGGTTTCTCTAGGATACATTCTCACCAAATTCTAAATAAGAAATCTCTGCAAAATCTAACTCTGTATCTACTCCTGAGTAGTTGAGTAAAAGCAACTCTTCTCAATCCCTTAATAGAATGTTAAGGAACAAAATTCAGCTGAGTAAATTTGAAGATCTAATTGGCTTTATTAAGCAATTCACAAATCGAGCAGCATCCCATATAGCAAGTAGAGAGGAACTCCAAGGAGCTGTACAAGAATGAAAGGATTTTTATAGGGAGGTAAGGGCAAGGAAGTTATTATAAGAGAGAGAGAAGAAAGGATTATTCTATTCAAGGGCACCTTTCCTTGGGCGGGGAGGGGAATGCAGAGAATCTATATGTGTGGATTACCTTGTATTCCTCTGGGGGTCAGATAGACAGGGTCCATGTAACAGATCACCTCATTGGTACTGACCATAAACTTGCTGACATTTCCCAGGGAGGTTGGAATTGCAGTTAGGTTAGGTATTAAGCCCAGGTTTGGTGACTTAGCCTAAGTGGCTCCTGGGGGTCCTGGGGGTTTTCTTAACAAGAATCCTAAAGACTCTCAGAGGTACCTAAGCCTCCTCCTGGTTCCAAGTTGTAGCATTCAGTGCTGACTGAGATCAAAGCCCCAGGGACTCTGTCCTGACCTTCTTCCATTCTTCTCCATCTCTTTGCCCAAGGGAGGAAAGAGGTCTTTTGTTTCACATCTCTGCTTGCACTTCATTCCCTCTGTTTACCAGAGTGACTTAGCTAAAAACAAAATGTGTTCCAGGTTTGAAACTTTTCATGGACTCCCTGGCATCCTTGGTATAAAGTCCCAAATCCTTAGTACAGCATCAGAGTCTTCTCTAATTGCTAGCCACACACATCCGACACTTCCTTTTGGGACCGATACTAAATGGCTTATTGTTACCAGGACCACCCATGATTGTTTGCTCACCCATGCCTTCTACCACACTGAACTTTCTGCCTGGAGCAGTTTTTCAACATCCTGTTCTCCACATAAGCTCCTACCCATCCTTTAAGACTCAACTTCTCCAGGAAATCCTGCTCCTTGCTGCTCCCTTATCCTTGGCCAGGCTGGGTACTCTTTGCTTGTACCCCCTTATTCTCAGGCACTTCTCTCTGTACTAATGTGCATTGCACTGTATTATAATTGTCAGCCCTCTGGGGCGCCTGGGTGGCTCAGTCAGTTAAGCTTCCAACTTTGGCTTAGGTTGTTATCACAAGGTTTGTGAGTTCGACCCCAGTGTTGAGGTTTATGCTGATAGCTCAGAGCCTGGAGCCTCCGTCAGATTCTGTCTCCCCCTCCCTTTGCTCCTCCCATGCTCATGCTCTGTCTCTCAGTAATAAATAAAAATGTTAAAAAAACTTTTTATAATTATCAGCCCTCCTCCCCATTCTGCTGGAAGCTCCCTCCCCGCCCCCTGCAAGATGAGAGATCCTTCCTTATCTACCTCTGTATTTTCAGAGCCAAATACAATGATGTGATGGTTAGTATTATTTATCAACTTGACCAAATCACAGGGGTGCTCCAATAATTTGGCAAAACTTTATTTCTGGATGTGTCTGTGAGGGTGTTTCTGGATGAGATTAGCATCTGTCTGAAGCAGACCACCCTCTCCAAGATGGGTGGGCATCGTCCAATCTGCTGAAGGCCTGGATAGATCAAAAAGGGGGAGGAAGAGAGAATTTGCTATCTTTGCCTGATTCCTAGACCCAAGACACTGATCTTCTCCTGCCCTTGGACCAGGACTTAGTACCCTAGGCACTGCTGATTCTCAGGACTTCAGACTTGGCCTGCAACTATATCAGTGGCTTTCTTGGGTCTCTCCCCTGCGCAGCCACAAAATCAATGGAGTCAGTTCTTTTTAATCAATCAATGAATTCTATATATAACCCATATGTATGTATATACATGTCTATACGTATACATATATATGTATATATATCTATTGGTTCTTTTTTTTCTGGAAAAGATTTATTAAGATACTTGGAATATGCTAAATAAATACTTGTTGAACTAAACCGAAATTGGCAATTGAACTTGAACTTGGCTTAGATGGAAAGCCAGGAAGGCACATTCAGTGTGTTACAAATAATTGTATTACAAATGACTTCTCCAGAGTTGTGCACTATGGAAGGCCTACTAATCTCCATCCCATCCCTCTTGTTAACGATGGTGTCCAATCAAGAAAAAAATCATCTCCTTGTGACCCATTTCTATTCCTGATTTCTGTCTTCAACACACAGAGTTGCTACCTAACATTAATTAGAATCAAACACTTTCAGAATTACCTAATACCACCGTGGCCAGGTACTACATCCTTAAAGGTGTGTTTCTTAATGCAAATAGACATTAATCTAAGAATACATGTTTTCAACAGCACACAGCTTGGTGTTTATACAGATGTACACTTATCCTTAGTAATACAAGATTTTTATTTTATTTTTTTATTTTTAATTAAAAAAAAATTTTTTTTAATGTTTTATTTATTTCCAGGAGAGAGAGAGAGACAGTGTGAGCAGGGGAGGGTCAGAGAGAGAGGGAGTCACAGACTGAAACAGGCTCCAGGCTCTGAGCTGGCAGTCAGCACAGAGCCCGACGCGGGGCTCGAACCCACAAACCACGAGATCATGACCTAAGTGAAAGTCGGACGCTTAACCGACTAAGCCACCCAGGCGCCCCAATACAAGACTTTTTTGTACTTCATGTTCACCCTTCAGAATATAATGGAATCAGCTTATAATACTCTGAGTACAGGATATCAGTTTAAAACTTGCGTAGATGGGGTGCCTTAGCTCAGTTGGCTAAGTGTCCGACTTCAGCTCAGGTGATGATCACATGGTTAGTAAGTTTGAACCCAGTGTTGGGCTCTGTGCTGACAGCTTAGAGCCCGGAGCCCGATTCGAATTCTGCATCTCCCTCTGTCTCCTTGCCTCTACCCCCCCCAGGAATGGATAAGCATTTAAAAAAAAAAGATTTAAAACTTAACTAGATGAACAGAAATATATAGGAGAATTCTCTTCAAATATTTGATATGTTTGATTTTTCTTATGTGCCTTTGTCCTAAAGGTCAAAAGCAAGGCATGGAGTCCAGTTAGTTAAAGATTTAAGGTCATTAGGTTTATGAAAACAGGTATTTTTAATTTATTTTTTTCTATGAAAACAGATATTTTATTATAATTCACAGAGAAAAGTGTGTGAGAGAGAAGTCGTACATGTAGGAGGTTCACCCTGGCTCCTTCCACATCTGTGGCAGACATCACCAATTGATTCTAGCACTCTTTCCTCTGAGGCTGGTAGAGACTCAAAATATTTTATGAAATTGGAAGTGCTCCAAAAGATCCAGCAGGTAAAACACATTTGCTACTTCAGACTGAAATGTGCCAAGAAAGTTTTAGGCAAAGGGTTGTCTCTTGTTTTTCTAAATTGGAGCAGAGTGTCTTCTGATTGATACTAAGGATGGCCCTAACATACTGAATATCATACTGAAATTTCCTTCCACATCATACTGACTTCTAGTAAGGTCTTTCTGGTTTCTCCAGCCTGCGTGGATATTTCTCTTCTTTCATTGTTTTTTTTTTTTAAATATTTTTTTAGTTTTTGTTTATTGGGAGAGAGACAGAGAGACAGAGTGCAAGCAGGGGAGGAACAGAGAGAGAGGGAGACATAGAATCTGAAGCAGGCTTCAGGCTCTGAGCTGTTAGCACAGAGTCTGATGCAGGGACTCAAACTCACAAACCATGAGATCATGACTTGAGATGAAGTCGGATGCTTAATGGACTTAGCCACCCAGGCGCCCCTCTTTGTCATTGTTAGTGGTCCTTAGAATTTGTGCCAAACCGTTTAGTGTCCAATTAGATTGCTAACTTCCTTGGGAGCAGGGACAGTATCTTCACTTGTGGTGAATATCAGAATGCTGATCACATAGTAGATTCTCACGTAAGTATTCTCTTTTGATTGTCGATATGTAAGGACAGGAAAGCAGAAAGAGAATGGTCTTACTCTCTCAATAAGTTTCAAGGAAAAAAATGTCTATAAAAGATTAGATGAGAGCTCAAACTAAAACAAGAACAAAATATTTTCCCTCCCCTTTCAAGTCCAACACCTTCAAATCGTGTATAGTCCAGTGGTGGAAGGAAACCAATTCAGGGACCACACTACCCAGAATTCAGAAGACATTTAGTGCTGAATTTAATAATTTAATATTTCAAATAACCTTTCCACACCCAGTGTCAAACAAGATTATTCATGCCAGATCTTTGTAATTCTCTCAATTTAAAATTCTGCCCAAGTCCTTCCCCAGAACGCTCTCTTCTGTCAGTGAAAGGACTGTCTCTTCCTAAGGCTTGCCTATTCTTCCTGTTTGCCCCAGCTCATCCCGTTTGAAATCCTTCCCTTCTATCTTCACATGCTGGGCCTTTGAAGTCAACACAGGGATTGCCTCTGAAATAAATGACAAGCTTCTTCTTCTAGAAGCCCACAGGATGTTTTCTGAGGCACACTTACAGGTAGGAACCTACCAGACCTAAGAGCATGGAGTTAAGGGCTTGATACACATTGGGGTGTCTGGGTGGCTCAGTAGGTTGATTGCCTGACTGGTTCAGGTTATGATCTCATGGTTTGTGGGTTTGAGCCACATGTTGGGCTCTGTGCTGTCAGTGCTTGGGATTCTCTGCTTCCCTTTCTCTATGTCTCTCCCCTACATGTCCACAATTTCTCTCTCTCAAAATTAATAAATAAACGTTTTTTAAAGAGTCTGCTGCACACCTACGTTAGCTTTCTTTTCTGCCACTGGCTGATTAAGTGACCTGAAGCAAAACTCTTATTTTCTTTAGGCCTCAGTTTCTCCATCCATAAAATGGGCATAAACATAGCACCAACCTCAAAGAGTTCCTCCAAGGACTTAGTAAAATAACTGCAAAGCACTTCATAGCCAGGCATATAGTTAGCATTCATTTAAATATTCGTTCTCGGGCACCTGACTGGCTTAGTCAGTGGAGAATGCAACTCTTGATCTTGGAGTTGTGAATTTGTGCCCCATGTTGAGTGTAGAGATTGCTTAAAGAAAGAAAAGCTCTAAAAATAAATAAATAAAGGTTAGTTCTCATTATGATCATGCAATCTGATATTGGTTTATAATTTTAACATCTCACCTCATAAATTGCTGACTTTTTGTGTTTAACAATATGTTGGGGCACCTGGGTGGCTGAGTTGGTTGAGCATCTGAGTTGGCTCAGGTCATGATCTTGCAGTTCATGGGTTTGAACCCCATGTCAGGCTCTATGCGGGGTGCTGAGAGCCTGGAGCCTGCTTCAGATTCTGGGACTCCCTCTCTCTGCCCCTCCCCAATTCGTACTCTATATCTCTTAAAAAATGAATCAACATTAAAAAAAAAGAATGTGTTTTCTCCCCTGATGAAATTTAAGCATCTCAAGAGCATGAACGAATTCATCTTCTACATCTGTATTAGTTAGCTCTGGTGGCTCACAAACCGCCCCAAAGCTTAGTGGCTTCAAATAACACTCTATACTTAGTTTAGTGTGTCTTCAATTTTAGCTTGCTCCACAGTCACCAGGATGGCCTTTTTTTTTCCTTGAAAAGGCCACTCGGCTCTATTCCCAGGGTATTTGATCCAGTAGTTCTAAGGTGGGTCTGAAAATCTGCACCTCCAACAGGTGCCTGGGTGATGCTGATGCTGCTGGGCTAGAGAATATACACTTTGAGAGACTCTGCCTGTGCTCACGATCACGTGGTTGGCATTTGGGGCTGGGTTTGCCCAGGTAGTTCTTCTGTTCTCACCTGTGTTCCCATCATGCACCCATGGTCAGCCGCTGGTTAGCCACATTGCTGTTTCTGGGGGTGGCTGACTGCCAGCTGAGGTGGCAGGCATTAAGAGGGCATATCTCTGCTAGATGTAAGAGGCAGGGCCTTAGACTCCACCTCCTGATAGGGAAGGGTAGTCACATGGCAAAAGGGTGTGGCTAGAGAGAAAGCACCGTGAGGTCAAATTTGCTGTCTGCCAAACCACAGCTCAGTCTAATCCCTACCTGCTGTGCAGGAAACCCTCACTGGATGAGTAAATGTTTCTCCTAGCAACTGGATTTAAAAATTTTGCAGACGCTATTTGTTTCTTTGTGCAGAGCAGCCTGGCAGAGTCTGCCCTGGGGACTGCTGCTAAGCCCTGGATTTCCTAGTTACTGGCTGTGTGATCTTGACCCGGAGCCTCCAGGTTATCATGAATAAAATGGAGATTATAAATCTCACCCCAGAATTGTCATTTGAGAACTTAACCTCTACATACCTCCATTTCCTGATCTGAAACATGGGCAAAAATAATTCCAATCTCACAGGGCTCTGGGGAGCATTTCAATGGGATGGTGTGTGCAAAGTGCTTTGCTGAAGTAATCATGATTATTCGTACTTGGATCCCATCACTTCACATGGCATGTTAACACTCGGTAAGTGTTGGGTCTGACATAGCACCCTGGCTATAGAAATCCTAGCTTCTGTTCCATTTGTTGCCAAGAGATGCCTAAAGTGCTCCAGGTGAAGAACTCCAGGTCCATGGATGCTGCCTAAGGAGCTCTTGGAAATTCCGCTTCTGCAAGCAGTCCCACCCGGTAACATCTGGGTGCCACTGTTCCTGTCGGCTGGACACCTACATTTCTCAATCTTCCAGCCACAGCGCCATGGCTAACAGCTGCAAAGCCAAAGTAGGTCACCTTGAGAGTTCAGATTTTACAGACAGGCCAGATGCAAGAGAAAGGGATGTAGTGGGTGAAGCCAATCATCAGGGATGAGAGGTAGAGAGAGCAGGGAATGTAGAGAGCCTTTGTCAGGTTCTTAGGGAAGGGGGCAGGCAGGGAGGGAAGGAAGGTTGGGAGGAGAAGGGAGAAGAGGAAAAGAAGAGAGAAAGGAGGAAGAAAGGAAGGAAGGATGGAAAGGAAGAAGGAAGAAAAAGAGGAAGGAGAGGAAGAAGGGAGGAAGAAGAGATGGAGGAAGGGTGGGAGGGAGCCTTGGAGGCAGATGATGGATTTGCAGGCTGCGGGGCAGACAGTTCTGGGTGGCCTCTGAGATCAGAGGCTGGAGATGCTATGTGAGCATCAGTCTTGTCTGTGGAGAAGCTCTGGCTTGTGCAGTTAAAGATGGCCCATTCAGAAAATCACCATTGGAACCCAAAAGGCCTCTGGGCTGGAAAGGCGAGTTCATTCTGCCCTTCTGGGCAAGCACAGAGCCAGCCACCACCTAACCTTCCTTTTCCAGACAGATGGCAGGGTTACATACTCCTGCCTTGCAGCCTGAATAATACTCAATAGGGGGAGGGGCTTAGTGCAAACCCAGGATCTGATTTCAGATTAGGCCTAACTGCAGACTAGGGGAAGAAACCCAAGGCATCTGCAATCTCCCCCCAAGGGAGGCTCTTAGGCAAGTAGTTAGGGTTCCCTTACTGGGCACCACTCTCTGTTGCAGGCTCTGGGGATGCTGTAGCCCTGCGCTCAGGGAGCTTAGATTCTCCAGAGAGGACAGAAAGAGTACATAAACCTATGAATAACTAAAATAACTTTAGAGAGGCACCTGGGTGGCTCTGTGGGTTAAGCATCCAACTACAGCTCAAGTCATGATCTCATGGTTCATGGGTTCGACGGACCCCCCCCCACTTCAGATCAGGCTGTGTGCTGGCAGCTCTGAGCCTGGAGCCTGCTTTGGATTCTGTGTCTCCCTCTCTCTGTCCCCCCGCTCATGTTCTCTCTCTCTCTCTCCCTCTAGTTCTCTCAAAAAGAAACATTAAAAATTAAAAAAAAAATCAAATCCCTTTAGAAAGTGGAGAGAATAAACAGGATGGCGTGCTAATGCTTGGCCTGGAGTGGGGACCACACAAAAGTGTGCCATTAGACAAAGGGACCAGGGAATGCTTCTCTAAGGATGAAACCTTCCAGCCAAAGCCTGAATGTTGCTGTGACTGCAACTCCAGAGGTTCAGTGCTTGGAGTATGTCAAACTGAACACGACCCGTGGAAGAGTTGAAAGTAAAGAACTTTTCGTCACTTGTTGTGAGTAAGGAGATATGGATGTGCCGCAGTGTAACCGAATACCCAGTGAAGGACATTTAGTTTGTTCCCGTTTCTGGCTATTACAAATATAGCTACAGTCCACATCTGGGTACAGACATTGGAACCTAAGTTTTCACTTCTCTGGGATAAATATCCCAAGATTTCTGTTGCTGGGTCATAACGGTAAATGCATGCTTAGTTTTGTAAAAAACTGCCAGATTGTCCCCCAGAGTTGCTGTGCCACTTTATGTTCTCACCAGCACTGTAGGAGTGCTCCACTGTCTCTGCACCAGAGCCAGCATTTGCTGTCTGTAACATTTAAAAATTTTGCATTTGGTTTCTTCGTTTGTCGTGGTCATTGTGATTTTCCCCCTGCCTCTTTGCTGTTCAAAAGCTGCATAATCCATTTTTGTTCTTATGGAAATTATGAACTTAAATTTTTGCTTAATTTCATATAGAGCATAAGTGGAAGGCCTTTTGGGAAGAGCTGGTAGTTCAGAACATAAGCTGGAGGGCAACGGTAGGCAATAAGTCATCAAATCTTGAGGCCTGTTGTGCCCGAATCGCGAGTCCCCAGAGAACATCAAGGAGCCGACACCGATGCAAGTACATAAGGGTCTTTATTACAAGCTCGAGCAGGGGCTCACCTGTCAACCTGCACAGCGGCAGCAAGGTGAAGCCCCGAACAATGGTGAGCAGGGTTTTTTTGGGGTAAGGGATGGGGGGAGGGGAGGGTGTGTGTTACGGTGCACACATTGTAAGTATTGCACCATCACATAAGCTCCAATTACAATTGTACAGCACCCATGGTAATAGTTTTGACTATTCAGTATCTGTGAGGTGTCCGTTACTTTTGGCGGGACCCAATCATAACTTTCCAGAATCCTTTGAAAATGACCAATTATCAGGTGAGTTCAAAGGGCCCACTGGGGTTTAGGCAAGTGGTGGGTGAGTGATTGGCTAGTATGTACAAAGTAACTATCTGCAGTTCACAGCCCTGACTCAGACCACAGGAATGTTACACATTTCTTTTGATTGGCTGATCCGAGGGTGGTCCAAGGGTGGCTTTAGCTGAAGCTTTTCCTGGAATTGGGGCTACGTGCAGCCCGAGGTTGCTCTTAATGGAGGACTTAATTTCAGGCTCCGCAGGGCCGTGCTGTGGAAACCTTAATTTTTTTTTTTCTTTCAAGTAGGTCTCATGCCCAGCATGGAGCTCAACATGGGGTTTGAACTTATCACCCTGAGATCAAGACCTGAGGTGAAATCAAGAGTTGGATGCTTAACCGACTGAGCTACCAAGGTGCTCCCAAGATATTCTTGAATAATTAAAACAGAACTTTAAAAATAACTTAGGGGGCGCTTGGGTGGCTTAGTCAGTTGGGCATCTGACTTTCGCTTAGGTCATGATCTCGCAGTTCATGGGTTCGAGCCCCACGTCGGGTTCTGTGCTGACTGCCAGCTCAGAGCCTGGAGCCTATTTCGGAGTCTGTGTCTGACCCTCCCTGCTCACGCTGTCTCTCTCTCTCTCTCTCCTAGAAATAAAAAATTAAAAAAACAAAACTTAAAATGCCCTGTAGTCTACTTCACTGCCAGTGGCTTAGTTGCTACTAATGTAAAGCATTATTCTTGCAGTAGACTAAAATTTTTAGACTGGACTGAAGATAAAACTAAGAAAATTTAAAAAAACTACGTATACCTCAGAGTGGCTGTCTTGCACCTAAAATTCTAATTGCAGTGGCTATCATATTCCCAAATTGTAAGAGGAGGTTGGGGATTGGTGTATCTTCGGAGGGAAAAGGAGTTGCAGATGGCAGCCTCCTTCTGGAAGTCAGCATTGCAGAAAAATGTACTGGTATGCTAAGACTATCTTCTGTTCATTCTTACCAACCATGAAGTTTTATTGCTTGAAACAAAATGTTATCAGTGCCTGTCCCTGAGTGATGGTATAAGTAGATACCAACATCAGATGTGGGTTTTCTTTCTGACATTTTCCAAAATTTCTACAGTTTTATTTACTAGGAAAAGTAGTTTAAAAATGACTTGTCAGTTTTGTTTTTTACAAAATTGGGCTCAATTTATGTATTCTGTGTTAATACTATATTGAACATTTTTGCAAGTCAATAGTCTTCAAAACATATATTTTGAATGGTTGTTTAATGTCCCATGATACAATTATATCATCATTTATTTGTTCTTTTTCTGGGCTTTCACTCTTATAATGGTGTAATGAAGTTACTTGACCACAAATTTTGTGTCCATTTCTGCACAGATTCATATAATTGAAATTATTTGGTCATACTGTATGAATTCTTTTAGGGCTTATAATACATTACATATTGTACTACAGAGTTTTAGCACCATAATCAATTCCTATGTGAGCTCATTGTATTGGACTTTGCTCAGCACTGGGCATTTCCACTGTAAAATCTTTGCCAATTTGGTAGGGAAAATTTCTTTGCTGTCAGTAATAAATACTTTTTCACATTTTATTGGCTATGAGTTATCTGTTGCTGGGTTTTTTTCCGTTTTTCAATTTGTGTCAGGATTTTTTCTAATTAATTTACACAAGCAACCTTTCCCCTAGTTTTCATATTTTTAGATGCCCAATTTTACATTTTTATAGTCAAATCTTTAGATTTCTTTGTAACTTATTTACATTCCTTCTCTATCCAGAGATTAGATAAATATTCATGTAAATGTTCTTACCGTCTGTGCTCCAGATCTTTTCAGGCAGTAATGTTTTCAGATAGCTTCTTTGTACCAGGTGATGTTAATTATGTTGTATGATAGAGACGAAAGCATTCATGGGAGGCACTGTCGTCATCTTTGAAGTAACTTCTTTCCCCGTTCTATGGTTTCCTTACCTGTAAAATGGGTTAATAATATAACCTATCTCATACGGTTATGAGAATAAAATGAATTGATATGGAAATCACTTAGAATACATCCTGATACAAAGTCAGTGCTAGCCACATTTTGTATGCACTTTGAAGTCTGATATTGTTTCAATATATTTTGCATTTCTAAAAACTTGAACATTTCATTGCAAAGCGCTTTTCACCTGCAATGATTACTTACTCGACTTTCCTCAGCTACTTTAGTGAGACACGCCTCCTACAGGCCACAGGTGAGGCTTATTTCCAGCTCCTGAAAACCCTACAGACCTCAGTTGGAGAGCTGGTGCGCCTCTGACTCACCCACCGCTTCTGTTCCACACCTAATTCTTCTGAGAAGAATCTCTTCTAATTTATGTAGGCTCGCAGCTGTTTTTGCGTGTGTGCATTCACTCATTCTAATTCCAGTTATTTTTCGGGGCGCGAGGCGTGGACGGGGAAGAATGAAGACAGAACCTGTCTTTACCCGAATTGACGTCCCATAGAAAAAAAAAAGTACTGTACAGAGGCAAACTAACGTTCATCTTTTAGCTTCTATTTTCTCATCTGTAAAATGGGGGTAATACCTCACGGGGTCGCTGAAAGATCAAACAAGAAGAAAATAGAGCCTCTAAGAGTGATTTGGCTGCGAAAGCCGTTCCATAAACGCCCATTCCTCCCTGCCTCCGCCCGTTCCAGGGTGATTAGCCCAGCCCTGTGGATTAAAGCGTCACACTCTTGGGAGTGTGGAAATTTCTGCCGCTACCCTTCCAATTCCCAAGTTCCAGTCGTCCAAAGCTACAGACTGCATATTCAGGCGGGCAGCTTTTAATCTGGAGACCCAAACAGTCGTATTTAAAACACTTAAGCTTCCAAAGCGGCTTAAAATCCTCTGTAATTCAGGAGCGCCTCAGTAAGCATGCGCAGGGCGCGCGCTGGGTGGGCGGGAGGTCCGGAGGGCGGGCTTTGTGGTCCAGTCACTTCCGTTTCCGGCCCTATACGAACTCTCCCGCCATCTGAGGAAAGTGCTTGCCGGCGTTTCTGCATATCGCGTTTGGTGTGTCTGCAGGTAAGAGGGTCTCCTGCGGTTTTACCACGGACAGTTATCTTGGTGTTAAGGCTTGCAGGTCGAGAAAGAAGGTAGAGCACTGCGAGCTGTGGGAACAGAAGGATGACCTGCTGGACTGGGAGTATTGGGTATTGGTTGGTTGAGGCACGGACGCAGATGCCAGCGAGCTGAGGGGAGAAAAGCTTTGCCCGAGGAGGGCTCAGGTAGGATTGAAGAGGGTAATTTTTACAAGGAGCTTGCAGATGTTTCCTAAAAGGGGTTTGGAAGGACTGGATTAGAAGGACTTGTTCTATTTCCCGGGGTCATAATATAGGAAGTGAGTAGCTGGACCCGGTCCATTAAGTCTCCTCTCTGGAAAACCAGAATCTACCGCGCTTTCCTCCGAATTTACGATTGCAACGGGCATAACATCTCATCTTAACTCTTGGGACTGTAGAGATCTAAGGACGGTGGCACACAGACCTATAGTGAACTGGCACCATTGCCTGAATTTGATGTTGCTGGAAGTTAGGACCACCACCTGCGTTGCGTTTCACCTTGCACCCTCCGCTTATTACAGAATTGTTGCCGGTGTGTTGTAGAATATCTGGAAAATACAGAAAGACCCATTTCCCCGGGATAACCACTGTTAACATTTTATGCATGCCCTTCAGTTGTTTTCTGTGTATGTGGAGTTGGTTTTCGCACTTGTTTGTTGTTTTCAGCTCCATTTGCCGTCATTTTAACCCTTTTATGTTTCCTTCCAAGATAATGAGATGCAGTTTTCTGGAGGAAATCGGAAAAGACTGAGGTTGGGAGGTGACCAAAGGAATGCCTCCTACCCTCATAGCCTTCAGTTTTACTTGGAGCCACCTTCCGAAAACATCTCTTTGATTGAGTTTGAAAGCTTGGCTATTGATAGAGTTAAATGTGAGTGATATTTGAATTAGAGTTTATATATCGAGAACTTCGCTTATAATTTGTGGAAATGAAGGAGGATAATTTCCTTCATTCAGTTCATTCTTGAAATATTTATTGAGGATTTGTTATTTACTGTTCACTGTATATTTATTGAGTGCTACTATATTCTAGGGTGGGGATTTCCAGGTGAATAATATAATTCTCATATTCGTTGAAGCTGTATTCTAGTACATACATAAAGGCATCCAAAATAATAATCATAATTTAGTATTTTAAGTGTCTTATTAGAGGTAAATAGTAATGATCTTAAGACAGAAGTAAGGGTGACTTAATTTGAGTAAGACTTCTTAGAGAAGTTGAAGTGTGATCTGGACCTTGAAGGATGAGTAGAAATTTCTCAAAAGAGAAGTAGTGAAAGGTTTTTTTTTTTCAGTCCAAGATAATGGACTGTACCAAGGCTGGGAGGCATAAGAAAGAATGTTATGTTTGAGGGAACAGTGACAAGTTCAGAGGAAATGGAGAAGAGTGGATAACCAAGGGCATTTTTTTTTTCTTTGCCAAGCTAACAGTGTAACATTGGGGTGTAAGAAGGATATGGCCTGCATATTCTCTGTGTGTTAGTGGAAGAAAGAAGTAAGCTAGGCAGGAACTGAAACAAATAAAAGCAGTGTCTTCTGAGTTTATGTTCCAGGATATCCCTGTGGGAAAACCAGAAGGTAAGGTGAAATACTGTTCATCATTTTTACAGGAGCAGAGTGACAGCTGCTGATAACAGAGAGGGTACACTCAGTGCCTTTTGACTGACAGAGTGAAGACAAGGGAGAAAAGAGTTTTAAGAACCTTAGCAATGTCAGATGCTTCATAGAGATTAAGAGGATGCTTGAAAAATGTCCCTTGGAATGGCACTTAACTGGTGAGATAGTAAGTGCCTGAACTAAGGCAGTGGCAGAGGTAGGAAGGGTGAGATTTAAGGGATACCGAGGAGGCACTCTTGACAGGATTTAGGAATTATTTGGATGTGAGGAGTGAGGGGGCTGGGCGGGGGGTGTGTGTGTGTGTGGCTGAAATTCCAGTCTGGATGGTCTGGTTAGAAACCGTTTTAGTGGAGAGGCACCTGGTGGCTCAGTCGGTTAAGCATTGGACTTTGGCTCAGGTCATGATCTCGTTCCCGAGTTCGAGCCCCACATTGGACTCTGTGCTGCCAGCCTGGAGCCTGCTTCCGATTCTGCCTCCCTCTCTCTCCGCCCCTCTCCTGTTCACATTTTGTCTCAAAAATAAGTAAAAATTTAAAAAAAAGAAAAAAAAAGAAAAGAATGTGTGCTAGTGGAGATAGGGATGATAGGAAGAGGAGCAGGAATGAAGGGAAGATGATTAGTTTGACACACTGTAATAAGGAGGTACCTGTACGACATGGATTTATGTTCAGGGTTCATTTTAGTAGTTTTTCATCCTTGAACTACAAAAATGTTTTTCATATTGATGGAAGTAGAATTCAGCTGAAGAAGAATTGACAAGGTGCTTTGGAGGCTTTGAACAATGTGTGCATCTAATCAGGACAGTTCATTCGAAAAGGAAGGGCTATTTTTTCTGATGAGTCTGTGCTGAGTAAATGAAGCAAACCTACAGACCTGCATAAGGGATGCAGACAAGGGTACTTAATCTTTTCTTTTCATACCAACACACTTGCATTCTTGGACAATGGCGGCTCAGTACAACAGTGATTATTCTCCATCCCTCACTCTCTGAGAATCCCAGGTATTAAATTACGTTATGGGACATGGATATTTTCTGCACATTGATGGAGATTATCTTCGTTTAAATTTATATAATTTTTATAATGTACTTGCAGAAAATAAAACCATTAAAACTTGTTATCTTTTAGTTACTTTATTTTTTTAAGTTTATTTTGAGATACAGAGAACACAAGCAGGGGAGGAACAGAGAGAGGAGAGAGAAAATCCCAAGCAGGCTCCTCTTTCTCAGTGCAGAGCCCCTATGTGGGGCTTGAGCTCCTGAACTGTGAGATCATGACCTGAGCTGGAATCAGGAGTTGAACGTTTAACTTACTGAGCCACCCAGGTACCCCTATAACTTGTTATCTTTTAAAAACAAGTAATTATGGAATTGTTCATAGACTTTGTCATGGGATTTAGTTTTTAAAAATTATCTTGGGGTGCCTAGGTAGCTCAGTCGGTTGAGCATCTGACTCTTGATTTCACCTCAGGTCATGATCCCAGGGTCCTGGGATTAAGCCCTGTGTTGGGCTGCATGCTGAGTGTAGAGTCTGTTTAAGATTCTGTCTCTCTCTCCCTTGCCCTCTCCCTCCCTCCCTCCCACTCCCTTTCTCCCTTCCTTTCCCTCTTTTCCCTCTTACCTGCTTGTGTGCTTGCTGTCTTCTAAAAATAATCATCTTGCATTCATACATTTTTTTCTTTCTGATGTTTTTAAAATTTTCTAGTGCTAAAAACAGTCGAAAATCTTGGTGTGAGCCATGTGAAAGGAACCGAGCAATACCAGAGTAAGTTGGAGGCTGAGATAAGAAGGCTCAAGTTTTCTTTCAGAGTAAGTAAAAGTGGGAAAAAAATGTTCTTCAGTTTGTGTGTATTTATATACTGAGACTTGGTTTTGGAAAAGATCTTGTATTAGGCACAGGACTTTTAAAAACACTAAAATAGCATGGACTGAAGGTATATCTGTAGTCCACTAGGAATGATTGACATATATAGTCAGATGATTAAAATACAATAGTGTTTCTCAACCTCGGGTTGACTGACATTTGGGGCCTTGGTGCAGGGACTGTCTTGTGCATTGTAGGATGCTCAGTAGTATCTCTGGCTTCTACCTGGTAGATATCTCCAGACATTGCCAAATAGACCCTGTGCACCACAGGATGAGGGGTGCTGTTATTACATGTGTGTTCCAGGAACTCCAAGAGCACATGTGATTACTCAGCCCAGATTGGGAAAGTTTGGGAAGGTGTTAAAGTTTCAGGTAGTGCTGGAACTGAATTTATTTTTTTTAATGTTTTATTTATTTTTGAGAGAGAGAGAGAGAGAGAGAGAGAGAGAGAGAGAGAGTGTGAGCAGGGATGCTTAACCTACTGAGCCACTCACGGTCCCCATGGAACTGAATCTTGATAGATGTGGTCAGGTTTTTATTTTGAGAAGATAGGAGATTGAGAGGGCCATGTCTGGTAAGAGGAAAACTAAGTAGCTTGGACATAATGAGAGTGATTTGAATTGGACAAAAGGATGAGAGTGATTTGAATTGGAGAAGAGGACTGGTATAAGGATATTATGAAGGTAGAATCCAAAGATTATAGTGACTGATTACAGGGAGAAGGGACAAGAGAGTTATTGAATGACACCTCAGGTTTCTGATTAGGACAACTATGGATGGTGATAGTATTTTGAAAGGTGACATGGAGGAGAAGCAAGTCTTAGAAGGAAGATCTTGAGTTCTAGACATGAATTTGAGGGCTCATGGAGATGTGTAGTAGATAATTAGATATGCATACAGCTTGGACTTAGGAGACTTCTGGAGTTGGGAGTGTGGATTTAAGAGGAGGGTTGGAGTCATCAGGAGGAGGGAATATTTGAGTGAGAAGATGATGGAGGACAGGATGTGAGGAATACCAGTATTTAAGGTGAAGTAGAATTGGGGGAGTCTGGGGAAGAGATTGAGAAGGAGCTGCTTGAGAGGTAGGAGATCAACAGGGATCATAGTGGCCTGGTAGCCAAGGAAGTTTGGAGTTTCCATAATGATGATCATGCTGTAAATACTGATACCGTAGGAATAATAACAGCAAGCATTCGAATCATGCGTAGCATATCCCAGTTTATCCTAAGCATGTTACATCTATTAACCATGTAATACAGTTGACAGTCTTATGAAGCAAGAACAATTATCATCCCTGTTTTATAGATAAAGGAATGCAGTTATTGATAGGCCGAGTAACTGGCCCACGCTTAATGAGATGGTAAATGGTGGAGCCAAGATTAGAACTGGACATTTTGTCTCCATGGTGATACTCTTAACCATTTAATTTCAGAAGCTTAGGCTCATGTCAGATGAGTTGTACAGAATGCATTGGATTTATCAATTGAATGGGGCCTTGTAGTTAGAAGGAGAAGCTAAAATGAGGATGGTGTTTGGAGGACAGAGGTGGGTATTGAATATGTATCTTTTAAGATGAAAAGCTGCTTTTAGCTGAAAAGACAGAGGAGAAATAGGTCTGAAATAGAAGAATTTGTAGGGAAAAGAGAAAACACAGAGGAGGAGATTCTTGCACATGCTTATAAGCTGAGTGAAGATATCTAGAAGAGAAAGAAGAGATGGGGAGTTTGAAGATACTTTGTGAGAGCATTTGATAAATCATGATCCTTAGGAGCCAAGAGCAAATGGATTGCATGACTTAGGTTTAGGGTTGAGCTTATGCAGGAGGTGGGGGAGATTCTTTGTCCATAGAGATGGAAAGGAAAGTAATACAGTGGATGCACAAGCTTGGAGCTGAAGAAATTGGCCTGGTGGCCTTTGTTTTTGTAAAGTAAGTGATGTTATCTGTTGAAAGAGAAGATGGTGTGGTAGGGAGCTTGGGTCAACTAGTGAAGACTGAAACAGCTTTTCTAAGAGTGAAGAAAGAGATGATTATGTGTCAAACCCCTGTTCTATTGCTTAATAAGTTTTGTGACTTTGGAAAAATTACAGACCATCCCCAGGCCTCAGTTTCCTTATCTTAAAAATTTTTTTTGTTAATGTATTTTTGAGAAAGAGACAGAGTGTGAGCACGGGAGAGTCAGAGAGAGAGGGAGACAGAGAATCTGAAGCAGGCTGCAGGCTCTGAGCTATCAGCACAGAGCCTGATTATTCAGGGCTCTCACTCACAAACCGTGAGCTCATGATCTGAGCTGAAGTTGGACACTTAACCAACTGAGCCACCCAGGCATATTTAAGATAGGGATATAGTAGTGCTTACCTCATAAGAGTTTGTTTTTTTTGAAGGATTAAATGGGTTAATGGATTAAAAATGCTTATGGCAGTGCCGTAAGTGTACCTCATAAGTGCTCAAGACCTATTTGCTCTTACTGTGTTGGACTTGAATAAGGATTTATTGGTGCTTGTAAAAGTCCAGTTCAGGTTAGAGGTTGTGAATTTTAATATTCCAAATTGTCAGTAATTGTGTATTTTTTCCCCCCTAGAGATTCTTAGTGGGAATTCTTTTGGGAATGTAACTATAGAGTTTAGCGGTAGATTTATTTAGAATCTAGATATTGCCAAATGGTTAAATGAAGGTTTATGCCAGAGGCGGTTGAAGAGGGGAGAACCTTGGATATAGATTGGGTAAGAAAGAAAGTTAAGACAGGAGTTGATAGGAAGAGAGAGTCCAAACCCAGGAGGTTTTGTTTGAGATCAGTTCAGATCTCTGTGTCAGTTGTTTGCTAACGTAAGTAAAATAATAATTATCTTTGAAAGCATATTATGAAATTAGTTTTTCAAACTTTTAACATTGGCTTGTATAGACTCTATTTTTCTTTATACCTCTTACCATTCTAATGCCTTTATTTTATTCATGTGTCATTATTTTTAAGGAAAACGTAGAAAATGAATATGAACGCCGAAGAAGAGATCATATTTCTCACTTTATTTTACGCCTTGCTTATTGCCAGTCGTGAGTATACATTTATTTTTTATTTTTTTATTTTTTTGTATTTATTTTTTTTTGTATTTATTTATTTTTTTTTTACAAATAGTTTATTGTCAAATTAGTTTCCACTTAACACCCAGTGCTCATCCCCACAAGTGCCCTCCTCCATGCCCACCCCTCCTCCCCCCCGTGAGTATACATTTAGACTCTCATAGTCAAATCTGCTGTCTTGGATTACAGATTGGTACATGGGAAGCTGACCTGTATTGTACTGCACATAGAAAAACTCAGAATAACATCAGAAACTGGTGATTTATGAGTTGAACGCTGTTGTCGCAAATTGGTTGAAGCTAGTTGTTTACTACAAAATATTGAAAAAAAATTCTGTTGTAAAAGTTGTCTGTTGAAACACTTTTTAGTTTCATGGGAGAGGCTCTTCATTTGGGATTTGAAGTTTTGGGTGTAGGGAGGATTTCAGCAGGAAGGACTTCTTGGTCCTTTTTTTCCCAGAAAAAATGTGGCACTATGTATAAGAAATAAAGACTCAAACATATACTTGAATTTGGTACGGGTGTAAGATATTTTCCCTTTTCTAGCTGGTTTCTTACAAGTCTGTAGTGCCACCCAGAGGGAGAAGGAGTTAGTTGCCTTTTTTAAAAAAAACTGTATTTATTTTTTCTGTACTAATTTTGGCTAAATAACATACTTATTGTAAGTTTCTTTTCTGTTTGTTTCTATAAGGGACTTACCAAATGAGAATCTTGAATTGTTTACTATCCCACTTCTCCCTGGACAGGTGGTCCTATCCAGGACCACCTTTGTTTTTTTTTTTTTTTAGTGTTTTATTTATTTCTAGGAGAGAGAGAGAGAGAGACAGCGTGAGCAGGGGAGGGTCAGAGAGAGATGGAGTGACAGACTCCGAAATGGGCTCCAGGCTCTGAGCCGGAAGTCAGCACAGAGCCTGACGCGGGGCTCGAACCCACGAACCGCGAGATCATTACCTAAGTGAAAGTTGGACGCTTAACCGACTAAGCCACCCAGGTGCCCCATCCAGGACCACCTTTGGTCCTGGAGGTTTTCTTTTGTAAAACTGCATGTGCAGTTTATGTAATTTATGCAGTGAACGAATTGCTGACAATCTGTGAAAGTCCCTTTTGAAAAAACCTAAATCATATTTTACATAATAGTAGTATAATTATTTTGTGATAATATCCATTATATATTTTGTGAATTTATATTTGTAGGTTGTCAGTTTCAAAAATCGAGATATACTTGTGCTTATTAAATTTTGTGAAATTATTAACTGTAAAGCTCTAAGCAAAGTTTACTTTCAAAGTTTATCTGGTCATAATCTATTCAGAGATAAAGTGACCTTAAAAAATTTGGTGTTGATTTGGCACTGATGAAACCACCTGAGACTGAAGGAATACCCCCATTTTCTTTTTTTTAATGTTTATTTATTTTTGAGACAGAGCATGAGTGGCAGAAGGGCAGGGAAAGGAGACACAGAATCCGAAACAGGCCTCAGGCTCTGAGCTATCAGCACAGAGCCTGATGCGGGTCTTGAACCCACCAACTGAGATCATGACCTGAGCCAAAGTCAGACGCTTAACTGCTTAACCAGTGAGCCACCCAGATGCCCCTAAGAATACCCCATTTTCTGATGTAAATGACCGTTTTGCAGTTAAATGCGATGAACTATTTTCTTTTATGTTGTTGGATAATCAGCTAGGCTCAAGGTATTCTGTATTTAATTCTATTCATAATACCTCTCCCGATGTTCATCATATCCCTGAAGATTGTGGTGTGTATGTAATAAAGGACTTGTGTGCTTTTAAACTTCTGTTGTTGGCTTCTTGCTCATATTTGGATTTTATTGTATAAAATTTTCTTGGATTTAATAATCTGTGGACTTTTAAAATAATCATTGGGCTTTTCATTTATGGTCATCATTTCCCTGTCTCCATTCAGTGAGGATCTTAGACGCTGGTTCATTCAACAAGAAATGGATCTCCTTCGATTTCGATTCAGTATTTTACCCAAGGACAAGATTCAAAGTTTCTTAAAGGATAGCCATTTGCAGTTTGAGGCTGTAAGTATAGTTTTGTAGCCATTTTCTGTTGTTTCAACATTCATCCCTTCCCATTTCACCTTAAGTGCTAGTATTAACGTGTGGTGTTCTTTCTCTTTACATTTTCTTAAGTACTTGCCTGAAAGAGTAGGTATGGACTTTGCACAGCAGTGAAACTTTGCCTTTCTATGACTAGAAGAAAAGGGGCTCCTTAGTACTAAAGTCTCACATTTAGTTGCTTTATTAAATATATGACTTGTGAAAGCACAAAAAGATTTAATTTATAAGTGTTCATCTTTAACTAAAATCTTCGAGGCCAAAAACTTGAAGCTATTAATATATTACAGAGAATTGGGGCGCCTGGGTGGCTTAGTCGGTTAAGCGTCCGACTTTCGCTTAGGTCATGATCTCGCGGTTCGTGGGTTCGAGCCCCGCGTCGGGCTCTGTGCTGACTGCCAGCTCAGAGCCTGGAGCCTGTTTCAGAGACTGTATCTCCCTCTCTCTCTGACCCTCCCCTGCTCATGCTCTCTCTCTCTCTCCTAGAAATAAATAAAAATATTAAAAAAAAAAAAATTACAGAGAATAGAGAAGTGGTAGTATTTACTTCTAATGATAACGTTTAATTTAGACTTCACTTGAAAAGTCAGTTGTCTGTAAAATCTCTGAATAGTTAAATTATTCTGCAGACAAAATAATTGACATACTGTAACCATATAAGAAAGAAATGCCTGGGATATGTTTAGCAGGTATAAATATTATAGGTGGAAATAGGATTTTGTCTTTTAGGTGGATCTCGATTGTAGTGGGAAGGAAGAAAAATTCTGTTGTGGAAGACAGACTCAGATGGTAGTAGCATTGGGTGAATCTTGAGTTTGGTGTTAGAGTGAATAACTTAAGGCCAAATAAAGTAGAAGTTGGAGTGAAAGACATGGTCTGAGAAGTGGAAAATGCACCCACTGAGTACAGGAACAGTGTAGGTTATTGAGTTGGTGGAAAGAGATGACATGAAGGGAAGTAAACAAACATTTGATAAGCATTTAGTGTCTAGCATGACCTAGGGAGGCACTTTCAAATTCCTCTCTCTTCTCATAAGAGGCCAGTGAGATTTCTAAATAACGTCTATGTGGGCACAGAAAAGTGTCAAGCTCAGATCATCTGACCCAAGCCCCATGCATTTTTCCCCTTGTTTTAATTTCCATCCTTAGTGAAGTCCATTATTGCCAATTGAGTTGCAGCTACTTTATCCCTTCATAATAAAAATAATTTATATTTTCCTGTGGAAATGAATAGAGGAGTGTCTTTGAGAAGATCTATTTTTTATTCTACAGTGTCTCCATGTATTGTCGAGTGTAACTTTTTAAAGCAAAAGCCATATTTCTTTTTCATATTTCTTTTTAAAAAAACTTTAAAATTTGAGATGTTTGTGTAGCTCTGGCAGTTAAGCATCTGACTCTTGGTTTTGGGTCAGGTCATGATTTCACAGTTCATGAGATTGAGCCCTGCCTTGGGCTCTGTGCTGACCGTGGGAGCCTCTTTGGGGTACTCACTGTCCCCTTCTCTCTGCCCCTTCTCCAAACGTTCTCTCTCTCGCTTTCAAATAAACATTAAAAAAAACAACTTTAAAATTTAAGTGTAACACGCACAGAAAAGTGTACAAATTGTAATTCTGCAGCTCTATGAAGTATCACAAAGTGAACATTACCAAACTTAATAAATAGAATGTTGCTGTTCTGTGCACCTTATGCGTTCTACCATTCACTACCTCCTGTCTTCCACCAAAAATTAGCCGCTGGCTGACTCTTAATATCATAAGTAATTCTGTGTGTTTTTTGGACTTTATGTAAGTGGTATCATACAGTATGTCTTTCCTCGCCAGCTTTATTGAGACCTAATTGACATATAATGTGTAAGTTGAAGGTGTTGGATGTGATGATTTGATACATGTATGCACTGTGAAATGTTTTACCACAATAAGGTTAGTTAACACATCCTTCACTTCACATAATTACCATTTTGTCGTGGTTTTGGTGAGAACATGTAAAATTTACCCTCATGGCAACTTTTCAGTTACATAAATGCAGTATTGTTAACTATATCCACTATGATATTCTACTCGAAGTTTGTACTCTTTTTTTTTTTTGATAGAGATAGAGAATAAGGTGGGGAAGGGGCAGAGAGAGAGGGAGAGCAAGAGAGAGAGACAGAGACAGAGACAGACAGGATCCCAAGCAAACTCCACACTGTCAGCACCGAGCCTGACATGGAGCTTGAATTCACAGTGAGATCATGACCTGAGCCAAAACTAAGAGTCAGGTGCTTAACTGACTGAGTAATCCAGGTACCCCATGGAAGTTTGTGTCCTTTGATCAACATCTCATTTCTTCCCTTCCAGTGCCCCCTGATAGTCACCATTATTTTCTTCTATGCATTTGGCTTTTTTAGATTTCATATGTGAGATCACAGGTATAATGTAATAGCTTTATTGAGATAGCATTTACATACCTTGAAAGTCACCCTTTTAAAATATACAATTTATTGGGGCGCCTGGGTGGCTCAGTTGGTTGAGCGTCCGATTTCGGTTCAGGTCATGATCTCACGGTTTGTGGGTTTGAGCCCCGTGTCGGGCTCTGTGCTGACAGCTAGTCTGCTTCAGATTCTGTATCTCCCTCTCTCTCTGACCCTCCCCTGCTCATGCTGTATGTCTGTCTGTCTGTCTGTCTCTCTCTCAGAAATAAATAAAAAACATTAAAAAAGTAAAATGTACAGTTTATTGGTTTTTAGTATAATCACAGAGTTGTATAGCAATCACCACCGTCTAGTTTTAGAACATTTCATTATCTTACCCATTAGCAGTCAGTTTTCATTTCTTCCTCTCATCCCTTGGAAACTACTAATCTACTTTCTGTCTCTGAATTTGTCTGTTCTGGACATTTCATATAAATGGAGTCATATAACTTATGGTCTATTGTTGCTGGTTTGTTTCACCTAGCATAATTTTTTTTTAATTGTAATTAGCATAGAGTTGTGTTTCAGGTGTACAATATAATGATTATAGAATTCTCAGTGCTCTTGCAGTAAGTGTGTTCTTAATCCCCCATGTCTGTTTTATCCATCCTGCCGTCTGACAGCCACCAGTTTGTTCTCTGTATATGAATCTGTTTTTTGGTTTATCTCTTTTTTCTTTGTTTCTTAAATTCCACATATGAATGAAATCATACGGTATTTTTCTTTCTCTGATTGACTCATTTAATCTAGTGTTATATTCTCTAAGTTCACCCTGTTGTTGCAAAGGGCAAGGCTGCATTTTTTTTAATGACTGAATAATCCTTGTATAATATTCCACATCTTTTTATCCATTCATCTACAGGTGAACACTTGAGTTGCTTTTATATCTTGGCTTTTGTGAGTAATGGTTTGTTTAGCACAATATTTTAAAGTTTTATCCATGTTGTAGTATATATCAGTATTTCAGTGTTTTTTATTGTCAAATAATACTTCTCTGTTCAGCAGTTGATGGACATTTGGGTTTCTGCATTTTGGCTAATAGAAATAATACTGTAGTGAATATTTGTGCACAAGTTTTTGTGAATGTCTATTTAAGGTGTATATGATATCTGGGAGTGGAATTACTTGGTTCTAGGGTAATTCTGTGCTTAAACTTTTGAGGAACTGACAAACTTTTTCAAGGTGGCTGGCTGCACCATTTTACATCTTAGTGGTGTATGATGGTTTCACTTTCTCCACATTCTTATCCACAGTTGTTACTTGTTTTTGAATGTAGCCATCATAATGGATATGAAATGATAACGTCACTGTGGTTTTGATTTGCATTTCTCTAATGACCAGTAATGTTGTGCATCTTTTCATGTGTTTATTAGTTATTTGTATATCGTTGGGGGAATGTCTTTTCAAGTCCTTTGTACATTTTTTTAATTGAGTCCTCTTTTTATTGTTGAGTGTTAATTCTTTACATATTCTGGATACTAGTCCATTGTAAGATCTGTGATTTACAAATATTTTCTCCAGTTTTTAGGATTATCATTTCACTTTGATGGTTATCTTTTGCAACACAAAAGATTTTGTATGAAGTCTCATCTGTTTTTCTTCTGTACTTTTGGTGTCAGATCTAAGAAGGCTTTGAAGGAAGGTCATGAAGATTTACTCCTATGGCTTTCTCTACGGGTTTTATAATCTCAGTATATATTTGGGTCTATAGTCCATTTCGGTTAATTTTTGTATATTATATGAATTAGGAGTACAACTTCATTTTTTTGCATCTGGATATCCAGTTATCTGGCATCATTTGTTGAAACAGCTATTCTTTCCTCATCAAATTGTTACTCTTGACTATAAGTTGGTTTATCTGGACTCTTCATTTTTGTTTCTTGGAGCTATAGACTTACTATGGCAGTACTATTAGGTCTTGAATATTGACTACTGTAGCTTTGTAGTAAGATTTGAAATTGAGAAGTAGGTGTCCTCTTTATTTCTCTTTTTTCAAGATTATTTTAGTTATTCTGGTTCCTCGCATTTTCTTAAGAATTTTAGGATTCACTTACCACTTTCTACAAATATGTCAGCTGGGATTCAGACTGGGATTACAGAGAATATGTAGATCAATTTAGGGAGTACTGCCATCTTAGTATTAAGTCTTATTCATGAATGTGGGATGTTTTTTATTTTTAAATTATTTAAAAAATTTGTATTATAGAGAGAGTGCAAGTGAGAGAGAGGCAGAAGATGAGAGAGGGAGAATCCCAAGCAGACTCCATGCTCAGCACATAGCCCAATGTGGGGCTCCATCCTTGGTCCCTGAGATCATGACCTGAGCTGAAATCAAGTTGGACACTCAACCAACTGAGCCACCCAGGTGCCCCCCGTGTCCTTTATTTCTTAAGATTTTCTTTAATTTTTCCTAAGAAGATTGAGTACTATTTTTTTTAAATTTATACCTAAGTATTTTATTCTTTAATGTCATTCTAAGTGGAGTTGTTTTCTTTATTTCATTTTTGGAATGTTTATTGCTAGTGTATAGAAGTCCAGTTAATTTTTGCATGTTGATCTTGTATCCTACAACCTAATGGGACTCAGTTAGTACTAATAGGTTTTAGTGGATTCCTTAGGAGATTATGTCTCACAAATAGAGATAATCTTACTCCTTACTTTCCAATCTGGAGGTTTTTTTTATTTCTCTGTTTTTGATTAATTTCTCTGGCTAGAATCTCCAATATAATGTTGAATGGAAGTGGCAGTGGTGGACATGCTTTCTTGTTCCTTATTTTAGAGGGAAAGCATTCAGTCTTTCACCATGACCTATGATATTAGATATGTCATTTTTGTAGATGGCTTTTATCAGATTGAGAAAATTTTCTTCTAGTTGTAATTGAGCATTCTTATCATGAAAGGTTGTTGGATTTTGTCATGGCTTTTTCTGTGCCCGTTGAGATTATCATATATTTTTGTCATTTGTTAATATCATGTGTTGGCATTAATTGGTTTTTGGATGTTAAACCAACTTTGCTGGGATATTCCTGGGGTAAATCCCCCTTGGTTTTCCTGTATGTTGCTGGATTTGATTTGCTAGTATTTTGTTGAGGATTTTTGGTTTATTGATAAAGGATGTGGGTCTGTAGTTTTCTTGTGATGGCATTGTCTGGTTTTGGTGTCAGGGTAATATTGGTCTCCTAGAATGAGTTTGTAAAGGTATTTCCTGCTCTTCTGGTTTTTTTTGGATGAGGTTGTGAAGGATTGGTGTTAATTTTTCTTTAAACATTTGGTAGAGTTTAACCAGTATATCTTTCTGGGCTTAGGCTTCTCTTGTTGGGTGCTTTAAAATTACCAGTTCACTCTTATTATACATCTATTCAAATTTTCTATTTGTTCTTGAGTCAGTTTTGGTAATTCATGTCTTCCAGGAATTTGTCCATTCATCTACGTTATCTAATTGATGTATACACTTGTTCATAGTATTTCTTCACAATCCTTTTTTGAAAAAATAGAGATATAATTAACATCTAATGTAATATTAGTTTCAGGAATTCTTTTTATTTCTATATGATTGGTACTGATATCCTCTCATTTTTTCATTGCTGATTTTACTAATTTAAGTCATTTTTTTTGGTCATCATTGAATTAGAGGTTTGTTGATTTTGTTGATCTTTTCAAATAACTATCTTTTGGTTTTGTTAATTTTTCTCTACTGTTTTCTATTTTTGTGTCTTTAATTTTTGTTACTATTATCACTTAGTAATCTTCCTTCCTTCTGTTTGCTTTGGGTTTAGTTGCTCTTCTAGTTTCTTAAGGTCAAGGTTTAGGTTACTGAGTTGAGGGTTTCTTTTTTTCTCCCCATCTTTAATGTAGGCATTTATAGCTAAAGTTCCTCTGAACACTGCCTTAGATGCATTCCGTGAGTTTTGGCTATTTCATGTTTTGTTCTCATTCATTTGAAAATATTTGCTTGTTTCTTCTTTGACTTACTGGTTATTTTGAATGTGTTAATTATGTATTTTTGAATTTTGTAAACTTGATTTTTAACTTAATTTCATTTTAGTCTGTGAATATATTGTGTGTGACCTCAATCTTTTTCTAATTATTGTCTTTTTAAAATTTTGTTGTGGAGGTTACGGAAGTAAATACGTTGTGTTTAGCCAGAGGCCTCAATGACCTCAATAATTATAGTTTTAAATTTGGTGAACAAAGGTGAAGTTTTTGAATGTTTTATTAATAGTGGTTAATAGTCCAGACTCTGGTGTTATATTTGTTTGAGATTCCTTTCTGGCACACATCAGTATTGGGAAAACACCTCCCGGGGTCTCTTCTGATCTGCATATCTTTCTTGGTGTGCCATGAAAACATGGTCATGATCACTCTTTACCAGGACATTTCTCACAGCTGTGATTTTAGTAAGCAGCCTTGAGTGATGAAGAAATATCTTCCTGGTATATAGAGGAGGCTTGCTTCCTGCCTGGTACAAACGTGATTGTTTCTCAGTGTTCCCTGTTGTAGTGCAAACCTACTCTAGTTGACTGTTCATCTGGACTATGTCATGTTGCCCCCAAGGAATTTAGGGGTAAGGAGAGTGACACAACTTGTTGGCTCTCTTGCTGTTGCTTGTGCTATGAGTAATAAAGTTCCTTGTCTCTAATGTAGTCTATGTCTATCCATTTAACAGTAGTAGGCTAACTTTTGACTTATAGGTAGCATAAAATTCAGTCCCTGACTTGACAATCAGGTATGTGATTTCAAGTAAATTTTCTAATTTGTATTTGTTTCTTCATTAAAAAAACATTTTTTTTAATGTTTATTTTTGGGAGAGAGACAGAGTGTAGGGGTGAGGAAGGGCAGAGAGAGAGGGAGACACAGAATCTGAAGCAGTTTCTAGACTCTGAACTGTCAGCACAGAGCCAGACACAGGCTTGAACTCATGAACCACAAGATCATAACCTGAGCTGAAGTTGGACGCTTAACTGACTGAGCCACACAGGCGCCCTGAGTTTCCTTATTTTTAAAATGAAGATAATCCGGGGTGCCTGGGTAGCTCAGTCATTTGTGTGTTTGATCTCAGTTCAGGTAATGATCCCAGGGTTCTGGGATTGAGCGCTTCATCAGGCTCCATGCTGCATGTGGAGCCTACTTAAGATTCTCTTTCCCTCTACCTTCTCCCCTACTTTCTCAAAAATAAAAAATAAATAAAATTAAAATGAAGATAATCCTAATCTTCACAGATATGTGAGTTTTAAATGAATTAGAATATGTAGCGTTCTTAGTACTGTGGCTGGCATATAATGTTAACTAGTGATACGATGGTAGATACGAAGCAACAAATGCTTACATTTTTTACAACAGCCAAATTCTAGAAGCAGTCTGGCTGTCCATTAGTTGGTGAATGGATAAAGAAGATGTGGTATATATTTACAATGGAATGTTATTCAGCCATAAAAAATGAAATCTTGCTCTTTGCAATGACATGAATAGAACTAGAGTATGATGCTAACTGAAATGTCAAAAGGACAAATACTGTATGATTTCACTTATTTGTTAAATTTAAGAAACAAAACAAGTGAGCACAGGGAAAAAAGTCAATAAACTTAGCTATAGAGAACAAACTGATGGTTACCAGAAGGGAGGTGGGTCGGGGGATAGATTGAAAAAGGTGATGGGGATTAAGGAGTGCGCTTGTGGTTATGAGCATCGGGTGATGTTTAGAATTGTTAAATCACTATATTGTACCCCTGAAACTAACGTAACACTGTATGTTAACTAACGAATTAAAAACAACACCCAAAAAAATCTATTTTGGGTTTTGCTATAGGAAACTGGAATTTAATGGCAAATATAGGCATACTTTTTAAAATTTTTTTAAATTTTAAAAATTTTTTAATTTTGAATTTTTTACAAATAGTTTATTGTCAACTTGGTTTCCATATAACACCCAGTGCTCATCCCAACAAGTGCCCTCCTCCATGCACATCTCCCCTCTCCCCCCTCCCCCACACCTATCAGTCCTCAGTTTGTTCCAGTATTCAAGAGTCTTTCATGGTTTGAAATATAGGCATATTTTTAACAAGTGTGTTGGCAGTCATGATTAGTTTTTAATATTCTGGTTGCTTCCAGTGTGCTGTAATTCTGTTTCATTCTGCAGGTCATTTGAGGTGCATTATAATAAACATACATTAAAGTAAGATGTAGAAATAGGGATAAGAATGGGAAATTGAGGGGCACCTGGGTGGCTCAGTTGGTTAAGCGTCCAACTTCGGCTCAGGTCACAATCTTACGGTTCGTGGGTTCGAGCCCCTCATCAGGCTCTGTGCTGACAGCTAGCTCAGAGCCTGGACCCTGTTTCAGATTCTGTATCTCCCTCTCTCTCTGACCCTCCTCTGCTCATGCTGTCTCTCTCTCAGAAATAAATAAAACATTAAAAAAATTAAAAAAGAAAAAGAATGGGAAATTGATTGTAAGGACAATTAATGCCTACATTTGTATGTCAGGATCCTGTGCAATTTCTAAAAGGAATAGTAACTTTGGGCTTCTTGTGACTTTTTTTTTGTTAAGTTCAGTGATTCTCAGTTGGGGGATGGGGTGTAGGTAGTCCTCCTGGGGGTTTATCAGAATCTTGGTTGGAGGTGTGTAGAGTATGAAAAACATGTTTTTTGTTTCTGAAATAAACAGTGTGGAATGTAAAACTGGATCAAGTTTTTGTAGCTGGTGCCAATTCATGGAAAAAAGTGAGAAAGCATTGCAGGAGCTTGGCAGAAAAACCCTTCCTGTGATAGATTGTATCACTTTCCTGGCTGAAGCTTTTTTTTTTCCTGCTGGTATTCTCATGGCAACTGGTATTAGTAATTGAGGCACTTGCACTCAGGTGCTTTTGATTAGCTCACCCCTAGCTTCCTGTGGCTTTTCCCATTTGCCCACTTTTACCGTTTCGTTAATAGAAACATGCACAGTTTTCTTCACTTTGATTGGAATATTTCGTTTGCACATGAAACTGTTGTGCTAAAACAGAAGTCTTTTTAGCACTGTTGTGCTAAAAAGTGATGCTTTTAGGCTCATGGTAAAGCAGGAGTTAGGGAAAAGTTATTACTGTTTATTACATAAACTGGTCTTTGATGTGTAATGGACCCTGCTGCCCAAGTTGAGGCAGAAGGAAACATTGGGGAGTGGAGAGCCGTGAGGCCATCTTGGTTTCCATGCTACGGAAGCTGGCCTCCTGGCACACACATCTTAGAGTCTAGTTGGACTCTCTGTGTGTGTTTGTTTTTCCAATTTCATTAAAGCTGCAATGACTTTTAAAAAAATATCTTATTTTTGAATTCTATTTATTCATTTTTTGAGAGAGAGAGGACACAAGTGAGTGAGTGGAGAGAGAGAGAGAGAGAGAGAATGACATGAGGAACAGGTGAGAGAGACAAGCCGGGCTCACCCAGAGTGGGGCTCATGCTTACCTGATGCTGGGCTTGAACTCATGAGCTATGAGATCATGACCTGAGCAGAAGTCCGATACTTAAGCTACTAAGCCACCCAGGTTCCCCTAAGGCTGCAGTGACCTTTATGTGGATTTGTTTCTATAAAATAAATAAATTGTTACGTTAGAAGGAGATGCAGTGTTATAACTACATTGCATTATGTTTGCATAATGGAGAAATATTTACAGAAAAAAGAATAATTAATTTTTTGCATAGTTTTTTTCTTAAAATATTTTTGTTCAGTTTGCCATAGCTGATGTAATTTCACTGGATAAAAATTTGGAGGAGGGGAGAGGGGCCTGGGTGGCTCAGTTGGTTAAGTGGCCAACTTCGGCTCAGGTCATGATCTCGCAGTTTGTGAGTTTGAGCCGGGCTCTGTGCTGACATCTCAGAACCTGGAGCCTGCTGCAGATTCTGTGTTTCCTCCTCTTTCTGCACCTCTCCTGCTCACACTCTGTCTCTCAGTCTCTCAAAAATAAAGTAAAACATTAAAAAAAATTTGGAGGAGGGGAATGGGGCTAGTTATCAGATTGAGATTCTTGTGTTGTTATTTCTCATTCTGACTGTATTTTGATAATTTGACTTTTGCAGTGTATGTTTGGGTTTCTAGTGCATAGTAGATTCTGATATAGAACACAAAATGTTAATGTGAAGTATTCTGAAAGGAAAAGCTTGGTATTTTTCATTCTTAGACTTACATGTAAATAATTTGGATTTTAAATTTGTAATTTCTAGGAAGGATTAGAAATGAGTAAATATTGTTGTCTTTGGGGGCTGTTTTGGATCTCATTGCTAAGTTGATTGACTTAACCTTGTGTCACATTAAAGGTGAATGGGTAAGGTCAAATTTGCTATGAATGATTTTTCAGTTGGTCAGTTAGGGAAAGGTTAGGTTTTGACACCTGTCAGCCTCACAGACAAAGGTTCTCTGTGCTGTTGCAGTTCAGAGTCTGATAGCTGTTTATAATTTGCTTTGATGCTTTACGAAACCTTCTTGGAACAGTCAGAAAGTATTTTTTTTACCTGATTTGGAATACTAGTGGATTTAATGGCAGGATGCATTTCATCTGTATAGCCCAGAAAGGCAGGGACAGTGAAGATGAGTATCTTAAAAGATAGAGTATTATTCTGTGTGTCACAGATGAGAAGTCCACTGCATATTAAATAGAGCCAGTGTTGTTCACTTGGCAGATATTTTCAGGAAGTGAGGGTGTTTGAGTGAAGGCAATTGTGGATGGTAACATTATTGCCTGGCTCACTGAAAACAAGTACACGTAAAACTTTGGATTACTTATTTTTACCCATTTTAAAATAATTTTCCTAATCCTGAATCTGATACTTAAAATTTGTTTCTTACCCTTATCGTTCGAAAACTTAATTTCTTCTATCTTAGAAATTATTTTCTGTCTATTTTGGCTGATAACTTCTTTTCAGTAAACATTAATTCATGTTAAATTTGTCACTTGTTATTGGAAATGTCAGTTATGTGGATTTATTAGGAACTTTGGGATGCTTTTCTCTAGTTAACATTGGAACATTGATTTTACACTTATTTGATAGTTTTACTTGTTGAATTTTAAAATAATTTTTGGTGTTCACTTGTGTATTATTATTTTTTAGATATTTGTAAGTTGGCCTTGAGGTAGTCATGATGTTTTGATCATTTTGGCCCTTATATTGTTTTCATTGTTAGTTGATCTAGTTTGGATTGTTGTAGCTCCTTCAGACTGTGGTCAATTCATCATTGTGGTCAGCTCTTTCTGTTACATAAGAGTAGGAGAATGCCCTTCATCTGATATATATATATATATGTGTGTGTGTGTGTGTGTGTATATATATGTGTGTGTTTATATATATATATGTGTGTATGTGTGTGTATATATATATATGTGCGTGTATATATATATATATATGTATATATGTATATATATATATGACTCTGTAGCTACCCTCTGGGATGTGTTTACAAATTATCATAAGCCTATTAGTAAGTTGTGAACTAATTTTAATATGCCTGCAAAATGGAGAAACGTGTGCCTTGAATCCTCTTTGTTGCAGACTAAATTTCAGGCAACAGGGAGTCTGATGTTATAGGCTGAGACAGGACACACAGATGTGAGAATGGAATACACTAGAGAACAAGTGTGTTTAATGAGCATGGAAGCTTTTCATAGGGCTTCTGACAAGCCACTGACTGTGACATGAGTGGAAAGGGGTAAGTAAGACTCATACTACTAACATACTACTAACTCTTGTTAGAAATTTCAGACTTAAAAGCAACTGAGGGGGAAAGGATTAATAATCAGATGAAAGGTCAAGTTTATTTTTATAATGGGGAAGTATTATATTCCAAGAATTATATTCCAAGTATTATGTTCCAAGAATTGGAGGTAGGCAAGTTCAAGTTGAACTGCTTACTGAATTCAAGCATGGTGCCGAGTGTTGAGTATATGAGTTAATTTTCAGAGAAATAGTAGTTCAAAAGATTTACCTCTATTTGTGTTTTATAAACATGAGGTAATCTTTAAGAGGAGTACAGTAACGTGAGATACTTTTTGTTTCTCAGGGCTAAATATTAGGTGATATATATATGTACATATATATACATATATAAAATATGTGAAATGACTTATTTCTGTTGAACTGAATTTGAGGGATTATGCTGGATAGCAGATTTCAATTTGTTTTGTATTCTGTACATGGAAGTTTATGCTTCACACAGAGCCCTTTATGTGTTTCTCTTAAAATTGCATACCCTTAACTTCTTTCCAAATGATTTAATCGAAGGCATTACCAGGGCTTCCCCTCTGTAAGCACACTCCACAGATACGGTACTTTTATCCTGACAGTGTTTTTTTTTTTTTGACATCGGATAATTATGGAAGCTAACCTTATATTAGTTTATATGTATATTTTTGGCAACTCTAGTATTTGGAGAGTGAGGAAAAAGTTCATTGAATTTTTTAGTTAATTGAGGCCTCACCATTTATGTATTTAATTGTAAAAATACACCATAGCAGATTAGTGGCAATATTTTAGAAGTTCACAGAATTTGGATTTTCCTGATCAAGCTCCAAAATTAGATTTTGCTCATTATAAGATAGTTTAAACCTAGAGATGCTATGATTAAATGTGAAACTTCAAGCTGAATTACCCTTGAAGGCTAAAATTAACATATGTAAAAGTTTTCAAATTACTTATGAAAGTCGTTTTTTAAAAGTTTTTGTATAGCTTTTGAATACACACACAATTCCTTGTATTCTTATTGGTGATGACTTCATGCCTCTGAAAAAGTATGACTGTAACTTAGCCGGAATTTCTCACCTAATGTTACAATGTTTTATATATATGTATTACTATTCAGATCCCAAAAGAATGAAATTAATTTACTAAGTAACATCTTTAGTGTTCTAATATTATCTGTGGTTAAGCAATTTTTTTTAAAATTTTTAATGTTTTTATTTATTTCTAGGAGAGAGAGAGAGAGACAGTGTGAGCAGGGGAGGGTCAGAGAGAGTCACAGACTGAAACAGGCTCCAGGCTCTGAGCTGGCTGTCAGCACAGAGCCTGACGCGGGGCTCGAACCCACGAACTGTGAGATCATGACCTAAGCGAAAGTCGGACGCTTAACGGACTAAGCCACCCAGGCGCCCCAATTTTTTTGTTTTTAAAGAGGGTACATTCTTGATTGTGAGGAGGGGCTGAGGGAGGGGAGAGAGAGAATATCAAGCAGGCTCCAGGGCTTGATCTCATGAACCATGAGTTCATGACCTGAGCTGAAGTCAAGAGTTGGATGCTTGACTGAGCCATGTAGGTGCCCCAGTGGATACACATTCACATTGTAAACTGTTCTGAAAGTGTTCCAAAATAAGAGGCTGAAGTTTTAAACATACACGTTATTTTTTCATTCTGTAATCTTCCTAACTTTTTCTTGTCCCCGGGTCCTCCTTGCCTCCAACTTCTGCCAACTCTCTGAGAATGTAATCCTTTTTTAGTTGAAGTCGTGTTATGGACGACTAGCTCAGAGTGCGTATTCTAGTGTTCGGGATGAGAATAGGAATCAGGCTGATGCAGTTGCAGAAAAAAATCATTTTGTGTTCCCAGTCATATTGAGTGGCTAAATCTCAGTTACAAAGGCTGGAGAAAGTAGTTGCATAACTACAGTTAGCCTAGGCCCTATCACTAGATCTATTCTGCTACTCCCCACCCTTCTTCTTCTTCTTTTTTTTTTTTTAAATTTTTTTTTTTTTATTTCTAGGAGAGAGAGAGAGACAGCGTGAGCAGGGAGGGTCAGAGAGAGAGGGAGTCACAGACTGAAACAGGCTCCAGGCTCTGAGCTGGCAGTCAGCACAGAGCCCGACGCGGGGCTCGAACCCACGAACCGCGAGATCATGACCTAAGCGAAAGTCGGACGCTTAACCGACTAAGCCACCCAGGCGCCCCATACTCCCCACCCTTGTGAAGGCATAGAGATAAAGCAGTTAAAATTCTTACTCTGTACTTTTTTCTCTCTGTTTACTTCCTAACAGATTGCTGTTTGGTTGCCACTGATTGCTAATCTCCTTGGCTTTCAGATTCCTGGTGCCATATTCTTGCTATTGATACCTGCCAGCTATCTGGCTTTTTTTTTTCCTGTTCATATCTGGTCAGAGGGTTCTCCCAATTCCAAGGTCCCATGAAGCTTTTGGGCAAGAGAATCCTTCTGCTGACTATAGTGGAGTCTAATAGCCAAATATATTCTAGTTTCTTTTAGTTGATCCAGGGAGTTATATACCTCTGTATGAATGCTAGAAAATGCAGGGGGCTGTTTTGGAGCTTGTATGGGGTCCTTATTCCTCAAGGAAGAATTATTTGCTGGTGAATGAGTGAGCAGGATACTTCTTAAGCTTTGGGTCTTTGCAGTCATCTAAGGAGACAGAAGAGAGAAGTTAGTCACTAAATAGCTAACATTTGTATTGCGTTTATTCAACTGCCAGGCACTAAACTAAATGCTTTATATGGATTGTATAATTTACTCCTTGGAGCAGCTCTGTGGGGAAAGCTTAGAGAGGTGAAAGTAGTCTCCCCAGAGTTAAATGATAGAACTGGAACTCAGAAGTCCAACTTCCAGATTTTTTAAAATGTGTAAATCACAAAGCATGTTATGAAATATATGAGCACATTTCTTCCCAGCTAGTTCTTAACTAGCACTGATATCAGGTGGAATAGATGCTGACATTTAAGGTGACAGTGCCCATCAAAAGGGATATTAAAACACAGGTGTGAGATTAGAGATTTACATTATTGTAGGAAATTAAAACATTAACTGTAATTTTATTCAGATGTTTTATTTTAGCTGACAGTTCTTGGCAGAAATGGAAATAAAATATATTAAATATGCCATAAGTAGTTTTCCCAATATACTATGTGTGCTACCTCTAGGGAAAACATTATCTATTTACACATCTCAGTTGTTAAAGGTCTCATTATCTAGTGCATGGCTTTTCTATACCCTACGTTGCTGTTCTTCTGTGGTGCCTTTTTTTTTTTTTTTTGACTTTTCTTTGGTCATATTGTATGTTTTGGTTCATGTTCAACAATAGGCTTATGTAATATTCAAAGGTCGGTGGAGACCAAAATCCAAGAGATTTTATGCTTGAGATTAGAATAACTTAACAGGCCAGTAATAAAAGATTATGGGCTTGATTTGGTTTTGTTCTTGCCTTACAAGAAAGGACGGGGACCTTTTTAGAGGGAGGTCTCCTGGTTGTTATAGACTGGGCCTTCTAGGGGTTCTGGATTCCAGGAGTTACTCTCCTACTATACTAGATACTTTGGACATCTTTGTGGTATTTTTGGTGGTTTTAACAGTGACTGGTGGATGCTACAAGAGTTTCACGGGAAGGAGATGGGGATGCTGGAGTGTCTACAGTGCACTGGATAATTCTCTGTGATGAGTTTTCCCATGACCTTGATGTTTTTTTAATTTTAGAGAGAGAGTGAGCAGGGGAGAGGGGCAGAGGGAGAGAGAGAACCCAAGCCAACTATACACTCAGTTTGGAGCCCAACGTGGGGATTGATCTCAAAACTCAGGGATCATGATCCATGCTGAAATAGAGTCAGATGCTCAACTGACTGAACTACCCAGGTGCCCCCCACTTTTTGATTTTTAAGGTTCCTTTAAAAAACTTACGTGGAGGGGCACCTGTGTGGCTCAGTTGGTTAAGCCTCTGACTGACTAAGGTCTTGATTTTGCATTTCAGGGGTTCAAGCCCTGCATCAGGCTCTCTGCTGACAGCTCAAAGCCTGGAGCCTACTTCAGATTATGTGTCTCTGTCTCTCTCTGCCCCTCCTCCACTCATTCTCTCTCTCTCTCTCTCAAAAATAAACAAACATTAAAAGCATTTAAACAATAAAATTAAACAAGTGATCTTATTAGCAGTGATTTTTTTTTTTTAATGTCTCAAATTAGAACTTTATGGTTTTTGAAGGTCTGGTCAGTTGTGATCACAGAACCAATCTTTGTGGTTAATTACTTTATGGTCTTTTTATAGAAAGCTCTCACTTTTCTTGACTATTAGTACCTCTGTGATGCAAACTTTGGCATAGGACTTTTTTTTTTTTTTTTAATGTAATCTCTGCACATCGTGTGGGACTCTAACGCACTGCCTGAGATCATAAGTCTCAGGTTTTTCTGACTGAGCCAACCAGGAGCCCTTGGTACAATACTTTGACCTTCACTTTTCTCCTCTGATTTTTAATTGTATAATTCATTCACCTTTTGGCACTTGGTGACAGACTCTTGGTTGAATATATAAGATTTTTCTTTGATTAGATTGAGAGTGGGGTAAATCAGTGATGATAGTATTAAAACTGAATCTAGTACTGGACAGGTTTCTTCTGATGAAAATGATACAAGGAACCCAGCTATATTTGGCTTCTGTTTCTTTTCTCTGTGACAGGATTATTATGCTCTAGACATGTCATTTGGGGGAGCCAAAGCACTGTACTTTAACTTCCAATGGTCCATTCAGTGCAGAAGGGAAAATAGTAGTGAAATGAATTGAAGTTCATGCTTTGCAGGTGTTTATGTTTCTTCCTTCTGCTTTAACAGTAAATGGCTGGTGGGGTTTGTTAAATAGCAAATGAATAAGGCTAAATGTTGGGCATTTGTATTCCTAGAGGTTAACTTTCACTTTTGCATTTTAGGTGTCTTGTTGATATTTCAGGGGTTAAGAGAAATAAGTATTTTCAGCTGGATATGTGTCCTATCACTTCATAGCTGTAGTTCCAAATTAGGCTGTTGATTCTTTGTCTGAGACCTACTATGAAATACCAAAAAAAAAACCAACACTGCGTTTGGAATGTAGGCTTGATTTTTCCAGTCAGTGAACTGACTAATATTTTCTGAGTGCCTGTAGATGCAAAACGCTGAATTATATTAAAAATATTGCCACTTGAGTAAGTCCTTAAAGAAATAATTTTGGTACTGTTTGGTTGATTAGTGTGTATCAGAGCTATTGTTTGTGCTCTCTAGATCAGGTTATTCAGGGATGCGGTAGGATCTGCATACAAATAGGTTGGAATGCGGATTTGAGAAGGATAGCTTCATGTTTGTTCTGTCTCAGTTTGGTTTGTTGTATATCCTTTCAAATGAAGTAGAATTCATTTTAGTTTTCCTTTTTATTTTTTTCTAAAGATTTATTCATTAAAAAATTTTTAATGTTTATTTTTGTGAGAGGGGGAGAGAGTGTAAGCGGGGGAAGGGCAGAGAGGGAGACAAAGAATCTGAATGGTTCTCCAGGCTCTGAGCTGTCAACACAGAACCCAGTGGAGGGCTTGAACCCATGAACTGTGAGATCATGACCTGATCCGAAGTTGGACGCTCAACTAATTGAGCCACCCAGGAGCCCCTTAGTGTCCCTTTTTAATAAAAGCTTGATATGATTATTTTTCTTTTTATTTACTGCTCCCTTTGACACAGAGGCACACACACATGTAAAAGAAGAGCTACATTTCGGGTAGTATTTATAGCGGGATAAAGATAATTTATTTGAAGGTTTTAGTAGGTTGCTGTCTATAGTCATGAGAAAAGTCTACTTTTGAATTTCACTGCCTCTTTCTGGTAAGAGGATTAATTGTAGAACAGAAGGTCTATTTCCAAGACCACGTCTTTTTCAGAAGCTGCAGTTAAATATATGTTAGAAATAGTATGTGCTTCTTCCATCATCTCTTAAGCTCTTGTTATTTATTACTTGATTTGTTTATCAAATTCTGGAAGTTGGTACTTTTGTTAGGGTGATTTGGTCCTTTAAGAGAGGAGATACTTCGGGGCGCCTGGGTGGCTTAGTCGGTTAGGCATCCGACTTTCGCTTGGGTCATGATCTCCCGGTTTGTGGGTTCGAGCCCCGCGTCGGGCTCTGTGCTGACTGCCAGCTCAGAGCCTGGAGCCTGTTTCAGTCTGTGACTCCCTCTCTCTCTGACCCTCCCCTGCTCACGCTGTCTCTCTCTCTCCTAGAAATAAATAAAACATTAAAAAAAAAAAAAAGAGAGGAGATACTTCAAAAAAGAAAAAAGTCAGCATTAGTCTGTGTGTGAAAGAATGTAGTGCCTGTGGATTAAAGTAATGGCTCATCTTAGTTTCTCGTGATGAGCTTTGCTACTTTATATTGTTCTATGGTCTCTTGTCTAACAAAGAAAATTGACAGGTTACTTACCTTTTTATGAGTGCATTTCTTTAAAACTGTATGATTGAATGCTTAGTGAAATTAGCCTTGGCTCCTGCGGTACTGAAGTGGAAAGAAGGTTGCTCTTTCCTTCCTTTCTTTTTCTTAAAAACTGCTGTTTGAATCTAGTTTGGATAAACTTGACCTGGGGTAGATGATGGAGAAAATTGAAATATTTTTCTTTTCTTCTGAATATTGTGTTAATTTGCCCCAAATAACATAATTAGCTTAAATGTTGCAAAGTGTTCGATTTTAGCAAACTAAGCTGAATTTAATTTGTATTTATATTTACTGTATATCTGGTAAAATTTGATAATTAATAAAGATTTAAAGGAATATCTAACTGATAAATTCACCCTGTTTCACCTTCTTAAACCTAAGAAACATAATTTGGCTAAATTATGCAAAATGCTAATTAAAGGGTTTAATTTGCTAATCATCTCAGTTTGATTAGAGGCAGATGCTGATTATCTGCACAAGTCTAAATGGACCTTTCAGAGATGACTTTCATTATTTAAAATCAACTTGTCAAACTAATTAAGACATAAATTTAAGGAATAACAAATACCAGTAGTTATCTATAGACTTTCAGTGTAATGCAAGGTGAGGTAATTCACAAATGCTTTACACCAAAGACTTGGTGTATATGCAGTGTCATTATGAATTTCAGTATTCTCCAAGTTTAAGAGCTGGATTTAGGCTTTTTTCCTGAGCTCATTAGATTGTCTAGTCATACCTTTGTTGGTCCTTTGGGTCCCTGATATTTTTTCTGGCTCTTTTTTCTTCCTTTTATGAAGGAAACAACAGTGTGAGGGAGCCAAGACACTCCTGTGCGTGTACATTTAAACCATACATAGATATATAGGCAGGTGTATCTCAGATAGGTATACTGAATTCCTCAGAAGAAAGACAGAAAACTGTTTACAGTTCAGTCAAGTTTGTGTGGCTGATTTAGGGTTAGGAGTAGAGAAACCAAGGCAGAGACTACATTATTCCTAATCTGAGTCAGATACAAACAGCTCAGTAACAAAATGTTTGGGGTTTTTCATTGCAGACTTAGGGTGTTAGGATAGAAGATTTGAGGTATATACATATGGTCCTGCTTTGACCTGCACCAAGGTTGAGGATAATAGATGAAGCAGCGTGATGTCTAAGTGGGGATAATCTATATGTCATATGGCTTAGGGGTGGAGAGCACAGGTGCTGGTGCCAAACTACCTGGGGTTGAATACTGGAGCTGCCACTTCATGGTGGTTATATTTTTCTCCAATTTAGTTTTCTCATCTGAAAAACAGAAAATATAATACTGTCTCATAAGGTTAGGAGGCTTCAGTAAAGTTAATACAGGTAAAGTACTTAGAACAGCCTTTGGCAGATAGTAAGCACATAATAAATGTTAACTATTATTTATAATTTGTTACTTTCTAACTTCTTTGTGAGATTTGCAAAAGATGGTGTACACAGACAACATTGAGTTCTTTCCCTAAATATCCCTTTGAGTCATTTAAAAATGATTGCTACAAATCTGTGTGTGATAACGAAAAATTATAAGAACTTCAGTTGTAGAAGATGAGCTAACAGAATTTGGAATACTAGAGTTTTATCAAAATGAATGTTTTAGTACTTTTACGTAGTGCAAGGGGTTTAGAGGTACATATAGATAGTTGCTAGACTGACAACTGGATGATTCCTGATCATGAGTACTTTTTGTATCTGGATTCAAAGGATAGAAGGGGAGGTGCTTTGGAAATTCAGTTATTTTCTAGCTCTTAGAAGATTGAAAGAAGTTACTGTGTAATAAGATGAAGAGAGCCTAGGGCGCCTGGGTGGCTCAGTCGGTTAAGCATCTGACTTCAGCTCAGGTCGTGATCTCACAGTTCATGGGTTCTAGCCCTGCGTCGGGCTCTGTGCTGACAGCTGGCTCAGAGCCTGGAGCCTGCTTTGGATTCTATGTCTCCCTCTCTCTGACCCTCCCCCACCCACACTGCCCCTCTCTCTCTCAGAAATAAATAAAACATTAAAAAAAAAAAAGGATGAAGAGAGCCTAAAGAGTAGTAGAATGCCATGGATTTTTAAAAAATATTTAGACTAGTAGAATATTTAGACCAGTAGAATTTGCTTCAAGTGACACTGTACTAGGTTTTGGGTGCAGACCTTAAGAAACTTGCAGCTTCCACTTCCTGTATCTGGCATGCTTTCTTTGGGAATCCTGAGCTGTCATGTAGGAAGTCTAGCTAGACTTGCTCAGATCTACTTGGTGGAGAGGTCTGTTCTGAAGCTTGGCATAAACTAGCAGCTGCCATAGTGGAGAGGCCATGTCTTGGCATTTCTCAACAGCCCCAGCAGAGCTTAGCCTTTTAGCCGTCTCTGCCAAGGTGCCAGACGTGAGTGAAGCCATCTTGGACTCCAGTCTATTTACTCATCATTTCAAGACCCCAGCTGACCTCATTTGATGCCATATGGAACAGATGAATTGCTGACTGTATTGTTTCTGAATTTCTGACCGAGAAAATAAAACGGTTGTTGCTTTAAGCTGCTAAGTTTTAGGGGTCGCTTATTATGCAGTAATATGTACATAGAACCCATAGCTAAGCAAGAGTTTCTGACTTCTTAAATTTGAGCAGAAACCAAAACAGTGTACCCTAAATACCATCAACTCTACCATGATTTGGAAAGACTATGAAACATAATGAAAATTAAAGAACTCAGGACTATGGTTAATAGTATGGAGAATGAAATTTTGATAATTAGATAAGTAGAGAAGATAACTCTGAGGGAGCTCAGATTACTCATAAGGGACAGAAATAGGAATGTTCTTGATAAATGCTTTCCACTTTTCAGAAGTTTGGTGAAGCAGCTTAAAATGCCCTTTTAATTTGAAGAAGAGAGGCTTGCTGCATTTCTGAGATCTGCCCGGAGTCTGAAAATCCTTTGAGGTCTTCTTTATTTTCAGAGATAACCTTTTTATGTTTCAGGACCTGAGGAAGAGAGGTAATAAGGTATAAGGTAGTTGATGTTTTCAGTATTCTTATCCTCTCAGAGTCTGCCAAAATTTAGAGTAGACCAAATTAATGACTTCATTTCATAGCATAGATTGGGGATAGTCCTTTTTGCTTGCTCAGTTCAAAATCCGCTAAGAGATGTTGAACTAAGCAATATGATTAGGGCCTTATGTAAGTGCAATAGGGGATTTAAAGTACTTAAAATTGTTTTTTTTAATTTTAGAGAGAAAGAAAGAGACTGTGAGCTGGGGAGAGGGGTTGAGGGGTGGGGGAGAGAGAGAGAGAGAGAGAGAGAGAGAGAGACTCTCAAGCAGTCTTCATGCTTAGCATAGAGCCCGATGCAGGGCTTGATACCATGACTGCCAAGATCATGACCAGAGCTGAAATCAAGTCAGACATTTAACCAGCTGAGCCACCCAGGTGCCCCTAAAGCACTTTCTTACATAGAAATGTTATAAATAAGTGAGTAAAATCAATCATAAATTACTATAGATACCATACCATACAGGCTTCCTGATTTTTGTGTGCTATTTTGAAATGGTTGCAGATTTTTCTTTTTTTTAAAAAAAATTAATGTCTTTATTATTTTTTAAAATATTTATTTATTTTGAGAGAGAGATAGTGAGAGGTACCCAGATTAACACACAGTTTATAAAAAATGTACTTGCTGGGGCGCCTGGGTTGGTTAAGTATCTGACTTCTGCTCAGGTCATGATCTCATAGTTCATTGAGTTTAACCCCACATGAGGCTGTCTGATGTTAGCATAGAGCCTACTTTGGATCATCTATCTCCCTCTTACTGCTCCTCTCCTATTTTAATGTGTGTTCTCTCTCAAAAATAAATAAACGTTAAAAAATAAAATAAAAAGTGTGCTTGATTTATCTAAGCACTTTAAGTCCCGAGTTGCCAAAATTCTGCTCTGAAGAATATACTACATAGAAAATCTTGAGCTACTGGGGTCCTCCAGAAGACTTCATAGCTAATATTTAATGAATGCTTTATGTATATCTAGCATTATGTTTGGTGTTACAGAGGATTTGTATATTTTTAGTTTGAGAGAGTAGAGACTTTTCATGAAATAAAGCAGTGCAAAATAATAACATGCCGGAATGTTTGACACAGTCTCTGAGAGTTATGAAAAAGTAAGGAGGATATTGCTACAGACTGGATTCATCTAGGAAGGCATTATTGTGCTTGACAGTATTTGAACTGAATCTTAAAAGATAAGGGATAAAGGAGGTAGAGATATTCTGAAGAGTGGGATGTTATGCCAACTGCACCCTCAAATATTTGAATAATTTTCTGAGGAACTAAAATGTTGAATTGGGTCAACAATTCAATGGGAAACCTTTGTTAAAGCCATAAAACTGCTTTCTAATACTTTCAGTTGGAAGTGTATTTGAGCATCTCTTGGAATAAGTCCCTCCTCTCCCTTTATCCCAGGCACAAAAAGTAGCTAGTGTTCTATCTGCTTGATTTTCAGATAATATGGTGAAAATGTAAATTTAATAATAAGATTTGATTTCCCATGGCCTCTAAGAGAAAATTTAACAAATCAATCTTTTTTCTGACCTTATTTTTCCCTGCTCTTACTTCGTTCTCCATTTGCTTGAATAAACATAGCTGCCCTATTGGTCCATATTGACTCTTAAGTTTCCTCTCCAGCAAAGTAAAGCCATATTTTTATAATCTGTTAGCTGCTTAATTTGGAAAGCTTCAGTCCTTACCATATCTTTTATGAATCAGTTTGGCTTCCTCTCTTCCATTCATCTTGAAAATGTCCAAAGTGCTACATAGTTTAAAAGCTTAGAACCAAGTAAAGTTGAACGATTTTCTACTGGGCTACATTGTAAAAAATGGGAAAGGAAAATTGCTTTGTTTTGTTATTTTTTTTGGAAGACATTTGCCAGTTGGAGCCTCAACAAAGATTGAGTTTGGGAGGCCTTTAATTGTACACCAAAAGGTTATTGCAGAAGATAACATAAGGGAGATGTCATAAAGAAGAAAATTTGAAGCTCAGTAATAGAAAGCTGTGTGAAGAAATAGGCATTCTGCCAATTAGCTGGGTGCTTGAAATAAATAGTTTGGAATTAAAGAAACAGATGCAAATTTCAAAGACTTGATTAACTTAGTTCATAGGGGAACAGGGGAGTGGGGAACAGACTTCAGCTTATAGTAGTTGTAAAGCATATTTACCATTCATTAGTTTTGCTCCAAATTTTTTAGTTTTTATATTAAATAATATAAAATCAGAAGACTTGTTAATTTAATATTTTATGTTAAACCATTGAAATAAAATTCTGAGTATATTTAGGTGAAATGAATTAAGATCATAGGAGTTCAGTTTTGAACTGTTAACTGTCCTAGCAGTCAGTAAATATTTCCCAAACTGAGCATAGTGTGGTTATGAGTGAGTAGGAAGGCTTTCCAACAAAGCATCTAAATGGTGCCTGCCCCTTGGTCTCCTTATCTGTTGAATGATCATGACACAATTATATAAGTAACCAATTAATAAAAGAAAACATTTGTATGTATCAAGGAGATGTACAGGAGAACATTAAATGTTCATCTTTCCATAAGTGTCTGGCTGTCCATTAAAAAAATTTTTTTAAAAATATTTGTTTATTTTGGAGAGAGAGCGCATAAGGAGGGGAGGGACAGCGAGGGGAGGAGACACAGACTCCAGGCTCTGAGCTAGCTGTCAGCACAGAACATGATGCAGGGCTTGAAGTTACGAACTGCAAGATCATGACCTGAGCCGAAGTCGGGCACTCAACTGACAGTCACCCAGGTGCCCCAGTGTCTGTCTGTTCTTATGTTGCGTTAGTGTGAGGTGAAGTAGAATTCTTTAAGGTTGTATTACTAAAGGATCAATTCTTTTATCTCTTAGGCATTGTCACCCAAACCAAAAAAAACAAGAAAGGAGATTGCATTCTTTATGGAATGTGGAATTCTTTGCTGGATGTGGAATTTTAGGTTGGCAGGTACTTTTCTTTTTAAAAAAAAATTTTTTTTAAGATTTTATTTTTAAGTAATCTCTACACCCAATAAGGGGCTCAAATTTACAACTCCAAAATCAAGTCTCATGCTCTACTGACTGAGCCAGTCAAGTCTCCCCGACATTTTTATATTTTTTATATTTTCTATTTTTTAAAGATTTTTAAGGCAGGTACTTTCTTTTAACACATTTAAGATATATACTTCTCCTGTGTTCCATTTTTGCTATTAAGAAGTCAGCTGATAGTCTAACTGTATCTCCTTTGAGAGTAAGATAGCCACTGTGCTGTCGTGATGACCCACGCCAGGATCGCTGTGAGGACTGAAGCAGCAGAGACTATGATAGAGGCTGTGATTCCAGGATAGGCAATGGCAGGAGAGCATTTGGTCATGGGTACTGTAGGGACAATAACTACAGAGGAGGCAGGGACCGTTATGAAGACAGGTATGACAGATGAGATGATGGATCATGGAGCTCCAGAGATATTTACTCTTGGGATATTTATCGGCATGATGATAGAGGGCCCAACCCTTCTCCCTTTCACGCAAGACCCAACTGAATCTAAAGGCTTGCAGTATTCCTAAGGAAGAGTATTCCTCCCCTAGCACCTCCTGCCTGGTTCAGTGAGCAGCCTCTGTCTTTGAGGGGCAAAGCTTGTTGACACAGTGGCTAGAGACAGAGAAGGAGAAGAGTGGCTACAGAAGCTATAGCAGAAACTGCAGCACCAGCTGGATGAGTCAAAGCTAGAAAACCGGCCTCAGGAGAGACATGCAAGCTGGTGAAGTGAAGAAACTCAGGAACAACACAGTTCCCGACAGGAAGTGAGTCATCACAGATTGGGACCTCAGCCTCATCTGGCAGAAATGCATGAAGGAGAGTGAGAAGTTTCTAGAAAGTGAAACACTCAATAAGGAGGAAAAGTGTCACTCTCCAACTTCAAGCCTCCCAGACCTAACAGCCTCTAAATATAATGCCAGCCCCTCCACCAAAGCAGAATGCTCAGGTGAAGTGAGCAGTGGGGGAGGAAAGTAGTTCAGGCTCAACTACCTGAGGAAGGACCAGCAAGGAAAGATGAAAATAAAGTAGATGAGGTGAGTGTCCCAAAGGGCCAAAGTGGGAACTCCAGCCACAGTCCAGGAGATGGAGAGAACAAAGACCACCTGAAGGAGTCAGCTGGGAAAGATGGCAAAAAGGATTAAGACTGCACCTGAGTCAAAGAAACCTGAAGAAAATCCAGCTTCCAGGTTCAGTTCTGCAAGCAAGTATGCTGCTCGCTCTGTTGACGGTGAAGATGAGAATGAGAAAGAAAATTATACTGAATGGACCTCTGTGTCCTGTGCTTTCTCCTAGTCTCACTAGGAACATTCGAGAGCAAATCAAACCTCTACCCAGACAAGACCATAAAACTTACCATCTCCTTGAGACCTTTCTTAACTTTAAAAACAAAAATAAAATGAAATTCTTTTGTATGCTGCTGCAGCCTTTGCAGTATTGAATTAACTGGAGAATTGCCAGTGTAGCCAGAGAGAAAGAGGCGACAGCTTTGAGTGGAAAAGTAGTGCATTTTTACGACACATGGAGTTGCCTGTGTGATTAGTGCCTGGGGGCTTCCATTTAGCAAAATGGCAAGTGACCGAGATGCAGTGTTTGGATCTGGTTGGGCAGCAGGGCAGGTTTAAGGAAGAGTGAGATTTCTACCTTTTCATTCTCATTATCCTGTTGTAGCATATATGAATTCTCCAACGTTACCTGAATAAATTTTCCGTCCTTGGAAAAGTAGGTTTAGTCTGTGAAGTTGTTTTAGTCTCCAGGAGGCTGCCAGCCCCTCCTTTTATTTAATTCTGAGTTACTGGGGCCAGCCTAGGGGGAATTTCTTCATTTTTACACCCCCCCCTTCACCCCCAGGGGATAGTTGGGAGTGAGTCTATTGGTAAGTAAAGAATAAGAATAGGACTTGCTTGGTAACCAAAATAAGTGAGAAAATTGTGGTTTGAAAGGAAGCTGTGAGGAGGCTACAGATTCTTTTGCACCATTAATAGGGGAAAATGGTATGACCTCCAGTAAACACTGGAGCAGGAAGCACTTAGGGGTCATGGGAATTCCCAACTCTTTTATATGTCCTGGTTTTGCCTTTCCTTAAACAGTTGAGTGTCCTTTCTGAAAGTTCTGAAACTCTGAACTGTTGAAATCTTGAAGCTTTAAAAATTTATACTCTTGTCCTGGTCTTATGTTCCTCATGCTACTTTTTACTGTTACCTACCACAAAGCAGTCTGTCTGTCTGTCTGTCTGTCTGTCTATCTATCTATATCTATCTATCTAGATATGAGAGAGCACGAGTGGGAAGGGCCAGAGAGAGGGAAAGAGAGAATCCCAAGCAGGCTCCTCACTGTCAGCGTGAAGCCTAATGGGTTTGATTTCACAAACTGTGAGATAATGACAAGCTGAAATCAAGAGTTGGACTCTTAATTGACTGAGCCATCCAGACACCCCAGACATTCTTTACTGACCAAGACAAGTACCTTCTAGTTAAATCACATACCTGATCTCCTAGGCATTCTGTATCAGCCCCAGGCAGCAGAAGCAAATGAGGAATCACCTCTTCTCTCAAACAGATCTTGGCTTTTTCTTGTCTTTTGATTCTCATTCCTTTTCTCCATTTCTGCTCCTACTACTTTGACCCTTTTTATACCTCAGAAAACTTTAGAATTAATGCTCTTAGGTGGTGAGTGAGGGTGGATAAAGAGAGACAGTTAAAATATGAACATTTCTTGGGATGCCTGGGTAGCTGAGTTGGTTGAGCATCCTATTCCTGATTTCAGCTCAGGTCATGATCCCAGGGTCCTGGGGTTGGGACGGACTCTGCACTGAGCATGGAGTCTGTTTGAGATTCTCTGTCTTCCTCCGCCTCTCTCCCCTGCTCGCTTGCTCTCTCTTTCTAAAAATTAAAAAAAAAAAAAAAATTTTGTGAGCCATTTTTAGGACCATGATTGGGGCTTTTTATGTTCTTACAAGATTTCTTCTAGCTACTGAAATCCTACACCAATATTTAAATTTATAATGTGGCCTCGACCTGTGTGTGTGTGTGTTTGTGTGTGTGTGTGTGTGTGTGTTTAGCTTTTATTTTATTATGACTTTTTAGCTTTTTAAAGTTTTTTTTTTTCTTGCAACCTAGTGGCTTAGGTTACCTGTTTTTATGTGCACCTTTGTACTGTCAACCCAGTAGATGTATCCTTATGGGTGATATTGGCACCTGCAGAGAAATGACACCTTGGTCTATTGTTTCCAAGTCCTTTCATCAGTCCTAGGTTAGACCCTGTCTCACATTGGTTTATGAGTGCTGCAGTAGTGGTAATAATGAATAATTTACTAGTGAATTACCTTTAAATAATTGACTAGGATTGGCCAGTAGTCAGGAAGTCACTTTTAGGCAGAGATACCTAAGGCTGAAAGGGATTAAATATTTTTTAAATTTATTTTTTAAAATTAAAAAATGCCTTTTATTTATTTTTGAGAGAGAGAACAGAAAGTGGAGAAGGGATGGGGGTGGGGAGACAGGGGATCTGAAGCGGGCTCTGCGCTGATAACAACAAGCCCAACTTGGGGCTTGAATTCATGAACCGTGAGATCATGACCTAAGCCCTAGTAGACGCTCAACCGACTGAGGCACCTAGGTGCCTCTGGAAGTTTTTATTTATTTATTTTTATTTATTTATTTTTCTTTCTTATAAAAACATTTGCTGTAGATGATGAAAAGGTAGGGCCTTCTTGGGGCGCCTGGGTGGCTTAGTCGGTTAAGCGACCGACTTTCGCTTAGTTCATGATCTCGCGGTTCGTGGGTTCGAGCCCCGCGTCGGGCTCTGTGCTGACTGCCAGCTCGGAGCCTGGAGCCTATTTCAGAGTCTGTGTCTCCCTCTCTGACCCTCCCTGCTCACGCTGTCTCTCTCTCTCCTAGAAATAAATAAAATATTAAAAAAAAAAAAAAAAGAAAAGGTAGGGCCTTCTTTAGGTCTATTCCTTCCAAATAGTTATGTCCAATAAAAGCTGTTTTTTTCCCCACTCCTCTTTCTTGTCCCCTGTTAAAACAGAAACAAGGATTATATCCTTTCTACTCCTTAATAGTTGTAAAATTTGTACAAAATATTTTCTATGAAAATGATTTGTAACCTTTAGACTTAATATCTGGGAGATGTCTTGAGATGTAAAATCCCATGCTTTGAGTTGTGGGTTTTTTTGTTTTCTCCATATCTGACTTTTAAAATAAAATTAAAAAAAAAGACAGCCATACTACTAATTGTCTCCTTTTAAAATACTGGTTCATAGGGTACCTGGGTGACTCATTGGTTAGATGCCTGACTCTTGGTTTCTGCTCAGGTCATGATCTTACAATTTCATGAGTTTGAGCCCCTCGCGGGCTCTGTGCTGGTGACTCAGAGCCTGCTGGGATTCTCTCTCCCTCTCTCTCTGCCCCTCCCCCACTCCCATGTCTCTGTCTCTCCCCAAAATAAAAAAATTTAAAAATTACAAAAGGATACTTTGGTTCACTTCTTTTCTTTTCTCTTCTCTTCTCTTTTCTTCTCTCTTCTCTTCTTTTCTTTTCTTTTCATGTTTATTTTTCAAGAGAGAGAGTGGGAAAGAGGAAGAGATGGAGGGTGGGGGCAGAGGATCTGAAGCAGGCTCTGGGCTGACATCAGAGACTCCCAAACCATGAGATCATGAGGTGAACTGAAGTTGGATGCTTGGCCTACTAAGCCACCCAGGAGCCCTGACTTCTGCTTGATTTAAACATTCTGTTTGTCTAGGAGTGGGATCGTTTAAAAAAATTTTCTTAAGTTTATTTATTTATTTTGAGGGAGAAAGAGAAAACAAACAAGCCAGGGAGGAGTAGAGAGGAGGAGAGACAGAATCCCAAGCAGGTTCCACCCTATCAGCACAGAGTCGGATGTGAACTTGCAAACTGTGATGTGATGAGCTGAGCCAAGATCAAGAGTCTGATGCTTAACTGACTGTGCCACATGGTGGGATTCTTTTTATATATTTTCTTGAGTTTCATTAGGCTTCTTGATTCTGTACATTGGTTGTTTCGGCCTAATTATTTCTCTCCCTGGGATTCCTTCCAATCCAATATATTTTATTTAAAAAAATTATTTTACTGTTTAATTTTGAGAAAGAGAGAGAGAAAGCAGGTGCATTAGGGGCAGAGAGAGGGAGACAGAAAATCTGAAGGAGGCTCCAGGCTCTGACCCATCAGCACAGAGCCTGACATGGGGCTTGAACTTACAAACTGTGAGATCATGACCTGAGCTGAAGTCAGATGCTTAACTGATTGAGCCACCCAGGCGCCCCCAGTCAAAAGTATTTTAGACCTTTTTAGTCTCACATTTCATTGTCAAATCTGCGTTTTCTTTTTTATTCTTTATCTGTTGACTTATGGTTTATTTCTCCTGAGCCACTTCCCAGTTTTTTTCTGTCTTCTTTTTGTTCTGCTACCACTGGGTCTTCAATTTTGTCTTTTGTAATTTCTTTTCTTTTTTTTTTTTTTTTTTTTACAAATGGTTTATTGTCAAATTAGTTTCCACATAACACTCAGTGCTCATCCCCACAAGTGTCCTCCTCCATGCCCATCCCTCCTCCCCCCACATCCATCAGTCCTCAGTTTTTGTCAGCATTCAAGAGTCTCTCATGGTTTGCCTCTCTCCCTTTCCCCTGTCTTTTGTAATTTCTGAAAGTTCTTTTTGGTTCCTTTAGAGAGCTGCTGTGTTACAGATTTTTGTTCTTTGCACTCAGTTGTTTGAGCAAACAGTCTCTGAGGTAGGTTCTGAAATGAGGTTCCTGGGATGATCACATTGTCAATTCTCTTCCACTTTAATGAGTGTGCTTCCTTTTATTCTGCCCATTTCTAACTCATGTAGTAAGCAAGGCCAAGTGTCAGGCCTGGTGGACATTCAGGCCCTCACAGACCTTTTGCTCTTCTTCCGTTGTGTGCTAGAAACCAGGTTTTTTCCTCTTGTCAGTGGCTGCTGCTTTCAGATTTAATTGTTAGTAGAGTCAACTTCTTTTATAAGGTCATGCTGTGGTTAAATGATAGAGCTTATATATAAGGTAGCATCTTTTATTTGTGTTATCTGTTGGCACTGTACCTGGCTCACAGAAGAGGCCGAAGAAATGTTTGTGGGATAGGGTGGAATGTGTGTCTCATGCGCCCTGGCAAGTTGTAAGGTTCTGGTCCTATCATGCTCAGCTCAGGAATTACTGCTGTTTTGACTTACTTAGGAGACTTTTAAGAACTGTTGTGTAAATTACCCAGTTTTTTGGAGGGGAGAAAAAGAGATTTATTTTCTTGTAGAAGAGAAGAAATGGGCTTAAGTATAAGTAATTAATCTTTTCTCTCTAGTATAAATTTTAGTATATTCAAATGTGCCTATGCCATCAAAAAAAAAAAAAAAAGGCAGTAATAAAGTAACCAGACGATTGATTTTTACATTGATCAGCTTGGCAGAAATACTGAAACATCAACATACTAATTAGAATCTCAGGATATTAAATTATTGTTTGTTTTCTAACTGAATGTTTTGAATGATTATAAATGGCAAAGAATTTGTAAGTGGTATAACATACCATGCTATCAATTTTGGCTAATTAACACAGCAACACAGTGATAATTATTTCATTTTTTTATTTCCTGTTTTTTCTCTTTCCTAAAAATTTACTGATTAATAACAATTTATTTTTCATTTTTTCCTATTATATGGCTCCGTTTTGTACATTTAAATGTAGAAAATAGATTGCAAATTTTTTTTATAGTTTATTTTTGAGACTGAGAGAGACAGAACATGAGTGAGGGAGGGGCAGAGAGGGAGGGAGACACAGAATCTGAAAACAGCTCCAGGCTCTGAGCTAGCTGTCAGCACAGAGCCTGACGCAAGGCTCAAACCTAACGAACCGTGAGATCATGACCTGAGCTAAAGTCGACGCTTAACCGACTGAGTCATCCAGGCGCCCCAGAAAATAGATTTTAAGAATTGGATCATAGGGCTCAGTTGAAAGAACATGTGACTCTTGATTTTGAGGTCTTGAGTTCGAGTTTTGCATTGGCTGTAGAGATTCTTAAAAAATAATAAAGTTTTAAAAACAAAGAATTAGATTACAAATAGAAAAAAAATGTTTTAAACTAACTTTTACTTTAGGTTGAAAAGTGTTCTGATTATTTATTACTATGTAACAACTATCCCCAAATCTAAAGTAACAATTCTGCTAAAATCTGCTGGCAAAACTGAAAACCAAAACCATATCTTAAAACCTAAAACCATAACCATTTTATAGTATCTCACAATTTTGATGGTCAGGGATTCATACTAGGCTCTCAACAGGGCAGTTTTTCTGCTCCCCATGATCTCATTTGGGGTTACTTGTTTGGCAGCTAGTCTGGTGTAGGATATCCAAGACAGCTTCATTCACATGCCCAGTAGTGAAGTGAAGACTTCTAGTAGGTTGGACTCTGCTGGGATCCTCTCCATGTGATCCTGAAAGCAAGGAAATTAGACTGCTTTGGTGACCCAGGGAAGAAGCTGTCAGTCTTCTCAAAGATCAGGTGTGAGACTGGCATGGCGTCACTTGAGCCTTACTTTGTTGGTCAAAGTAGTCACAGTCCAGTCCAAATTAAAGGGAAGACAAAAAGATTTCAGCTCTTAATGGAGTGTCAAAAAAATTTGCAGCCATTAATCCCCACAGTAATATTAATAGGTCAGACTGCATTTGAGAAACAAAGTGCCCTTTATAGATCACAATACTTAGCACCAATGTAGAACTGCATTTATTAGAAATAATGATAGCAGTTTTAAAAATCAGGATATTTGCTTTCAGTATTTGTTTCATCCACAGATTTTTCTTATTTCCTTGTAAAAGAAATGATTCATAATTGTTTCATTATGCATTGGATATTTTAAACAGTCTTTTCATTAATAATTTAAGTGTACTTTTAATATTGGAATTGTTGACATATCTTTTTATCTGCTAGTACAGGTGTATTTTCATTTTAAGAAAAACTAATACTTTAAGTCATTCATTTACATTTATTGATGTCATACTTCTTTCCATAAAGGATTTGAGGTGACCTGCAACACGACACATAGGACAAATCTGTATCGAAGTAAAATATAAGTAACAATGGATAATGAGGATCAAGAAAAACCATCAGTAAATGGCATCACCATCTGCCCAGTGCCTAAAGCTCCAAATCTGGGAGGATTTTTCTTCATCCTCTTCATTTACAATCCATCCATCTGTGCTACTCCAAAATATATTCCAAATCTGTCCACTTGTTTTTTTCCACCATTGCTTCTCTGGTTTAATCTGTCATCACCTTTTTCCTAAGTACTCTTTCTTCCACTCCAATCCCTCTTACTGTCCATTCTCTTTTCAGCATGAGAATGGTCTTTTCAAAATCACAGTGTAAATCAGATCTTAACTTTCCTCTGCCTAAAACCTCAGTTTAATGCACCATTCGTAGTATAAAACTCTGTCTCAACCAGGTGTGAGAGCTCTGTCTGCTTCTCAGCACCCCTGCCTGCCACTGCTTTCCATCAGCCTTCTTTCCCTTGCTTCAACCTGCTAGCCCTTTTCTCCCCTGGAAAAAAGGGCCTTTTAGGACCTTTGCACTAGCTCTTTTCTTTGGTTGAGAGCTTCTTGCCACGGGTTTTGTGTGGCTGACTCCTTTTCATTCAGATTTCCATTTAAATGTCACTTCTCCAGAGAGACCACACAGCATAGAGTATAAATCCATCCATTCATAGCACTTTTCTTTTGTTTTAGTTTCATCCTAGATTGCCGCTTGATTGTTTATTGTCTGTCTCACTAAAATGTAGGCTTCATGAGAGCAGTTTTGTTTTGTTTTGTTTTGCTATTTACACCTGGATCTCATCTTCTGGAAACAGTGCTTGGTGCCTAGTAGGTTCTCAGTGTTTTTAGAAAGAATTCTATGTAAAAAAATCAAGTTGAGAATTGATAGTGATGTTTCTAGAGTGTGATAAATTTCTTTTAGAAAAGAGGATTCTTGGGGTACCTGGCTGGCTCAGTCTGTAGAGCACGTGACTCTTGATCTTGGGGTTGTATTGAGCCCCACGTTGAGTGTAGAGATGATTTAAAAATAAAATCTTGAAAAAAGGATTCTTTCCCTGGGATTTACTCTTTAGACTGGTGATGTGTATCAAAATCACTAATAGACCTTTAAAAAATAAATACTTCTGTACATCTGGGACGCACCAGGAATTTGTAATTTTGAAAAGCTCTACTGCAGAGCTGAGGTACAGCCTTATTTAAGGGCCAGGCTCTGAGAGAGAGAGCGAGAGAGAGAGAGTGAATGCTGTGTGGATTCAAGTTGGAATCTTCTGACCAAATTATTTATAAACAGAATTGAATATCATTGATGTGAAGTTTATAGATGAAATCTCCTGGAAGCCTTATTTATATCTTTACTTAAGAGGCCGTTGTAATAGACTAGTGATTCCAAAGTGGTATACTGAAGATGATCATTTGGGCGTGTGGGAAGGAAATAAATAATATACCTTATATTGTTCTTATTTCATTCCCTTAACATTTTTGAGGGGATGGAGGCATGTTTTAAGTACGAAATACATAGTATTACATAATATATAGTAATACATGTATGTAATTTGTAAAAATACATGTAGTGGAGGGAAGTACATGCTCAAAATATTTTGTTGATAAAAATGTGAGATCCAAAGCGCATAGGGATCACTCTGTCAGTCAGGATAGGTTATGCACTGTTAACAAATGAGCCCTAAATCTCAGTGACTCCTAAAAAGGTTTGTTTCTCATTCATTCTGTATATATTGTGTGGTCCATCTTAAACTCTACTTTTTGTTATATAGATGCTGTCACTCAGACTGAATGAGGAGGCTTTATTTAAAATTTCACCAGTTTCTGTGACAGAGGGAAGAGAGAATTGGATAAATAGTATGCTTATGAAGTTTTTGCTTGAGTATGACACTTGTCACTTAGATTTCACTGGCCAAAGCGAGTCACATGGCATTGCAGGAGTCCAGCAGGTAGGGGATGTACAACCCTTTCTTAGTGAGGGACTCTTCACAGGGTGAATAGTAATACAGTCTACACAGAAAGCTTCTTACTTGTTTACTGTGTGGAACATTTGCCTCACCAGAGCTCGCTCTTAATCTTACCAAAACTGTTAAAGCCCAGTAATTTTTGTTTGACAAAAAGTTTTGTACTATTATATCATATGCCATTTGAAACATTGAGGTACTATTTGGTGGGTGCATCTGGATAACACGGATTGAGATGTGGGGAATTGTGAGTCATGGTAGAAAGAGAAGAACTTCAGAGCTGAAATATTTAGGGTCTTTGCTAATTGAAAATTAATCAGAGTGAAGATTGAGCATTTCTAGAATAGTAATGTCAGTTACTCAAGAAATGTGATTCCATTTAGAGCAATTTGTTTATATACTTCTTTTCAGGAAGATGTTTATTTTGTGAAGTGTGATATACCTTGATTGTAAGTGATCTTATTAGTTATTTTGAATACCTCCTTAAAGATCAATCCTATGTTTGTTTAACTAATAAAATGACAAGTTGATAGAAACCAGGTTAGTTGCCCCAAACGTTTCAATTTATGCCTGAAAAACAGAGACTAATCAAAATGTATCTATAAACATTAGTGATATTAATAATAAATATTTCCACATATTAAGGTCATGCTATTGGTTATGCCTATTCAAGGCACTCTCCATACTTTATTTTGCTTAAAAGCTATGTAAGATAGGTATTATTTTTTCTTAATTTCATTGATGATGAAACTGAGGTACGAAGAGGTTAATTGTTTAAGATTTGAATTCAGGGTTCTACATTTAAAAACTATATACTTTCCATTTTGTTACTCTGCTTTTATCATTGTTCCACTGTGTCTGTTTATTTTGTTATGAGATTCTTTGTAGAAGGAAAGCCATTTAGTCTTGTCTTGATCTTTTAGAAGGTATTTTCTAGGCATGTAGTGGATAGCTTCATTGACAGAGTCTGAGAAAATAAGCTCATATTTTCCCAGTAGTTTTAGACAGAAAACAGAAGAGAATACTGTAAGCTATTTTAGATATTTGAAGTAATCAAGTCTGTAGCAGTTTATACTATAAAGTTTTGTAAAAACATCCTGTGTTTTCTGGTGAAAATTTTCTTATTTTGGCCATTTATATTTTGGTTGTAACTGAATTGATAAATGAAGATACAGAATGTGTGTGACAAATGGATGAAGTTTTTAGTTCATGAAGGAAAAACAATATTTACCAAAAGGCTGTAACGTAAGCATGACATGAATTTTAGAGAGAACATGTGTTATTTGGAATTCACCTGGTTTCTTTGGATGAATGATTTAGAAACATATTGAATTCCTTAGAATTTTATTTATTATTTCTAATCTAAGCCAGAGTAGGCAATTTTTTCCCTATCTTTTGGGAGGGTACCTTTCAATGGAAAAATCTTAACTACATTCTTTTTTTTTTTTTCCTTGAGTAAGCTTTATAGCCAGTGGGACTTGAACTCATGACCCCAAGATCAAAAGTAGCATGCTGTACTGACTGAGCCAGCCAGGCACCCCTTTAATTACATTCTTTAATACTCTAGTTTTTATTCAGAAGTTTTTGAGTTTACAAGTAAAGCCTTGTAACTTACTGTGTTGCATAAGTGATATGCTTTCGCTGCTTCCCTGATATTTACTAGGTAAGCAATTAATTGCTTACAAACACCTGTGGTATTATTAATACAAATATTTGAGCTGAGTTTAGGGGAAGAGAAGATACTTTATTACCCTGGGGAAGTATTAGCATTATGTATTGCTGCTGGATTTGTTTAATTAGAAGTCAAAATATTTAGGAGAACTTCTGGATGTTCAAAGATAACCTATTTCTTTGTTGCTCTAAGTAAGTGATTATAAAAGGGCTATGCTGGGATAATGTATTTGAACTTCAGATTTTTTGGCTGATTCAGTCAAACTTACTTAGGCAAAAAAATAGTATATGCAGTCAGTTATGATCATCTTCATCAATGGTGGGGAGAACAGACATGTATATTAGAATTTTATTTAAATTCAAGGGGCTCCTGGGTGGCTCAGTTGGTTAAGCCTCCAACTTCGGCTCAGGTCATGATCTCGTGGTCCATGAGTTCGAGCCCCGCATCAGGCTCTATGCTGCCAGCTCAGAGCCTGGAACCTGCTTCAGACTCTGTGTTTCCCTTTCTCTCTGACCCTCCCCTGCTCATGCACTGTCTCTCTATCTCTCTCTCAATTTTAGAATTTTATTTAAATTCAAGTAAGTGTTCATTGAGCAAATTCAAAATACATTTTTTATCTTTTTATATTTCCAATAGGAAATTTCACTTTAAAAATCATGAAAACTTTCATAAAGACATTAAGATTTCTTCTCCTTTCATTATATCTCCCTAATCAGTTTCTTGCTTTATTAGTTGCTGTGTGAGAATTACAGTTTGACTCTAAAATTGGTCTAAAATATACCTGCCTTTGCCTAGATACTCTCTGTAGGGTGCATCTGGTTATGCATTTGAGTTTTGAAGGATTTTCCTATGGAATGCAAAGGAAAGGTAAATAGTCCATTAAGTAGAGAAGGTACTGTCAACAGAGACATAAAATAAATGCTAAAGCAAAATAATCTGGTATTAGCTCTTAGGAAAATATTTGCTATTCCTAAACCTTAACTTAAAACACTGTAGAATGAGGGGTGCCTGGGTGGCTCATACGGTTAAAGCGTCCAACGTTGGCTTAGGTCATGATCTCATGGTTCATGGGTTCGAGCCCCGCATCCGGCTCTGTGCTGACAGCCAGCTCAGAGCCTGGAGCCTGTTTCAGATTCTTTATCTCCCTCTATCCTGACCCTCCCCTGCTCACGCTGTCTCTCTCTCTGTCTCTCTCTCAGAAATAAATACAAAACATTAAAAAAAATACACTGTAGAATGAGTACTGATTATATAGAATTTGTGCTGTTATACCTTTTAAAATGTTTACCTGTAAAAATTACCATGACATCTAGTTGTAATACATTTTTAGTTTCTGTATTAAAAATATTATTTTAATGTTTATTTATTTTTGAGAGAGCACCAGGGCGGGAGAGGGACAGGAGGACAGGGAATCTGAAGTGGGCTCTGTGCTAACAGCAGAGAGCCCAATGCAGGGCTCAAACCCACAAATGGTGAAATCATGACCTGAGCTGAAGTTGGATGCTTAACTAACTTAACTTAAACTTAAACTCTTAACTGAGCCACCCAGGCCACCCCTAGTTTCTGTATTTTTATCCTGTTCATTACCAAAAAAGGAATTAAGGTGAAAATTATAATTGATGACTTTCTTGATGTTACATGTTTGTTCACTTCTCTTGTGGAGCATTATTTGTAGACTGCATGGCCTTGTGAACTTCAATGTCAGGCCTTAGTTAAAGGTCCAGTTTGATTTCTATTTCTGTTAATTAAACTAAGATAATATCTACCTAGTAGGGTTGTTGCTTTGATTAAATGAAATAGTATAAATTAGTGTAACTAGCAGATGGTATGCATGGGCCTTACCGTCCATTGGCTTTTTAATAATCTGTGGGTGGACACCCTAAACTGCCTTCTCTGTATTTCAACTTTCATATAACAGCTGGTGAGCAGACATTTTAAGCCATTACACGATGGGGAGGTAGTTGTCTAACAGCCAGTGATTCTGTTTCATTTTGTATCTGGATTATTTTGCTTAATGTGTTTTTAAGATTTATGCATATTTTTTCCTTAATTTTTTTTTAACGTTTATTTTTGAGAGACATAGCACAAGAGGTGAGAGGGACAGAGAAAGGGAGACACAGAATCTGAAGCAGGCTTCAGGCTCTGTGTTGTCAGCACTGAGTCCCCTATGGGGCTTGAACCCATGAACTGCGAGATCGTGACCTGAGCCTAAGTTGGATGCCTAACCAGCTGAGCCACCCAGGCGCCTCTTAAGATTTATGCATAATGTGTGGAGTTTATTTTTGTTGTTATGGCATAGTCTGTACTACAAATATATTACATTTGTTTATTCTGCTTTTGATGCATTTTTGGGTTTTTAGTTTTTGCCTATTGTGAATAATGTTGCTTTATGATTATATGATTAATGCTTGTTCGTGTTTCCTTGTATGTATGCTTCTCTAGGGCAGTGGTCTGAGAACTGAACATTTTCATCACTTGGGAACTTGTTAGAGGTATAATTTTTGGGGTTTGCCCTAGAGATTATGGATCAAACTATAGGAGCAGGGTGCAGCAGTTTGTATTTTAATAAATCATTTAGGTGTTTCTCATGAATAGTACTGCTTGAAATCCATTTCTCTAGGGTAGGGCTTAGCAAAATGTGGCCTGTGGGCCAAATCCTGTCTGCTGTTTTTGCATGGCCTGTGAGTGAAGGTTGTTTTTTGTATTTTTAATTAGTTGAAAAATTAAAAGATTTCTTATTAAAGAAAAATTATTATGTGAAATACAAGTTTCATAGTACATAAATACGGTGTTATTGTAACACAGCTGAATCCACTTATTTACACATGACTGCTTTCCATAAGGACAAACTGTACTTGTGAAATAGACCTTGTGGTTTACAAAGCCTAAAATATTTTTATATTTTAACTATTGAGCCTTTTCTAGAAAAAGCTTGCTTATCTCTGCTCTAGTTAGGAGAACAATTGCCAGGTTATGGGATATGTTTACCTTCAACTTATGTGATAATGCCAGATTTTCTAAAATGTTTATACAAATTTATACTGCTGTCCGTGGATTTTGAAGAGTTTCATTGCTCTACACTTTGATCTTTATGGTCCAACTTAATTTTAGTTCTGGTGAGTAGTAATATCTTCATTGTGTTATTTTGCCTCCAAAATTGTAATGTGAAAAATTTCAAAAATACAGGAAAGTTGAAAGAATCTTAACAGTGAATATCCTTATGTCCTCACCATCTAGATTCTACAATTTACAATTTACCATACTCGTTTATCACTTATTTTCCATTCTTGTTTCTATCCATTTTAGAGTAAGTCTGTTTCAAAGTAAGTTACAGTTCCCACCAGATACTACAGCCTACATATCCTAAAGTTCCATGTTTGTTAACAGTCTCTTTTTATTTAAGGTAAAGCTTACATACAATGAAATGCACAAATTTTAAGTGTACCATTCGTGAGTTCTGACAAATGCATAATAAACGAGTACAACTCAAACTTCCCAAGTTACAGAACATTACTGTCAGCCCTAAAAGTTTCTGCATGCTGCATCCCAGAAATCCCTGTTACTGGCCTCCAAAAGGCAATCACTGTTCAAATCTTTTTCTACCACATGAAGTTTTTCCTGTTTTGTAACTTTATATAAATGGGATCAAGTAAGTCTTTGTTTTCACTTCTCTTGGGTAAATACCAAGGAGTAGGATTTTTGAGTCATAGTGGCAGCTATCATTAGTTTTATAACAAAGTGCTAGATCTTTTTCCACAGTGGCTGTACCAGTTGTATTTCCACCAGCAATCTTTGAGAGTTCCAATTCCTCCACACCTTCACCAATTTATTTATTTATTTATTTATTTACTTACTTACTTACTTACTTAATTACTTACTTACTATGTTAACCATTCTGTTGGTTGTATAGTGTTAGGTCATGGAGTTTTTCACTGTAGTTTTAATTTGTGCTTACCTGATGACCAAGAAGATCGAGCATCTTTTCATACACCTATTGACCCTTTATTATTGACTCATGTTTTTTTGCTTATTTTTCCATTGGAGTGATTATCTTTTTTTTCTGTCTTCACTATTTTTGGGCCTTTGCATGTCAATAATACATGTTATCATTTAAAAAAATATTTATTATTAGAGAAAGCGTGTGCACACATGTGCTGGGGTGGGGCAGAGAAAGAGAGAGAGAGAGAGAGCAAGCAAGCGAGCAGGAGAGAGGGAATGCTTAGCCTGGAGCCCTATATGGGGTTTGATCTCACAACTGTGTAATCACAACCTAAGAGTTGGATCAAGAGTTGGACGCTCAACCAACTGAGCCACCCAGGCACCCCTCCATATACACTTTAGCATCAAGTTATAAATGTCCACACGCACACACACGCAGAAGCTATTCTAATTTTGAGAGTGTTTTGAATTTATGGGTCAATTTGAGGAGAATGGGTACATTTGCAGTATTTGGTCTTCTGGCACATGTTGTGGGATATATCTCTCTGTTATTTTAGTTTTCTCCAGTTTCCCTAAGTAAGATTTTGTGGTTTTTTTTATTGTGGAGGCCTTGCACATCTTTTGTTACATTTATTCCTAGGTACTTGATAGTTTTAATCTTGTTGTGAATAGTAATCTTTAAAAAAAATTCCATTATTGAATTTGGCTGCTGACAATACAGTTGGTTTTTCTGTATTTGTCCTTGTATCCAGAAATCTTACTTAATTAGTTCAGTAGGTCTAATTATTTGTGTTTTATTTCTGGGTTGTCTAAGGATACTAATCATATAATCTGAATAATGACAATTTTATTATTTTTCTGTCCTTACCCAGTTTTTGGTCTTACCTGTCTGGTTCTCATTCATGGCGTCTTACTTCCTTGTGTACTTTGTTATTTTTGCGTGTTAGAGATTGTATTTGGGAAGTTATTTGGAGGACCATATTTATTGAGGCCTAGGAGGATTGTAAGTTGTTTCTTTCATGGGCTTGTAGGAAGTGCTAGTTGAGGATAATTTTAATTTAAATCCAAAATCCGAAGTCCCTGTTCCACCAGATAATTGGAAACTCAGCTGCAGCTCCATATGAAGGCTGATAAACTTAAGTTCATGCCCACTTAAGTCCTTCAGTGTTCTAGAGAGTAGAGCATAGTTACCACTTTTGGCAGGGTCTCCATGAAGCTACTTTCCCAAAATTTAGCAAATATTAAAGTGGGCTTTACATGACAGGGCATATTTGTTAGTCCGACAGTTCCTAAGTAACCTGTGAGAACTTTGATGCAGATGGATTGACCTGAATCACCTTCCTAGTCCACAATTACTACAACTTGAGGAGGTTTTTTTTTATGATTCCACTGAGTTTTTTAATTTCTGTTCCTGAATTTGTTTCTAGAATCTCTCTTTTGCAAATCACTTTTTATAGTTACCTGTTCATATAGCTATTGTCACATTTGTCTTTTATTTCTTTACACATATTAATATAGTTATTATCTATATACTTTGAGTCTTTTTATCTTTGCTCATGAAGAGATGTTTTATTGTCAGCCTTGTTAAAAAAGACAATATGCTTGACATTGTATTTGAAGTTGTATATGCAGGAATCCTTTGAGGCATGCTGGAATGTATTTTCCTTCAGAGAGGATTTGAGTCTGTTTCTGCCTGTCTAGGGTATTTGAATCAGGTACCACCTTAAAACAAGTTCAAGGCTTGGGATTTCACTGATAGAATTTGAGTAGAGGTATCTTTTGTTAGGTACTCTGCTTTTTCATTCGAGCCTGACCTTATATATGTGTATTAATCTGTGCTTTAAAGAAGATGCTATTAAAAATTTTATCAGTGTTCTCGTTTTGATTTTTGCGAGAGATTGATCTGAATAATATAACCTGCTTTACTGAAACATTATGTTCTACTGAAATTTATTTACCCAAATACCTGTTGGTTGGACATTGAGGTTTTTTTCTTATTATTATAAATAACGTAATGAAAAGAAATTGTTCCTATATTTGTATTTGTCCTGTTACTTACTTCAGACTAATTCTGGAAGTATAATTGTTAGAGTCAGCTTGTTTTAAGGGTTTTTGATATGTATTGTCAAAGTGCTGTACATAAAGATGTCATGACAATTTTGTTTTCTAAATCTTTTTAACTTTTGCCTTTTTAATAGGTATAAATTAGTACTGCATTATTATTTTAATTGACTCCCCTCCCCATTCTTCCTAGTCCTAAGGAATGTTTACCATGGTTAATCCGTCCCTGTTCTAGTACTATTTATTGAGAGAGAGAGAGAGAGAGAGAGAGAGAGAGAGAGAAAATGCATGCCTGCGTGAATGGGCGTGCAGAGAATAGATTCTTTGTCTTTAAAAAGAGAAGCTTTATCCTCTTCTAATATTGAGACCACTAAGCATCATCCACAGATGGTGAACTTTGAGATTAATGCCATTACTGAATAGAACTTTTAGACTGTTTCACTTGTGATAGTATTGAATATATTTTGTAGTGTAAGTTGAGTGAACTGTAAATCAGTGACTGGAAGAATGGATTGCAATAATCAGTGGTGCTGTTCCCCAGTAAATTTGGGTTCTCTTCTTTCTGGGCAAATAGTAGAATTATACTTCCCTGTACCTTTGAACATGGCATGCCAGTATGATTTGCTGTTGTCCATGAATTGTGAGTGGAGTTGACCTGTATAACTTTTAGGAAGAACTGGTTTGCTATCATGCAGGAGATTGGAGCCTCCATAAGCCATCTGGTTGTGTGGTGAGAACCACTGGTAGTGAAGTATTCCTGCTCCCCACTGCCGCCTCCCCATCACCCTCTCACGAACATGCAGAAAAGCAGAAAAAAAATACCATTTTTTTTGTTAAGCCACTAAAATTTTCAAATTTTTTAACTGCAGTATAACCTAGCCAATCCTAACCACTGTAGATCACTGTAAAAGTGATCAGGAAAGATACAGAGGCTGATCATCTTGACAATCATAAATGAATGGAATTTTAATTTACTTTTATTTTTGTCAGTTATATGATTATTGTTTGTATTTTGCTTTAAGATTACTGTGCTTATGTCCTTACTACCTAGGGTTTATTGAGAGTAATTTGGATGTTAAATGATGTAAATATCCCCCTCACTGTGTTGTTTATATTTTATCTTCATTTACAGATCTTTTATTTTTCTCAAAGTTTGAAATTTTTATCTAGTCAGGTCAACGTTTTTCTTTTCAAAGATGTAGTGATCTGAGCTAGGAGATCTGTAGTTATTCCCAGAAAAGCTGCTATTTTAAGTGTGGAGTTGTTGTATATGGCTAGAAAATTGAGAAATAGGGACACCTGACTGACTTAGTCCGTAGAACACACAATTCTTTTTTTTTTTTTTTTTTTTTTTACATTTATTTATTTTGAGAGAGAGAGAACAAGCAGGGGAGGGGCAGAGAGAAGGGGATAGAGGATCTGAAGTGGGCTCTGTGCTGACAGCTGAGAACCTGACATGAGGCTCCAACACATGAACAGTGAGATCATGACCTGAGCTGAAGTTGGATGCTTAACCCAGTGAGCCACCCAGGCACCCTGAGCGCACAAATCTTGATCTTGGGGTTGTGAGTTCAAGTACAATGTTGGGTGTGGAGATTACTTAAAAAAAATTAAAGTCTTTAGGGGGTGCCTGGGTGGTTCAGTTGGTTAAGCTTCCTCTTGATTTCAGCTCAAGTCAGGAGATTCCCAGTATTGGGCTCTGCACTGATCGTGTGAAGCCTGCTTGGGATTCATTCTCTCTCTCTCTGTCTCTCTGTCTCTCTCTCTCTCTCTCTGCCCTTCTCTTGCTTGCACGCATGCTCTCTATCTCTCAAAATGACATTAAAAAAATTAAATCTTTTTTTAAAAAAAAAGAAAATTGAGAAATAGTTAAATCAGGGCTCCTGGATGGCTCAGTTGGTTAAGTGTCCAACTTTGGCTCAGGTCCTGATCTCATGGTTCGTGAGTTTGAGACCCACATCAGGCTCTGTGTGCACAGCTCAGAGCCTGGAGTTTACTTTGGATTCTGTGTGTGTGTGTGTGTGTGTGTGTGTGTGTGTGTGTGTGTGTGTCTGCCCTTCCATCCTGCACTCTATCTGCCTGTCTCTCTCTCTCTCAAAAATAAACATTAAAAAAAAAAAGGAAATAATTAAACCACTCTTACCTGCAAATACGTATTTTTTTAATAGTTATGTATTTTGAGAGAGAGCATGTGCATGTGATCAGCGGGGAGTTAGGAGAGAGAGAGAATCACAAGCAGGTTTTGCGCATCCCCACAGAGCCCCACACAGGACTCAATCTCATGAACTGTGAGATCATGACCTGATTATGTTTTTAGTGTGTATTAACATGTGTTTTTATTATAATTTCTTTTCTTCTGTAACATTTTTTTTCTTTTTGCGATTGTTCTTTTGTAGTATATGCCCTCAGAAGTTGGCAAAGTCGAAGTGCCTGGGTGGTTCAGTCGATTAAGATTTGACTCTTGGTTTCAGCCCGGTTCATGATCTCACTGGTCATGCATTCGAGCCCCATGTTGGTCTCCTCCCTGACAGTGTGGAGCTTTGTTAGGATTCTTTTTCTTTGCCTCTCCCCTGCTCACATGCACTCTTGGTCTCTCTCTTAAAATAAATTAAAATAATATAAATAATTAAATTGGCAGGGTGGAAATTTGAAAGTATATTGAATTTAAAATTTCATATTTTGGTTTTCTTAATAATGATTTAGTACTCATATTAGGAATTATTTGAGACATCAAGATTTTTTAAAAAAGTGTAAAAGTATAGTATCTTTACTAGAATAGGAAAGTATTTTATTGAAACTGAATGAAGACTTAATATCCTTTGAAAATTTTAATTTCTTAAACTGTATAAAATACATTTTCTTTTAGATAAGTGATGAAGAGAAGAATCTCCGAGTACATGAGATTATTGCTTCATCACCCAGTTTGAATGCGTCTAAGTTCGAGTTGGACATGGAGTCAGTTTATAAGGTATGTGAACTTTTAAAATACTTTTAGGTTTTGTTAAATATATCACATTGAGCTTTATATACGTATTTAATTAACCCAGTCATATAGTCTGGTCATATAGCTTCTCTCTGTCTTGTGCAGAATTCATTTTCACCCTCCTGAAGGTGTGCCAATCTTCTGTGTTGGGCTGTCCTCATACATAGCCTACACACCCTTCTGACATTGTTTGGACTCTGACCTACCAACACAAGCCTGTCTCTTCAAGGAATACTCTGCTCACAACACTTAGACTTCTACACTCCATGCTAACCTGCCTCTGCAGGGATCCTCTCTTCACCTACTTGACTTTACCACTTTGTTCTGGATCATTGGTGTGTGACAGCCTTTTTTCTTCACTCTTGGGCTCTGATGCCATGCTTGGACTGTCTTCCTACCTAGACTCTATCTTATTCCTTTTGGGCTGTGATGCTGTCTGCCTACTTGCTCTTTCATGGCAACTCAGGTTCTGACATCTTGAACCAGGCCATTTCTGCTGCCTTCTATTCCTCAGCGCAGGTACCTACTTTGCTTGAACCCATTGAACAGCTTGTGGACTGAATAATTCCTAAGGGGAAGAAGAAGAGCTGAAATTGATTTTAAAATTTGACAGCTGTAATAGTACAATGTCCTTTGAAAATTGTATGTACTGAATATTGTCGATGAGTGCCAGTAGTTTATTAAAATCCTGCTTCCACATTAGCTCCCTATCCAGCTTCCCTGCTTCTACCAATTAGGCCATTATTCAGTCATCTTCCCAAATTTAGAGTATGGGAATCAATATTTATTCCTCCCGTACCACACATTTCCCATAACTCTGCCTTCACATTATGTTTTGCTTCTGCTTGGGCATTTTTATTTCCACTCTGACTACCTTAATAAGCTAGAATCATTGAATATTAGAGCTAAAGAACCCCTATGGGTCATTTATAACATCCCTTTCTCCCCTTCCCTTGTTTCATAGATTTGGCTGTCAGGGTTTAGAAGCGTTCATTAAATGTATAGAAATCATAAGTCTGGTCAGTCACAGAACTTGGACTAGAACTCCTGTTTCCAAACTATCCCCATCTCTTCCCTGGATCATTGAAATAAACCCTCTAACCTCCTTCTCTAAGATGTTCTGTGTAACTATTGTTTGCTGCTGTGTCAGACACATACCACCCTGTAGAGCTGTTTGACTTTCCAGGTGTGTCTATCTTGTTTTCTCAATTATATGATGAACTTTAGGACTGTGGTGTAGTAACAGCTGTTTAAAAAAAAAAAACAAAAGACACATACACACAAAAACATGATCTGCTTATTGAGTGGTGGTATTGGATATATGGAAGATTCTTATGCATATTGATTTAACTCCTCTAAAACTTGGGTGACTAGGCAACTTGGGTATCATTGCACCTAATTTTTTAACCTTTTAAAAAAAAAACCATATTGGAGAAGGAGGATGATTTTCAATTTACTAATACCATATTCTGCTCATATTGTAAAGTTTTCGGATAGGTCTTAGGATTAAAAAAAATCCAAGTGGAGTAGTATGTTTTTTTTTTTTTTTTTTTAAATATTTTTATTTTATTTCTAGGATAGAGAGAGACAGCGTGAACAGGGGAGGGTCAGAGAGAGAGGGAGACACAGACTCTGAAACAGGCTCCAGGCTCTGAGCTGGCAGTCAGCACAGAGCCCGACGTTGGGCTCGAACCCACGAACCGCGAGATCATGACCTAAGCGAAAGTCGGACGCTTAACCGACTAAGCCACCCAGGCACCCCAGTAGTATGTTTTTTAAAATGATATTTACTGGCAACTACTTCAATAGCAGAACTGAACACTTAATATTTCCATTTTTTGGTTTTGAGATTAGCTTTTCCAATATATTTTTCTAGAGAAAGAATGGAAACAGATGAAGAAATTTGGAATTACTTTAGTAATTTTCAGCACTGAACATATTGTATACATATAATAGACACAGAATAAAATTGTGGAATATGTCATATGAGGGGAATGCATTGTGTTTAGAGGGCTAGAATTGAGAGTTTAAAATTCTGAAGATTTTAATTTGTAAATTCATGAGTTAAGAATAAAAATAATGCATTTATCCTAAAATTTGTATGGAATCACAAAAGACCCTGAATAGCCAAAGTAATATTGAAGAAGAAAACCAAAACGGGAGGCATCACCATCCCAGACTTTAGCCTCTACTACAAAGCTGTAATCAGCAAGACAGTATTGTTATTGGCACAAAAACAGACATGAAGACTAATGGAATAGAGTAGGGAACTCAGAATTGAACCCACACATGTATGGCCAACTAATCTTTGACAAAGTGGGCGAGAGTATCCAATGGAAAACAGACAAGCCTCTTTTTTTTTTTTCTTAAATTTTTTTAAACGTTTAATTTATTTTTGAGAGAGAAATAGAGACAGCATGAGCAGGGGAGGGGCAGAGAGAGAGGGAAACACAGAATCCGAAGACAGGCTCCAGGCTCTGAGCTAGCTGTCAGCACAGAGCCCGATGTGGGGCTTGAACCCATGAACCATGAGATCATGACCTGAGCTGATGTTGGATGCTCAACCAGCTGAGCTACTCAGGCGCCCAAAATACAGCCTCTTTAACAGATGGTGCTGGGAGAACTGGACAACAACATGCAGAAGAATGAAACTAGATAATTTTCTCACACCATACACAGAAATAAACTCAAAATGGATAAAGGACCTGAACATGAGACAGGAAACCATCAAAACCCTAGAGGAGAAAGCAGGAAACAACCTCCTTGACCTCAACCGCAGCAGTTTCTTACTTAACACATCCCCAAAGGCAAGGGAATTAAGAGCAAAAAAGAACTCTTGGGACCTCATCAAGATTAAAAGCTTCTGCACGGCAAAGGAAACAATCCATAAAACTAATAGGCAACCGACGGAATGGGAAAAGATAGTTGCAAATGATGTATCAGATAAATGGCTAGTATCCAAAATCTATAAGGAACTCACCAACCCCCACACCTAAAAAACAAACAATCCAGTGAAGAAATGGGCGGAAGATATAAACAGATACTTCTCCAAAGAGGACATCCAGATGGCCAACAGACACATGAAACGATGCTCAGCATCCCTCTTCATCAGGGAAATACAAATCAAAACCACACTGAGATACCACCTCACGCCAGTCAGAGTGGCTAAAATGAACAACAAATCAGGAGACTATAGGTGCTGGCGAAGATGTGGAGAAACAAGCACCCTCCTACACCGCTGGTGGGAATGTAAACTGGTGCAGCTCCTCTGGAAAACAGTGTGGAAGTCCCTCAAAAAATTAACAGTAGACCTCCCCTATGACTCAGCAATAGCACTGCTAGGAATTTGCCCGAGGGATACAGGAGTGCTGATGCATAGGAGCACATGTATATAGCAGTACTCTCAACTGTCGTCAAAACATGGAAAGAGCCTAAGTGTCCATCAACAGACGAATGGATCAAGAGGATGTGGTTTATCTATACAATGGAATATTACATGGCAATGAGAAACAATGAAATCTGGCCATTTGTATCAACATGGATGGACCTAGAGGGTGTTATGCTGAGCAAAATAAGTTAGGCAGAGAAGGACAGATTCCATATGTTTGCACGTATAGGTGGATTAGGAGGAACTTAAAGGTGGACCATGGGGGAGGAGAAGGGGAAAATAGTTGGGGGGAGGTAGGGAGGTAAACTATGAGAGAGTCTTGAATGCTGAGAAAAAACTGAGGGCTGATGTAGGTGGGGGACAGGGGAAGGAGGGTGATGGGCATGGAGGAGAGCACTTGTGGGGATGAGCACGGGGTGTTATATGGAAACCAACTTGACAATAAACTATTTAAGAAAAAAAATCATTCCAATTTAGTTCGGTATTCAGTTTTTCAAAGCATCTCCTCTGAAATGAGCTCATTTTTGGACTGTCATCTCTTCCAAATATTTATTATTTAGTTTAAAGAATATAAATTGATTTTTTTTTTAATCTGGGACAAATGAATTTCTCGCAGGAAGACTTGTTTAGACTTAGTATGAATGAAGACTTAGGAGGATTTCATGACAGGTACTGATTACTTTCCCTATTTCACTATGAATTCAGATCCCTTTTGCTGATGCTCTGGATTTGTTCCGAGGAAGGAAAGTCTATTTGGAAGATGGCTTTGCTTATGTACCACTTAAAGATATTGTGGCAATCGTCCTGAATGAATTTAGAGCCAAGCTGTCCAAGGCGTTGGCAGTAAGTATTCCATTTTATTTCTGTTTTACTTTATTTCTGCATACTCACATTTTAATTGCATATCCTTGATAGTTTTGTTCTACGCTTCTTAAGAAATAAGTTAATTTAATTTTTTATAACAATATTCCTATTGCTTATGATGTTGTACTGGTAATTCTAGAGCTAGGTTTAGCTCTAGAATTAATTTTCTTATTTATCTTTCTCATAGTAATACTAATGGTGAAGTGATTAATTTTGTGAGAGGCTTCTGTTGGACATGTCTGCTAGGTCATGCCTTTTTTCCTTGGAGATGCATTTGATATAAGGCCCTTCACATTTGTCGTGGCTTGTGGTGTATGTAACCCCTAGATATCTGTCCTATATTGGTATTTTGTATCAGTGGAGGGTAATGTAGAAGCAAGTCTTAATGTTAAGGAATAAAAACAGTGATATGGTAGTGCTGCAGTAAATAACCTACTGTTAAATGAAATTGGTGGTAGCTGTTTGAATAAATAACAGGATCGTGCTTTTCAGGCGGATTTGTTGCAAGTGTTATACTTAAGTGATAACATCTTTAAAAATATACATATTTTGGTAGGGGCTTTGAACTCTCCACTTAAATCAATGATTTGCTCATCCAGACAGAAAATCAATAAGAAATAGTGGCTTTGAATGATACAATGAACCAGATAGATCTAACAGATTTATTCAGAACATTCCATTCCCAAATAGCAGAATACACATTCTTTTCAAATGTACATGGAACATTCTTCAGAATAGATCATGTTAGGCCACAAAACAAGTTTCAACAAATTTCAGAAGATTGAAATCTTATCATACATCTTCTGCAGTCATAACAGTAGAAAACTAGAAATCATCACAAGATTAACCTTGGAAAGAACACAAATACTTGGAGGTTATATACATGTTACTAAATAATGAATGAGTCAACAAAGAAAGAGGAAATCAAAAGATACATGGAAACAAATGAAAATACAATGCCCAAACTTTGGAGATACAGCAAAAGCAGGTCTAAGGGGAAGGATAATAGCAATAGAGGCCTAGTCAAGAAGAACAAACAGAGCTGAAAGCCAGTAGAAGAAAGGAAATAATGAAGATGAAAGTAGAAATGAAATAGAGACTATAAAACAATAGAACAGAACCAGAGATGGTTCTTTGAAAAGATCTACAAAATTGATAAACTTTTAGCCAGACTCATGGAGAAAAAAGAGCAATATAAAATCAGAAACGAAAGAGAAGAAATAACCAGCACCATAGAAATATAAAGGATTATAAGAGATTATGAAAAATTATATGCCACCAAATTGGAAAACCTAGAAGAAATAGATAAATTGCTAGAAGTATTTAACCTTCCAAAGCTGAAACATGAAGAAATAGAAAATTTGAGCAGACTAATTACTAGCAATGAAATTTAACTGGTAATCAGAAAACTCCCAAAAAACAAAAGTCCAGGGACAGTTGGCTTCACAGGCAAATTCTACTAAACATTTAAAGAAGAGTTAATACATATTCTCAAACTATTTCAAAAAATAGAAGAGGAAGGAAAGCTTTCAAGTTCACTCTGTGAGATCGTATTGAACTCTTATACCAAAAAATACTACAAAAAAGAACTATACACAAGTATCTCTGATGAACATAGATGCAAAAATCTTCAACACAGTATTAGCAAACTGAATCCAACAATCCATTTAAAAAATCATTCACCATGATCAAGTTGGATTTCTTCCAGGTATGCAAGAATCATTTGATATTCACAAATCAATCAGTGTGATAAGTCATATCAACAACAGAGTAAAAACTCTATGACTGTTTCAGTAGATGTGGAAAAAGCATTTGAGAAGTACAATATCCATTCATCATAAAAACTCAATAATATAGGTTTCAGGGGAACTTACCTCAACATAATAAAGGCCATAAAACAACATCACACTCCATGGTGAAAAACTGAGAGCTTTTCCCTTAAGATCAGGAATGAGACCAGGATGTCCACTGTCTCTCTTTTATTCAGTATAGTATTGGAAATCCTAGCCAGAGCAGTCAAATAAGAAAAAGAAATAAAAGACATCCAAATTGGTAAGGAAGAAGTAAAACTATTTGCAGATGACAAGATACTGTATATAGAAATCTGAAAGATTCCACTAAAAAACTACTAGAGCTTATAAATGAAATCAGAAAGGTCATAGGATACACAACTAATATACAGAAATATTGCATTTCTATACACTAATAATGAAGTAGCTTAAAGAGAAATTAAGAAAACAATTCCATTTATAATCACACCCAAAGGCTGATATAGCTGAATTGTATATATTTAGGTAATCCCAGTCAGTGATAAAAATGATTTATACCAGAAAATATTATACTTTTTAACTCCAAAGGAAAAGTTGGCCTATACTTCTAACTGTAATTAGTGTAGCTTAAAAAGAACCACAGCACATAACCTTAAAAGTTCTGAAGTACCGAAAAAGGTATTTGAAAATCATGCAAATCTGATAAAGTGCTTAGGAATAAACTTAACCAAGGAAGTGAAAGACCTGTCCTCTGAAAACTATAAAAACTTATGAAAGAAATTGAAGATGACAGTAACAAAGGGAAAGATAGTCCATGTTCATGGATTGGGAGAACTAAAATTGTTTAAATGCCCATTCTACCAAAGAGATCTACAGAATTAATGCAATCCCTATCAAAATACCAACAACATTTCCCATAGAACTAGAACAAATAACCCTAAAATTTGTATGGAACAGCAAAAGACCCTGAATAGCCAAAGCAATTTTAAGAAAGTACAAAAAAAGAGGTACCACAATCTCAGATTTCAAGACAGACCACAAAGCTGTAGTAAACAAAATAGTAATATCCTGGCATAAAAATATAATAACCAGTTAGTGGAACAGAATAGAGTCAGAAATAAACTCATTCTTTGATGATCAATTAATCTATGACAAAGGAGGTAAGCATATACACTAGGAAAAAATCTCTTCAACAAATGGTGTTGTGCAAACTGGACAGTTAGATGCAAAAGAATGAAACTTGACCACTTTTTTAAACTATACATAAAAATAAATCCAAGATGAAGGACCTAAATGTGAGACCTGAAACCATAAAAGTAGTGGAAGAAAACATAGGCAGTAGTTTCTTGGACATTAGCTGTAGGAACATTTCTTTAGATATGTTTCCTTTGGCAAAGAAAGCAAAATTAAACTATTGGGACTACACCAAAATAAAATTTGCAAAGCAAAGGAAACATCAACAAAACTAAAAGCCTACCAAATGAGAGATATTTGCAAATAATGTGTCTGATAAGGAGTTAATGTCCGGATGTGCTAAGAACTTAATACAAGTCAACACCAAGTAAATAATAATCTGATAAAGAAAATGAGCAAAGAATCTGAATAGACATTTTTCCGAAGAAGACATATAGATGGCCAAGCGATACATGAAAAGATGCTCAACATCACTCATCATCAGGGAAATGATATATCATCAGGAGATGAGATATCTGCTCACTCCTGAGAGAATGGCTAAAATAAAAACACAAGAAACCAGTGTTGGCAAGGATGAGGAGAAAAAGGAACCCTTGTGCCCTGTTGGTGGGAATTCAAAGTTGTGCAGTTACTATGGAAAACAGTATAAAGTTTCCTCAAAAAATTAAAAATAGCTTTACCATATGATCCAGCAATTCCACTACTGGATATTTGCCCAAAGAATATGAAAACACTAAATTCAGCTAGATATATGTACCCTTATGTTTATTGCTACATTATTTATAATTGCCAAAATATGGAAGTAACCCAACTGCCCATTGATAGATGAATGGGTAAAGAAGATGTGGTGTGTACACACACATTCGAATATTATTCAGCCATAAAGAATGAAATTTTGCCATTTGCAACAACATGGATGGATCATAGTATAATGCTAAATGAAATAAGTCAGAGAAAGACAAATACCATATGGTTTCACTCACGTGGAATTTAAGAATCAAACGAAAAATAGAGACAAGAAACAAAATACAGGGAATAAATTGATGGTTACCAGAGGGAGGGTGGGTGGGGGTTATGTGAAATAGGTGAAGGAGATTAAGGGTACTCTTATCAAGATGAACACTGAGCAGTGTATAGAATTGTTATATTGTTATATTGTACACCTAAAACCAATATAACACTGTATATTAATTATACTTGAATAAAAATACACATTTTACAGTATTGTTGCCATTTAATAGGAGTCTGGTTTTTTAAAATACAATTTTTTGTTACTTGGTGCAGAAGAGAATTTTAAAGTTGTGATGTTCTCTTTAGCTGTATTCACGGTAGAACAGTAGGTCAACCTTTTGAATTAAAAATTGCAATATTTTCTGGTATAAATTTTTATTACTGAGTGTGGTTACCTAAATATGTATAGTTCAGCTATGTCAACATTTGAGATGACTGAAACACTACCTCTGGTTTTACTGATAAGGCAGTTTATGAAACCATTTAGTATAATAGGTGTTTACTAATTTAATATTCTTTCTCTCTCTCTAATTCTGTATTTTTCATTTTTTAAAAATCCTCAGTATAGGTGATGTTTTAAGTAGTTTTTTAATGGTCTGTGACTTAAGTTGGACCATAATCTGTTTACAGATGAAGATAGTGCATTTCATTACTATGAATCTCTGTGGCAAACACTGATGTTTGCCTCCTGGTTGGCCATTCCCCTTGTGTCATTTAGTACTGGTTTTGTTCACCCATTTTTCTCTCTGCTGATATTTTGGACAGCACTTCCTTGTGTGAAACAGCTATATACTCTTCAGGATATTGGGCCTCCCTAGCTCTAATTTACTAAATGCTAATAGTGGCTCCCCCAGTTTCCATTACAACCAAAAATATCATAGATTTGCAGACAGCTTCTGGAGTATTGAAACTACCCCTGTGCTGATTTTGGTAGTGCCCAGCCCCCCACCCCCCCGCCAAATTGTTAGTCTGTGTACATGGTATAATGTAATTGACTGAAATATGTGAGTTGTTTGGGTGCTTCTGAAAGTTTTTCTTAATAATAAAAATGAGCACATGCATATTTGCCATTTAGTTTTTTTCAGTTTATCTTTCTAATAATTTTATGTACAAAGAAGGATATGTGCAGATTTTTGCAAATTTTATCTTTTGTGGAGAGGATGGAAGCTCTAAATATACTGAGATTAAGGACAAACTTTTTTTGTTTTGTTTTAAGTTTATTTATCTTGAGAGAGAGAGAGGGAGAAAGAAATCTAAGCAGACTCCTCACTGACAGCGCAGAGCCTAACATGGGGCTTGAACCCAAGAACCATAAGATTGTGACCTGAACCAAAGCCAGGAGCGGGATGCTTAATTGACTGAGCCACCCAGGTGTCCCAAGGGCAAACTCTTTAGGTTCCTAAGTTAGTAATAGCTTTGTTTTTTCAGCAAATTGCATTTAAGTTTTGTATCTTGTTGGTAAAAAATATAGCCTATGGGGGTGCCTGTGTGGCTTAGTTGGTTAAGCTTCTGACTCTTGATCTCACAGTTTGTGAGTTCGAGCCCCACATCGGATTTTGCATTGACAGCTCAGAGATTCTACTTGGAATTCTCTCTCTCCCTCTCTCTCTCTCTCTCTCTCTCTCTCTCTCCCTCTCCCTCTCCCTCTCCCTCTCTCTCCCCCCCCTCCGCCTCCCTTCCTCTCTCCCTCCCCCTCTCCCTCCCCCATCACTCTACCCCTCCCCTGATTGCATTCTCTTGTCTTTCTCTCTCTAAAAATAAATAAACATTAAAAATATACATAGATGAACTTTGAATTCCTTTCTTTTACTTCCCTCCTGCTTAGTCTTTTCTCCCTCCAAATAACTTTTAAATAAAATTAATAATCTTTTACCATTTTGAAATTGTAGTTCAAAAGATATTGCAAGTAAAAAACTAGCTTTTGCCACAACCATTTGAGACTAAGTTCCCAACCTGATTTCTCATTACCCACCGTACTTTAGGGTGTAAATCTTTTTTTTTTTTTTTAATGTTTATTTACTTGAGAGAGAGAGCAAACACTGGGGAGGGGTAGAGAGAGAGGGAGACACAGAATCCAAAGCAGACTCCAGTCTCTGAGTTGTCAGCACAGGGCTCGACTCAGGGTTTGAACCCATGAATCCACGATCATGACCTGAGCCGAAGTCGGACACTTAACCGACTGAGCCACCCAGGCACCCCTTTAGGGCGTAAATCTTATAAACAAATATATTCTTCCATGTAACCACAGTTTAGCTTTCAAAATAAGCAAATTAGCATCAAGACATGACTACCACCTAATCCTCAGACCCCATTCAAGTTTCACAGTCGTTTCAGTCATGTCCTTTATTTCAGAGGGATCCAGTCTTCTATTACATGTGTTATTTCGTTATGTCTTTTTAGTTAGCCTGAACACGTTCTCAGTTTCTGCTCGACTTTCATGACTTTGTTGGTTTTGAAGAAAATAGGCTAATTATATTGTAGAATATTTCTGTTGGGATTTACTTGATATTTCTGTATGTTAAGATTCAAGTTATATGTCTTGAGCAGGAATATCATAAAAGTGATGATACGCTGTTTTTCTTGGATACTTTTGGGTAATCCATGATTTTGATTCACCCCAGTTCTGATTGGTTTAATGATAAGTATTTTCCCATTCTGTTTTTGAGAACATTTGGTTTTGTTTTCTTTCTTTCCATTATTACTAATACTGCTGCTCCGAACATTCTAGGACATTTTTGGAAAACATATTTCTGTGTTACATGCCTAGGATTGGAAATGTAGAGTAGATAGGGTATGTCCATGTTCAGCTTTAGTGGATTCTGACTTTTTTTTTTTTTTTTTAATGTTTTATTTATTTCTAGGAGAGAGAGAGAGACAGCGTGAGCAGGGGAGGGTCAGAGAGAGAGGGAGTCACAGACTGAAACAGGCTCCAGGCTCTGAGCTGGCAGTCAGCACAGAGCCCGACGCGGGGCTCGAACCCACGAACCGCGAGATCATGACCCAAGCGAAAGTCGGGCGCTTAACCGACTAAGCCACCCAGGCGCCCCGGATTCTGACTTTTAATGAATTTGTCCTATATATAGTTACTTTAGTCCCATCTTGTATCATCTTCTGCTCACTCATGACACTCCAGCCATACTGGCCTTTTTTATTCTGCGAAAATGCATGATTGTCTCCTGCCTAAAACACATTTTCCTCTATTTGTTCAGCTAGCTCTTTCATGTTAGATATAATATTGTTATTGTTGATTTCTTTGGTAATTGTCTACCTCCACTACAAAATAAGCTTTTTAAAAATAGTTTATTTGTTTTTGAGACAGAGGGAGACAGAGCATGAGTGGGGGAGGGGCAGAGAGAGAGAGAGGGAGACACAGAATCCTAAACAGGCTCCAGGCTCCCAGCTGTCAGCACAGAGCCTGATGCGGGGTTCGAGCACACGAACCGGGAGATCTGACCTGAGCTGAAGTTGGACGCTTAGCCGACTGAGCCACCCAGGAGCCCCCAAATAAGCTTTATAAAAAAATTTCATCTAACTTGTTAAGTACTGTGTCCCTAGTACCCAAAACGATATGTGGATAAACAAAAAGTTAGTAAAAAAAAAAAAATAAAATAAACTATTAACTGAAAGATCTGAAGCTTCTAAAATTGTTATGTGAGGCAAAGAAATATATCTTTCCCTCATTCATTTTTTCCTTAACTGGTTATCAGTTTATTGCAACTCAGCTCCTAATTCAACCTTTATTCCTCCTCTGTAACCATACCCTAATATAATTTTTAATATTTGCTCAGTTTTTAAAAAATCTAAATCCCTTGATAATACAACTCCTTATAAAGATACAGTTAGGGACACCTGGGTGGCTCAGTCAGTTAAGCATCCAGCTCTTGATTCAGCTCAGGTCATGATCTCATGGTTGTGAGACTGAGCCCCCTGTCAGCCTCCGCACTAAGCATGAAGCCTGCTTAAGATTCTCTCTCCCTCTTTCTCTCTGCCCTTCTTTCCCACTTGTGCTGTCTCTCTAAAAATAAAAAATATATATTAATTTATTAATATATACTGTTATTAAGCCTTATATAATGTCCAGCTTACATTCTGTTTATTCAACAAACATTTTTAAAACATGTCAGGTATACTATATAGTGCCTAGGTAGTAAGGAAGATGGGAAATTTATGAGATAGGACTTTGACCCTCAAGAACCATCTTATCTAGTTAGTAGAGGGAGCTAAAGTGTACATGAAAGACTCAGTGACTAGTTTAAAAATGGGGATTGTCCTGAGAGTTGTGTCACCTCAACTCAGGGAATTTTGAGAAAAGATGGAGTTGACATTGGCTTTAAGTGATTTGCTGTAGGGACATGAACAGTTTGCAGAGAGCAGTAAAGCTAAATGATTGGGATGCTGGAATGCTTCGGCTGTGTTTGGGAACTGGTTAGTGGCTTGTTTGCTTAGGTTTAATGCCTCTGAAGAAGAGTAGAAGGTAAATTGTAGCTGTGCATATCACTAGGCTAAGGTGTTTGGCGTTTTAGTCTGTATACTATTGGTTTCCAGACATTTTTTTTTTTTAATATTTTTATTGATTTCTAGGAGGGAGAGAGAGAGAGACCGCGTGAAGAGGGGAGGCTCAGAGAGAGAGGGAGACAGACTCCGAAATAGGCTCCAGGCTCTGAGCTGGCAGTCAGCACAGAGCCCGATGCAGGGCTTGAACCCACTACCGCGAGATCATGACCTAAGCGAAAGTCGGACGCTTAACGGACTAAGCCACCCAGGCGCCCTGGTTTCCAGACATTTTTGATTATGTTCCCTGTTAAAATATCACACATCTTTAATGTACAGATGTAGATATTGGAAAATGGTGGTTTTCAAAAAGAATTAGAATAAAAGAGGAATAGATATTTAATAATTTCTTTACCCATCTCAGTAGGTCATCTTGCATTATCTATTTTGGAAACCATTTTGATAAATTGCTAGTGTTACCATTGGAGGTGTGTTTTAGCAATAGGAATATAAGAGCTGTTTGGGAGAGAAAATGATTTTGGTATTGGATGTGTTGAATTTCTTAGATTAACAGGACATTCTCGTAAATCTGGGTTGAAATTTAGAGGAATGCTTGGAGACTCAGACATTGATTTGGGAGTCACCCACATGGCTGCGAAGTTTTTGAACCTGAACTAGTGGATTCAGTTTCTAAGCAGTAAAGAATAAAGAGGAAAGAGGATAAATACTAAACTATATCAAGGTTGAGTATGGGGACCAGGCAGGTGCAATGAGTTGGATACCACACATAAACAAATCTGTCTTGATTTTTTTCACCAATTGTATTTTACTCTGGAAAATGAGACTTTTGGCACCATTCGCAGAATAAGATTCAGTAACAGTTATTTTCTTGAAATATTCTAGATTTTTGATAGAAAGCTTTTTCTCATAGAGAAAAATCAGTAATGTATATGAAAGTGCTTTTTTTTTAAAGTTACAAACTGTTGTATATTTTTTTTAGGTATTCATTTGAAGAGGTTAGTTCTTGTGAAGAATAATATCTTAAGAGGTTTTGATTTTTCCTTTTGTTTCTCCCAATAGTGCTTAGTACAGTTTTGCATTTTGTGTTTATGGAAATTATTGGTGGGAAGAATTTTAATGATTCACTTATTTCAAGTTTTCTTTGCTTTTTAGTTGCCAGGAAATATTAGTGATACACATACATAGATTTTTTTTTTTTTTTAGAGCAGGAAAGGATTTTAGAGTTGTGTTGTAATAATTTGTGTGTTTTCTTGCCCTCGTTCTTAGTGACTAGATGGCAAACTCTACTGTAGACAGCAGGGGACGTGCTTGCTTGTCCTGTTATGTATGGTAGTGCTTTATGCAATGCTTTCTTGTTATGAGAGGCTCTCAGTAAACACCAGTAATGTCTCTTCATTTTGGCCATGAAAGTTTAGCTCCAGAAAGTTTCAATGGTTTACCAGAATTTACTCAGCTGATTAGTAAAGGTCTCCCAAAGCTCCTTAAGCCCAGTACCCTTCCCTTTTGCTACATTTTGTTGATTCTTTCCCAGCCCACTTAGATACCTCTTCCTCTCTACTGCTTTCTCTGATTTGCCCTCACTTCCATTATGTGTTTAAATGTAGAGTTCACCAGGGTAGAGATTGAGCCATACTCCACTTCTCCATGGTAGGGACTGTGCTATATTCAGTTTAATTATCTCAGAAGCCTAGCACAGTGCCTTGTGCAGAGAAGGTGCTCAGGATCTGATGAAGTACCTTGTGAGAACTGCCTGTTTGTATTTTCTCCGGATTTGTTGAAAACTAAAGTTAAATGGAGGTTGCACTTTAGTGTTCAGTTTATAAAAGAGTGAAATCTTGATAATGTTTGAAGTTTAACTGTTTATAACCTCAAAACACTTCTGAAGAACTACTGCAGTTGGCTGAAGTAGTTAAGATTGTTAACTCTTTTGACAGTTTTCCTCTGGAATATGTAAAAATGTGAATTTTATACTTTGTTTAGAAACTCCCATGATGCAACATTAACCAGGCTTAAACTTTAGCCACCTTGAGAATAGCAGCATCATTCTTCATAGTTGGACTAACTCCCTAGAGTAATTCTTGGGTTACTACTTTGGTGTTCACCTTTTGTCCCCTGTGCATCCTACCCAACCCCCAGTCACAGAAAAGATTCCTCTTACACCCTTTTAAAAACACTTCTGTTTCTCAGGTCATTTATCATATTTAAGAATTATAGTTCTCATTTTGAGGCCATAGCCTAGATTGGTTAGAAAATGCTTAGTACATTACTTATGGTTTATATACTTATTTATTTATTTTTTACTCTGCTGCATTGCTTTAACTGATATCTGAGTGCGCTGAGATACAGATTTTTATCTCTATTACTTACTTGTGATAAGAAAATATCAGCAGATTCAGTTGCTAGGAAACAGCTGAATACTGAAATAGGTTTTTCTTGGGGGGGGATTTGCAAATTCAAATCTTTGACAGTTCTCTCTTAGAGCAAAAATTTATTCAGTCACTTGAAAGATTCATCATCTATTAGTTTTCCAATTTTTAAAATATCAAGTATTTTATGTTTTATTCACTTAAATTTTTATTTTAATTCCAGTTAGCTGACCTACAACATACAGTGTTACATTAGTTTTCCAGTTCAAAAATTTTACACAGGGGAGCTAGAAATATGAAAAATGTTTGAGGATTGATTAGATGTTGAGACTGTAATTTGTAATAGTAACTGGAGATTGAAAAAGTACTGATTAGACATTTTTGAATTTTAGTGGTTTTTATTTATTTATTTATTTTTGAGAAAGAGAGCATGAACAGGTGAGGTGCAGAGAGAGAGGAGGACAGAGGACCTGAAGCAGGCTCTGTGCTGACAGCAGAGAGCCTGACGTGGGGCTTGAACTCATGAACTGGGAGATTATGACCTGAGCCAAAGTCAGACGCTCTGTGGACTGAACTACCAAGTTGCCCCTAAATTTTAGTTTTCTTAAAGGTTTGAGTCATCATTAATGAAAGAAAGAATGAGAATGGAAGGGAGATATATATAAACATACACACGCAGGACACAGAGGATTTAACAGAAGTACAATATTGTATTAACGAAACGAACTTTGGTCGAAATCGGATTGGCTGCATCCTATATTAAATTGCCTTTTACCTGCTCTTTTACCCTATAATATTTAATATTATGTGCCAGAGAAAGTAAATATTAAAAAGAAGTATTTATTTATAATCAGATTGGCTTTTTTTTATAACTAGATGTAATTTGATTTTGTGATAGCTATGTAATGTTTAGAAAAAGATTTTTATTCACATTCAATACGGTAAGTTTTCTTGGGTGTTCACCCTTGGCCAGGCAAATACACAGATATGATTAAGTGTTAGGGCATGATTAAGCTTTAGGGTGCTCAAAACATGTGAGAGGGAACAACAGTGGGAGAGGAATGTAAATGGTCATCCTACACTGTAGTCACTAAAAGCAGAAGTACAGAGATAGCATAGAAAAGACAAGGATGAATTAGTGTGGAGATTAGTGTGGAGAAACCCAGAGAGTTTCAAAGAAAATGTCGCTCTGATCTGGATTTTGCAGAGCTCTTTGTTAGATGTGAACAATTCCTTGACCTTGTCTTTTTGGGGAAGTAGGGACAGGCTATGGTGATGAGACCACTGTTATTTTTAAGTTCCCTCTTTGTTTCTTCTTTGTCCATACCTATGGCTGACAACAAACCCAGGCATTTCTCATCCTGCCCACTCCATTTAGGCAGATGAGTACTGTCCGTATACAGTTTCTAATTCTGTACCTTCAAATTTCACTGCTTGTCTATTTAATTGCACACATATATTTGAGGAACTTGTCAGGGAGTGCAGAATCCATCTTCTGATTTACATGCATCGTGAATCTTGTGCCTCCGAAATAAAAGTCTTATGGAAGGATTTACATCTTTATCCAAGTGACACAGAACCCTGTGAATTCAGGCAGCATATATACTAAAATTGGGGTGGTGTGGAAAATGTTATCTAGAATGTTCTAGGAAAGCATTGTGTAAGTTCAAAACAAAAATAAAAACATCAAATGAAAATTGTCCTAGACTAGTTGATACTAGAAATAATCAAGGAATAATAGAATTGAGAATAACTAAATGCACAGACTTAGTTTTTCCTAAAATTTTAAGGATACATTAACAATAGGAATAAATGTTTTATGAGCCTCTTGCTGTTTGTATAAAATCCTTTTCATTTTTATCAATTGATACTTTTAGGGTAAATTTTAAACTATGATTATTAGGTGAGTTTGTGTTTTTATACCTACATTTTAAATTAGAAACCTATGAAAGTTCTGCAACTTGAGTAATAAGGCAGGCACTGAAGCTCTGGTTTAAGAGCAGTTATGGCTGTTCTTTGTGAAACTGTGATTTTGTCCATATACAAGATTATGTTTGTTGAGTTGCAAAACAGGTGAGCAGTGTCAATGAGCTTACTAAATTGAGCTATGAATGAGGTAATGATCTAGAAAATAGAGAACTGAAACTGGATGAAGGTACAGAAGACGGATTTCTTTCTCATAAATTTGAAAACAGAATAATAGCAAGCAAGATCGCTAACCAGAATGCTATCTTCTGTAACCATTCCATAAAAAATCCCACAGTTATCACATTGACTATTAAAGGCTAAAATAATGAAAAGAAGATGAAATAGTATTCAATCTTTGAGGGGAAAAAACACACTAATACAGCTTTGGATTTTGGCAGGGAAACTGTAATCCCAAAGAAAGAGAATAACAATTTGCATTTGTAGTCTTTTCTTCCAAGTAGCTTAGAGCTTTGTAAGTACATTTTCATTAATCCTTTAGACTACTTCTGAGTTTTGTTTAAAATATTAAGAAGGAAAACATCTCTGTTTTTTGAGGGTGGCTGAAAAAAACTGTGTAGTAAAGGTCCTAGAAATTACTTCTTTACCTTGATAATTTCAGTGTTCTATGTTTCTGCCTTTATTAACACTTAGACTAAGGGATTTATTTTTCAGCAAACATTTATCAATTGCACACTGTAGGTTGGGCCTAAGGCAGGAAACATGTATGTGTGCGTGTGCGCGCCCATGCGCACTTGAAAACTATATGAAACTATATTTTTGAAACTATATTTTGAAACTATATTTTTCCCTTGAAAACTTTTCACTTGAAAACTATATGAAACTATATTTTTGAAACTATATTTTGAAACTATATTTTTCCCTTGTATGATGTGGTGCTGAATCATTTTTCTTAGGTCAAAAGCCTCTGAACTTCACTTACTTTAGCTGGAGAACTGCCTTGCTGGATTACGTGATTGTGGTAGTGGTGGTGGAGGCAGGTTTCTAAGTTTTTAAAGCACTTACTCTATGCCAGACACTGTTTAATTTATTATATGCACTGCGATTTAATCCTGTCAGTAACATTATGAGGTGGTTAGTAATAGCATTGTTTTTGCAGATGAGGAGACTGAGGCTTTGAAAGATTGAATAACTTCTCCAGGATCCCAGTGCTGATGAGTTACTGAGCCAGAATTCCAGGCCAGTCCAGCTGAATCCGTAGTTTCTCTGCTCCTGATCTTCAGTGATATCTTTCTCTTTGTGGGAAGTGACACTAGTAGGATTCTTTTTTCCTCTTCTTTCTTGATGAGTGTTGATGAGCAATAAATGTGTTAGTCAGCTCATTACTACAGAGCAGTGGCAGAATTGGGAATTTACCATTTAGAAATAAATATCTTAAACCAGCTAAATATCTTAGACTACACACATTGGAGTTATTTTTCTTACCCACCTTGAGATAGGTGTTTGCTCACTGTAGTGCAGTGGCTTAACAGTGTCAGGATGTGGTTTTTAAATCCTCTTAATACTTTACTCACAATTATTGTTTTTCACTTGTAGGATTCATGGCTGCTTGGCTTTGGTTTTCTTGTCTTTGTTGGGAAGATCAGCTACTTCTGCTCCTTTTCATCAGAGGAGCAAGAGGAACAAATATTTCCTCAGAATTGACCCTCACTATTTTTCTCTAGCAAATTCTGTTTATTTTTCTGGCCAGAGCTGTGTTTCATGGCCTCTTTTGTTTGGGAGGGCAAATATTTTATTTCTTAAGCCACTTTTGGTAGAGGCAGGCAAGGGAGTAGGGGATTGATTGAATTAGCCAGCCTACGTGTTGGCCACAAGATTGATCAGCTCTGCTGAAGTTAGGTGAGGTGAAACAAAATAATACTGGTATAATGGCAAAATGAACACCACAGTAAGTCTAGTTACTGTATATAGTTATAAGTTTTTTCCCTCTTAGGATGAGAACTTTAAACTCAACTGTCTTAGGGAAGAGGACCTCATAAATGTGTACCTGGTGGGTGTGAGCTGTGTTCTACAGTGGATGGTAGTACTAGAAGATGGTACTGTTGCTGATAACTAACTTTAGGTTTGGGTGAAAGGACTGGTGGTCTTCAGCAAGTTGTGAAGAAAGAACAAGGCTTTGGAAGAAAAAGGAACTTGGAATTTATTTTTGAGAGAAACTGGATTGAGAGAGAAACTAAAATCAAGAATGTGTTGAATTCTTGTGTGGCTTATGTGTTATCTGGGGTCACCAATAAATTACTAGCCAGTCTTTTTTTTTTTTTTCTTTCTTTTTTTTTTCCTGTTTTTAGCAGGTGTTTTTGAAATGAACATGTAGTCCTTATTCTTTTTGTTCAAAGCACTAAATCCAGATTAATTAGTCTCTTGAGTGATGGAGAGAGGATAAGTCACACTATCCATTTACTGTTGGGAATGGATTGGTGCTGATCTTTTCTGCTGTCATCTCCCTAGTTAAGAAGTATGGCTGTAGAAGGTGGGAAGAGAAGGCGGAAAAACGCCCTCTTTGCTCACCAGCGAAAAGGCAAAGTCTGCGGACAGTGGAGGAAGTTGCAGCAAATGCAAGATTATTGTCTTTCACTCTGTTGGGTCTCAAGACCTGACAGGTGACAAGGTACCCCTTACCTATATAAGTTTCCTCTCGCTTTAAAAAATAAGTTCCTTTCTTTATGATTCTTTCATGTTATATTGTTCTGTTGAATGAGGTCCCTTAATTCATTGTTGTTTTAGAGTTTAGAGCAGGCATTTTGTAGTCTTTGTTGTGTGTCTGTGTGTGTGTGAGAGAGAGATGGATGTGGGAGAGAAGGAGGAGGAGAGAGAAAATACGTATTTTTTTATCAGCTTAATCTCGGATACAGAAACTTCAGTAGATATTCCTAATTGTTCAAACCTTCCTATCTCCACTAAACTGAGATTCTGACTCCCACTTTCCCTACTTATCCTACAGCCTATCCATCCCATGTCTTACATGCCCTATACTCATCTTTCTATTATCACTTACATACACTGTGAACTTTGAATTTGATGTCTTGTATCTTTGCTTCTTTCATTTATATTTTTTCCTAAGTTTTTTACTGTGATAAAATACATATGACATAAAATTTATCGTCTTAAGCATACAGTGTAGTGGTCTTAAGTGCATGCGTATTCTTGTGCAGCCATCACCATGATCCATCTCTAGAACTCTCTTTATCGTGCAAAACTGACACTGTATCCATTTAACAATAACTTCCCACTACCCCTAATTCCTAAGCCCTGGCAACCACTATTCTACTCCCTTCCTGCCCTCACCCCCTTCTCTCCATTCTTTATCCTTTGGTAGCCACTATTCTACTCACTGTCACTTGAATTTCACTTAAAATTTGTTTTAAAAAGGTTTCCCATATAAATGAGATTATTCAATATTTGCCTTTCTTTTCCTGGTTTATTCATTTAGCATAATATCTCGGGAGTCATTCCTGTTGTTACAAGTGGCCTATTTCTTTTTTATTTGAATGTGTTTTTTGTTTGTTTGTTTTACCTCGAAGTTATTTAAATTCCAGTTAGGTAAGATACTGCATAATATTGGTTTCAGGTATAGAAATTAGTGATTCGTTACTTAAATATGACACTGAGAGCTTATCACAAGTGTCCTCCTTAATACCCATCAAGTATTTAACCCATCTGCCTGCCTACTTCCCCTCCAAGTAACCATCAGTTTGTTCTCTATAGTTAAGAGTCTTTGTCTTGGTTTGCCTCTCTTCCCTTCCACTTCCATATTCCTCTGTGTTGTTTTTTAAATCCCACATATGAATGAAATCATAAGCTATTTGTCTTTCTCTGACTATTTCACTTAGCATAATACTCTCTAGCTCCATCCATGCCATTGCAAATGACAAGATTTTAATCTTTGTGTTGGCAGAGTAATATTCCATATCTATACACACCGTATCTTTATCCATTCGTTAGTCGATGAACATTTGGGTTCTTTCCATAATTTGGCTATTGTTGACCATGCTCCTATAAACATTGTGGTGCATGTATTCCTTTGAATTAGTATTTTTGTATCCTTTGGGTCAATACCTAGTAGTGCAATTGCTGGATCATAGGGCAGTTCTATTTTTAGTTTTTTAAATTAAAAAAAAATTTTTTTTAAGGTTTTTATTTATTTCTAGGAGAGAGAGAGAGAGAGAGAGACAGTGTGAGCAGGGGAGGGTCAGAGAGAGAGGGAGTCACAGACTGAAACAGGCTCCAGGCTCTGAGCTGGCAGACAGCACAGAGCCCAGCGCGGGGCCTGAACCCACGAACTGCGAGATCATGACCTAAGCGATAGTCGGACGCTTAACCGACTAAGCCACCCAGGCGCCCCTATTTTTAGTTTTTTGAGGAACCTGCATACTGTTTTCCAGAGTGGCTGCACCAGTTTGCATTCCTACCAATAAAATAAGACAGCACCCTTTCTGAATGTGTCTTTGAATAAACAGTAGACTACCAGTCATCTTCCTAAGATTTTATAAAATCCTAAGATTTTATAAGAAACCTTATTCTTTTCCCATAATATGCGTTTAATATATTCTTTGGTAATGCACTTTTCTTTTTTGGTCCCTCTTAACCCTTCAGTCATATTTCTAGTTGTGTGTTTCCTTCCTTTTTCTTGTATCTTACTGTTTTACTTTCTCTTAGTGATAAATAAAACAAGGCAAGGTGGAAGATGAGATGGGGAAGAATTTATTAGTAAATAACACATCGTCTTTAGTTGAATAAAATGAAGTATTTATGTTAATATTTAATGAAAATGTGAGAAATACAGGAAAAAATTATTTAGTGTATTTAATTTAAGGAATTACTATAGGGCTTTGTATCCACCATATTTTATTTTGGGATTCTGTTGCATTAATTTGTTTACTTGTTTGCCCTGTATCACACTTTTCCATACTTACCTTACGTTATTATTGTTTCCTAGTTAGTATTTGGTGTATAGATGGTACTTGGAAAATATTTGTTGACCTGAACATTGTCAATGTTTTCCTCAATTTCTTAAATTTGCCTTGTTTCTTAAATTTGCCTTGAAATAAATATTAATATATAAAATATATTCTAATATATATTAGCTATCAATGAAGTATGTATTAGTAAATATATAATTATACAACAATTTATTTAAATAAATATATTAATACTTCTTAAAAGAAATATTAGAGGCACCTCACAGGCTTGGTTGGTAGAGCATGCAACCCTTGATCTTGAGTTTGTGAGTTTGAGCCCCAAGTTGGCTATAGAGGTTACTTAAAATCTTAAAAAAAGAAATATCAATATAATAAGACCTGCTCTGGCAGGAGGAGAGTTGTCAGTGGGGCACAGTAAAGTATGCTCTTCGGTTAAGTTGGTAAATAAGATGTAACTTTGCAGACAAAAATTGCATAATTCTATGAGAGAATAAATTAAGGATATGGAGTCAGTTGGGAAGTAGAAGATTTTATTGCACTTTGTAAAGGTATAAAGGAAGAAGGGAATCATAGCTTATAATCTACAATATATTTTAAATTATTGAAGCTGTAATTGACTTTTGAAGATATTATAGTTTCATCAGTGGGGAAATTGTACCTGGTTCTGATTTGCATGGCAAGTGAATGCCCAGTGTGGAAGGCACCCATGTACTGACCTTGCATCTGTGGAAACCATGTGGGTTCTTTTTCTGTTTCCAGTGGTGAACCACCATTGTGTTTCTTACTCCTTGGTCACAACTTTTCTTTTTTCTTGTGATTTTGTGGCCAAATATAATTTACAGTTCTCCATTGCAAGTTGTAATTCCTGCATGTACCATTGCTAAAAGTACATAATGCATGAGTGCTGTTTAAAAAAGCCTGTGAATTGTGCTTGTTATTGCACTAACCAATAATTTGACATTTATTTTGCCTCCAGTAAGTTCACAGCTTCTGAGAATACCATATACTTGAACTCCATCATTTTATTTAGAAAGAAAAAAAATATTATTAAATAGAATATTTTAAGTGTCTTTTAAAAATATGATTATGGGACTTTTAAGGTTTCATATTATGGTGTCATATGATTCAGCTACACTCTTGGTTGTTCATTATGTTATTGGAATACTTCACATTTTAGATTTAATTCATAATTCATTGTCGGGCATTAATATATGGTTCAGTGTGTAAACATACATACATTTACATACACTCTCCAGTTTTACTTTTTAAACTTTTTCACTTGTGACTGTATTATTGTCATACTATTATGGTAAAGTAGATTAACAGTTTCTGAGAAAATTCAACCACGTAAGCAGTAAAAGGTAGTTTACTTTAAAGTATCCTAGGTCTATTGGACAGAACACCTTGAGTTAAGATACAATAAGTCTGTTGGGGAGTCTGGGTGGCTCAGTAGGTTAAGTGTCCGACTTCGGCTCAGGTCATGATCTCGCAGTTTATGGGTTTGAGCCTTGCATCAGGCTCTGTGCTGACAGCTCAGAGTCTGGAGCCTGCTTTGGAGTCTATCTTCCTAGCTCTCTGTCCCTCCTCCCCTCCCTGCCCCCCCCGTCTCTCAAAAAAAAAAAAAAAAAAAAAAAACTACATTAAAAGAGAAACATCTATTATGTAAATATGTAATTCTTTACTTAAGAAACATCCAAATGTTGATTTTATTTTACTTTTGGTAGAGAAGACTTAATTTAAGAATTAGGAGAAAGTAGGGAAGCCTGGGTGACTCAGTGTTAAGCATCTGACTCCTGATTTAGGCCCAATTCATGTTCTCATGGTTTGTGGGTTTGAGCCCTGCATCAGGCTTTGTGCTGCTGGTATGGAGCCTACTTGGGATTCTCTCTCTGTCCCTTTCTTCTGCCCCTCAGTTGCTGTCTTTCTCTCAAAATGGGTAAATTAACTAAAAAAAATTAGGAGAAAGTTGAGTGTCATAGTTTAAATTATATACCCTTTTTGCTTCTACTGTGAGCTTTGTTAATAGAAAAGTGTTCTGTCCTTTATATATATTGCAGGCTATTTTCTCTTTCTGGGTCATCCTCTGGAAATTGTTAAAACTCCTATTCCCAGGTGTGTGTGTGTCCCTAAGGGAACAATGCCAGTTATCTCCTTTGCTCTTATTAGTCTGTTTGCTTTAACTGTGCTTAGTATTTCTCTTTAAGGCCATCCTTGGCATCTGAGGCATTGAAACTGACATTTTGTTAAGAAATGTCTCACAATGGGGCCTCCTTTTCAGCAGCTGGGCCCCAATTCACTTAAGAGTCCCTAACTCCTGGTTTCACAATCTTGTTCTTTAAGGATCAGATCTACTTTTCCCATGACTATCAAAAGAATAGAAGCTATTTGAAATAAGAAGATAGGTTTTTGACCGATGCAGGGGTCAAACTCACAGACTGTGAGATCTTGACCTGAGCTGAAGTCGGACGCTTACCTGACTGAACCACCCAGGCGCCCATGTTTGCATTTTTTAACCAGCTTTATCAAGGTATAAATTGTACACATGAAATTTAACTTTAAGTGTATGCAGTTATATAACCATCATCACAATCAAGATATGTAGCATTTTCATCAACCCCCCAAAATTCCATGTTCCCTTTAGCAGTGAATCCTCTCCTTCCACCACTGGCCCTGAGCAAACATTTATCTGTTTTCTATAATGATAATTTTGTCAGAATTTCATATAAATTGAATCATACAGAGTGTATTTCTCTGTTTGCCTTTTTTGGATCTTCATTATGTTTTTAATATTCATCTGTGCCATTTCATGTATTAGCAATTTATTTTTTTATTGTTGTGTAGTCCATTGTATGAATGCACCACAGTTTATCTCATCCCGACTTGGTGGACCTGTAGATTGTTGCTGGTTTTTGGTTATTATGAATAAAACGGCTGTGAACATTTGGATAAATACCTTTGAGTGGTATTTATTTATTTGAGAGAGAAACAGAGCATGAGTGGGGGAGGGGCTGAGAGAGAGGGAGACACAGAAGCTGAAGCAGGCTCCAGGCTTTGAGCTGTCAGCACAGAGTCTGATGCCAGGCTTGAACCCATGAACCATGAGATCATGACCTGACCTGAAGTTAGACACTAAACCTACTGAGCCACCCAGACACTCCTACAATTGATTTTTAAATATTTACTTTGCATCTTACAATTTTGCTAAATTTTAGTAGCTTCTTGGTAGGTTCTTTTGTATTTTATGTATGGACACCCAAATAGTCTGTGAATAAGGACAGTTTTATTTCTTTGTTTCTAATTTGTATGCCTTGTATTTATTTTTCTTGCCTATTTCTCTGGTTAGGACTTCTATTACAGTATTAAACAGAAGTGGTGAGAGTGGGCATCCTTGTCTTGTTCCTGATCTTAGGAGGAACACAATTAGTCTTACAGTATTAAGTATGACATTAGCTCTAGGTTTTTCACAGATGTCCTTTTATCAGGCTAAGAAAGCTTCCTTCTCTTCCCACTTTGCTTATTTTGGGGGATAGGAATGGTTATGAATGGTCTCATGCTGTGAGCATTTATTCATTTATTGAGATGATCCTGTGGTTTTAAATTATGTTTAGTCTCTTAATGTGGTTGATTATTTTTTTTAATGTTAAGTCAGTCTTGCATTCCTGGAATAAATCTGCTGTGTCAAGATGTCTTATCTTTTTTACATATTGCTGAATTTTGCATCATTGCTCATGAGAGATACTAATCTAGCTTTTTTAATATAATATCTGTCTGATTTTGGTATCAGGTTAGTGTTGGCCTTATAAAATGAGTTGGAAAATGTTTCCTTCTGTGAAGTTTATGAAGCAGTATAATATAAAACATACAATTTAATTATTTTATATGTGGAATTATATAAATTACCATCACTTTTTCTGTCTTTTAAAATAGATCTTAACTAAGTTTGTGTTATAAGCTGGTTTAATATTTTATAACTAAAAATTAATATTTTAATAAGTTTTAAGAGCACAGAAAAAGCTCTGATTTAAAAAAAGTAGGTTATGCTAGTCATCTTAGGACAGTAGGCCTTTGCATAGCAAATTTGGGAAAATTTTTCATAGCAAATCTGGGAACTGTAGGAATATATGACAACAAAAGATTTATACAGGTTATTCTGGGTAGTGTGGTATTTAACATTTGGAATCCATTGTCTTAACATTATTTCATAATCATTTTCTAAAACTATTATGTTTAGTGGTGCCTGGTTGGCTCAGTCAGTTAAGCATCCGACTTCGGCTCAGGTCATGATCTCTTGGTACATGGGTTCGAGCCCTGCATCAGGCTCTGTGCTGACAGCTAGCTCAGAGCCTGGAACCTGTTTCGGATTCTGTGTCTCCCTCTCTATCTGACCTTCCCCAGTTCATGCTGTCTCTCTCTCTCAGAAATAAATAAAAAAAAAAAAATTAAAAAAAAAATTTTAAACTATTATGTTTATTAGAACCATTTTTAGTGATTAGATTATCATGTGAAATTAAAATAATTCTTGATAATTGGAATTTTATCCAAATAATTGGAATATTTCTAATATTTTATGTAGTTTTAATTTTTGATGTTACCCTTTGTTTATCTTGTATCTTTTTAATTTTTCTTTTATCTTTTTAAAGATAGAGTTAGAAAATAAACTATTGGGTCAAAAAAATCTATTTTAAAGTTCTTGATACATTTTGTGGAACTGTTTTTCTATATATTACTTGTTCTTCCCCAAGCACTGTACAAGGATGTCTGGTTTCACTCTTCAGTGATATGGGATTTTACAATTAGAAGTCTTAACTAATACGATCGGTAAAAGTAGTGTTTTTAAAAAATTTTTGACTTGAGAGAGAGAGAGAGAGAGAGAGAGAGAGAGCGCGAGCAGGAATTCGGGAGGGGCAGAGAGAGAGGGAGACAGAGAAATCCCAAGCAGGCTCCATTCTGTCTGCAGAGAGCCCGACATGGGTCTTGATCTCACAAAATGAGATCATGAACTGAGTTGGATGCCTAACTGACTGAACCACCCAGGTGCCCCAAATATCTTAAACTATGTTTAATTCCATTTCTTTAATAACGGGAAATATTTTTAAAAATTTCTTAAAGACTTATAGGCTAGTTATTCAGAAGAATTATACAATAGAAGAATGAAGGGGATATAAAAAAATGGAAAGTAAGCTCTTGAAGTAAAAGAAACAAAAACAAATGCATAAGGTTACAGACTTTCTTTAACATAAAGGGAAAGGGAATTTAACTTTTATTAAATAACCTTACTAGTTCATTGTGAAATGGGTAGAATGTGACATAAGATCCATGAATCGCCTATTCTGATTTCTTCATATTATACCAACACTTCATACACTTAAAGAATCTCAATATTTATAAAGTTGACTTTATGGCTTGTGTCATTGATGAAAGTTTTTGCAGAATAGCTACCTGTTACCTAAAAATAGGTGTCAAAAGCACAGAGAAGGCGACCACATTCAGCCCTACAACTGTGCTATTGATCCACTCAAAAGTGGTAATTTGAAAAAAGTGAAAGAAAATAAGCAGTGAAACTCAAGCTGTGTGAAGATACAGGCAGAAAATTTGGTCTTTATAGTAAATTTGATAGATAATGCAATGTAAGAACATGGATGACTAACGAAAACTTAGAGGAGAAACAAAAATGGAGACTTAAAGTATGCTTAGATGGATAAAAGAAAATAGGGACTTTTAAATAAAAATCTGTCTTTTTCATGGTAAGCAAATTAAGTTATTACTTGTTTCAAACAAACATCTGAGGCAGCTTGAAGTGGTAAAAAAAGAAAAAATTAGTACTAATGAACAAATCATAACTCTGAAGTGTCAATGTGGATGCTGTGGTTGGGCTTCATATTTAGTTATAAGCTTCTTGGGAATAAGGGCAAAAAGGAAACGAATCATTTACATAAAAAGGGAGGGTTTTTTAAAATGTGACTTAAGATTGACAATAAACTATTTGTAAAATAAAAAAAAAATAAAATGTAACTTAAGGACTGTGCTGTGCCAGTTGAATAAAAATTTTTACTGGAGCATGTATGTTTTAACAGAAAAAACAATAAATCATCAAAATGGTAAAATCCTTTAGTATATTTTAGACTCTGGTTAAACACTATAGTAGACATATTTGATTTGAACTTTTACGCATATAACTTGGTATTTAGGCATTTATCCCATCTCTTCTAGTATTCAGTGAGAAGCTCCTATGCACTCACCCTTGTTCCCAGGGCTTTGAAAGGAAACAGATACACTCCATGTAGTCCCTGTATCATGAAAGCTTAAGTTCTAGACAGGAAGGCAAATGAACAACAGGAAACATTTTAGAAAATAATTAAGTAGAAGCTTGAAGGTATCAGCTATAGGTATATTGCTTGGACTATGCAAATTACTTGATTTGGATCTAGAAATGTTTGGTTAAGTAGGAAATAAGATGTGGATAGGAAGAAGTTCTTTTGGAGATGGTAAAGTGCAGCTTGGTTTCATCCTTCTGAATTCAATTCAGAGCCCACATAACATTGAAGTGGAGAAGAAGAGACTATTTTTCAGATCTTCTGCCAAGGATAGTCACAAATGATACCCATTTGAAGGACCTGAATTTTTGTGGTAGTTAAGAAACAGATTGAAAAGAATATGGGGCGCCTGGCAGTTGCACTTGATAGAGCATCCAACTCTTGATCTCAGGGTCGTGAAATCAGCCCCATGTTGGGCATGGAGCGTACTTAAATAAAAAAAAAAAAAAAGAGATAAGACTGGATAGTTCTTTTTCACCTTCAAATTCACAGTTCCTACTGCACTACTTTGCGTATTATAAAGGTTATTTTTTTTTTTAAGTTTGAGAGCAACCTGGGAGAGGCAAAGAGGGAAGAGGGAGAGGGGAGAGACAGAGAGAGAGACAACAAATCCCAAGCAGGCTTTGTTCTGTCAGCTCAGAGCCTGATGGGTGGGGTTCAGTCTCACAAAACCTGAGATCATGACCTGAGCTGAAACCAAGAGTTGGATGCTTAACCCGTTAAGCCACCCAGGCACCCCATAAAGGTTTAATAAATGTTTATTGAATGAATGAAAGGAAAAATGGAAGAGAGATGCTCTATAACAGTTTGTAAGATAAATAAAATATTAATCAAGTAAAATTAGAAACTTTTTAAAGAGTTTTAAAGAAAGGATTGAGTAATGAGAGCTATTTATTTTTCTAATTACACTAACAGGGCAACTTGTCATTAATTTTTTTTAGCGTCTAGTTTATCTTCTGTATTTAATTGAAACTGTATTACTTTATAGGAAGTTGTAGGTTTGTACTTATAAAATAATCCCATATATGAAATCATTTGTCAGTCGGTAAAGAAATGACAGATTTTTAATAGCTGAATGTAGTAGATTAGGAAGAATTGCTTTTTAATTGTCAAAGTTCTTCGATTGCTGGACTGTTTATATTTTATATTTCTGGCACCTAGTTTAGTATTTAACACAGTATTTAGGGAATGTGTGGACAAATGTTTAAGTGCTTTCTGCATATGAGATGTGGAATAGAAGTGGTTTAAGACAGAATTGTTGATAAGAGTAGTTTATGTACTCTTTTAGTTGACATGAACAAATAAATATAACTATAGCAAAATAAAAACATCATTCAACAGCTTGCCAATTTGGAAAGGGAAAGGGGTCTCTCATTTAAGACTGTGAAAGCAACACTGATTAATCTTTAAAACGAAGATAGAAGTTCATTAATTTATTCACTTTACTGACTAAAGAAAGAAAAGGAACTGTGTCTTCTTTTTCAAATATGTATGCAGCCATCTAGATCTTGCTAATCTCTTAGAACACAAAGATTGTAAATCATTATTTTAATAGGAATTTAGCCTTATTGCAAATATGTGAGTATTTATGGCCAGAAGGTTTCTACAAGGCAGCTCTGAGGGAGATTGTAGTGTAAAATAAATGCAAAAACATGCTTTACCACAGAGGTGAGTAGAAGGTATTTACAAATAAGAAGGCTTAAAAATGGCCATATACCAATGCCATAATAACGAGATTGGAGAAAAAATCTAGGCAGAAGACTACATTTACATTTAGGGAGGAAACTCAAGTAGATAAAGTTTCTATTTGTCAAAAGGAATTTTTAGAATAATTTAAGTCTGGGGCGCCTGGGTGGCTCAGTCAGCTAAACATCCGACTTTGACTCAGCTCATGATCTCATGGTTCATGGGTTTGAGCCCCATGTCGGGCTCTGTGCTGACAGCCAGCTCAGAGCCTGGAGCCTGCTTCTGATTCTGTGTTTCCATCTCTCTCTGACCCTCCTCTGCTCACTCTGCCTCTCTCTCTCTCTCTCTCAAAAATAAATAAAAACATTAAAAAAATTTAGAATAGTTTAAGCCTAAATTAAAAAGATAATAGATGAATTTAGAGGGTGGCTAAGGACTAAACTTAAAGGTAGTAATGGGATAAGATCATGTTGCTCTACTGTTCTTTATATTCTTATTCATTAAATATTGCATGGTTGCTCCCAACTCCACAGTCTCCAAAGAGGAACCTAGGAAATGTTTTTCGTATTTTACTTTTGCCCAATCAGTCAGAAAAGAGAGGAGTTATTTGATTGTTGAATGAGATTTTCTTTTCATATCTCTACTCATACTCATGTATGAAAGTGATGAGGGTGATGACACTCTTCTAGATCTCTTGGTTTCTAGGAATGTACTTTAGGACATTGAGTTCAGCTCTTTTGGAGCACAGTTTCCACAGTACTTTCCATATTTATACACAGTTTACTTTTTGAGACGTTCAGCTTTCCAAAGATTTAAATACTTGACATGAGTTTTATATGCATGTGTAATAGTAGAGGTGGTGCAAAGGGAACTTTGGCATAACAGAATTTGTTAGGATACTGTTGCAGTATTTATATAAGAAGTTATGACAACTTGAAGTGAAATGCAGACTGTTGGGATAGAAAGGGAGGGTGAATGTGAAATGTGGCCTGGGATCTTGGAGGCTAGTTGATGGGGAAGGGCTAACTCAGAAGGATGGTGTATTTTGAGGGAAACAGAGTGCACACACTCACAAGCAGCATGGGGCAGGGAGAGAGAGAATCCCAAGCAGGCTCTGTGCTTGGAGCATAGAGCCTCTTGCCAGGCTTGATCTCACGAACCATGAGATCTCAACCTGAGTGGAAATCAAGAATTGGATGCTCAACCAACTGAGCCACCGAGGCACGCCCTGGAAACGCATTTCTAACATTCAGAGAAGGGATGGGAGGTAGAAGTGAGTTACTCAGCTAACAGTTATTTCAAGGCTTTGTTGAAATTGGATGAGAATGCTAAGGGTAGCAGCATGGAATGAGTAGGGAAGAAGGTTGAGGACAGACCCTTGAGGACCGTTCATAATTCTAGGGAAGATAACGGGAAGGAGAGAGTGACAATGCCTGAAAAAGAGTGTTCTGAAGGGTGGAAGAGAGCTGAGGGGTATGCTATTTGAGAAGCTCAAAGAAGGTAGAGTTCTGAGGAACAGATAGGAGTATCAAATCATACAGAGGAGACAAAAGCCTGAGAAGAAGCCCATTTATATTTTAACTTTGAAGAAAGTCATGGAAAATAGAACTAAACCTTATAGTATCAGAGTGAAGGGCTGAGGTTATATTTGGTACAAAAGAAGTTAAGTGGAGATTCTGGTCAAATTTTGTTAGATTTGGAATCCAAATCATAAAATAAATTCTGAAACCAGAAAACAACCCATATCTTTTTCTTTAACAGATTTTTATCAGGCTAGTTGTTTAGTTTGTCTTTTTGAGTAACTGCCCTGATGTATCAAATTTTGTTTTAATGAGGCAGCAACTCTAGTGTGGAAAACTTGGGGAAATATTTTGCTTTACAATTATAGTGTTCATTAAGCATTATTATGTAAGCGGTAAACAAATGTTAGAGAATTTAAATGTTTGTGACATCTGTGTTTTTATGTGAATGTAAGACATTTTCTCTTGTATTACAGTGATCATTGTTAACAGTTTGACCTTGCTTCACATTTTTGCCAGACTACAAAGTGATAGCTACTGCATTCTTTTATTCCTTTTATTCCAGCTACCCCCCCACCCCCCGCCGTCCTCATAAGCAGGGACTTCATTATTACTGAATGAAAATTATTACTTGACTACTGTTGTTGGCTAGAACTCTGCCACACAAGATTTTAATTTTTTTTTTTTTTGTATTTAGAAGTGCTGTCTTCTTGCATTTTCCTTTTCTTTTTTGTAAAAAGCTGTCTCTTTATGTTTGACATTCTGGTAGAATTATCTGCTCAAAATGAAAGTCTGTGCTCCTTGAATTCTGGGCTCAAAATAATTATCTAGAATAGATAGAAGACACTAGAGTAAGATGAAAGATGCAAAGATGCCATTGTTAATTTGCAGAGGTTTATTATCAACAAGGCTGGATCTTGTACCAGTTTTAAAAATGTATTTTGCATTGTAATTTGAGCTATGGTAGTTCATCAAGTATGAAGTTTAAATTCAAGAATCCCATTTTTTAACCTTAATTTATGTAGTCAAGCAAAACAAAATTTAAAACATTTCTCAAAATAAAGATTTACTTCTATCTTTTGTCATTATTTTTATTTTTTATTAGCATGTGAGCAGGGAGAAAGGTAGAGGGAGAGAAAGAGAGAGAATCTTAAGTAGGTTCCATGTCCAGAGCAGAGCCTGATGCGGGGCTCTATCCTAGGACTCTGGGATCATTACCTAAGCTGTAAGGACGCCCAACCAACGGAACCACCCAGGTGCCCTTCCTCTGTCATTATTTTTATGCAAGTGTTTTAAAATTAATTTCAGTTCACTTTGAATATATGGAAGATGATATGGATATTATTACATATCAGAACTTTAAGGATATTTCAGTGGTCATCTAGTTTAGAATTTATAAATTAATCCTTTATGCAAATGAAAACTTAAAGTATCTTTTAGATATTGGGTTTATGACCTAGTCCCAAACAACAAACTCAGCAAATTTAATCCTATCTGATCCTATTGGTAGAGAGTTACTTCTGTTCCCATTCCCAAAATGAAGAAAATGAGGTTCATTGAAGTTGACTTCTACCTGGTAGGGGTCTATTGAGGAATGGATATTTACTAGAGACTTTGAATTCCTTATGTGATCTTTATTTAGTATTAATAAGCTATTTTGATGGAGGTATTTTTAAGATAATTCAGGTAGTCTAAAAATTAAATCTTTTTTCTTTTTTTTCCCCCGGTGGCTATGTTGATTATGTTGACTACTGAAATTTAGAATTTACTTAGAGACCAAATTGCTATACAAAAAGCAATTTACTTAACTTTATGTGAACTCATGTCAGAATTTCAATGGCAGTGATACCATTTACATTTTTTTCTTGATGGAATTTTTTCCCCTTATTGATAGTATATTGATAGTATACAAATAACTGTTTTACACTAAACAGGTTTTCTTCCTAGATACAGCAGAACTCTGTTTACAGTGTGACCTTTCAGAATAAATTGTTAAGCATGTCAGATGCTGAGAGCTAAGAAGGGTTGGAAAAACATAGTATTTTGTAGGTGAATCTTTGGGATGCTCCATTTACTTGAAATTTTAAACAATGAACTAAAAGACCATGTTGAAGCATGAATGTTTCAAAATGATGATTAATGAGGAGCTTGTCACTTAGAATTCACTTCAGGTACTGTGTTTCCAGTGTTAGCCCAGAGTAATTCCTTGTAGCACAAATGGATGGTTTTTATAATATGCATACACAAGGTTAGTAAAGTAAGCTAATAATTTAGCAGCACAATAAAAGCCTGGTATTATTTGCCTTTTTTCACTTTGACGTTGACTTGTTAGCCTATTAGAAAACTTGTTTTCCTTTATTCATGAGTATTATACTATGGTATTTTCCTGACAATTTATGTTTTTTTTGGGGGTGGGGGGAAGAGGAGTCTGAGAAGGTAAGGTTTTTAAAAAAAATTTTTTTTAAATGGTTTATTTCTGAGAGAGAGCCTGAGCAGGGGAGGGTCAGAGAGAGAGAGAGGGAGACACAGAATCTGAAATAGGCTTCAGGCTCTGAGCTAGCTGTCAGCACAGAGCCTAATGCAGGGCTCGAATCCACGAACCATGAGATCATGGCCTGAGTCGAAGTCAGACGCTTAACCGACTAAGCTACCCAGGCGCCCCGAGAAGGTCTAGTTTTTAGGAACATATTTTAATATACTTTTATGTACTTTGACATAGTTTAGTTTTCTGTTATTATTCAAATGACCATGTATATAAACTTCATTTTGGGCCAGTGAGCTGAGAAGTCAACAATATATAAAATTAATCAGGTTCAATCAGTTGATTGTTAATACAAAAGAAATCTAGGAGGCTCCAGTGCAAAATATGAGAGAACACAAACTTTACCTTAGACCCTGTTGCCCTGAATGGGTTTGAGTGATGGGAATCTTGATAGCTAGGATGACATAAGTGCAGTGGATGAGGCTGGGGCAAAGTCAAGAAGCTTGGGGATAGCAGAATTAGTGTCTAGTAAGATGTCAGTAGTTACTAGGAAGTAGGATTTAAATTAAAGTCCGAAGCTGTAGTCACTCTCAAGTCCTTTGGAGATGATTATGGCAAAGTAGGAAATTAAGCATGGTATGTGCAAAACCAGGGGAAACTTCATGTTGCACTAATAAACATCTCTGACCAATATAATTCTGAAGGACCCAACATTTTCTGCTGAGTACAGCTCCTAGAGTAGTACTCACTGTGTTTACAGTGAGTATATGTATTAATTCAGTAAATCACCCTCATGAGCCAGTGATACATCCAGTTAGTGCAGAAGCTTAAAGGGCTCATATTTGAAGATGGAGTTACACCTTCTTCTCTGCCTGCATGTATGGTAGTATTCATGCCTGTGGGTGCACCTGTGTGTGTGCATGCATGCGTGCATGTGTGCACATCATACACAGCTTCAGCTTGATGGAAGCCCAGTCAGTATCTGTTCAAGTTAGGTTCTGAACAACTCTTTTTAACGCCTTATTTCTTAGGAGTGGCATTCTTGCTGGACTCTGGGCTGACCCGAAATCTTTGTCTGTGAGGCTAGTGGTGATCAGATGGGTGCAGAGGTAGAGATGGAGTGCATCTTAGCCTACATGGATTGTGGAAAAGTGCATTCATTTCAGTAAATTACGAGAAAAACAAAACAAAAAATCATGGATTTAATTTAAGTATCAGGTAACTTCCAGAAAGAGAAACTTTATCCATTTATTTCTTCTTTGTTAAGTCTCTGGGGTTTAACTAAAAGACCAAGATGAATTAAATTCTTGTTTGTCTTAAGCACATCCTACAGTGAAGTAGTGTTAATGTAAAGACAGTAAAAGTTTAGCCAAAGTAAAGAAAAAGTTCTTAAAGTTGCATCAAGAGGGAGATTGAACAAAAGCGAAAAGTCTCGTCAAGGAAAACCACATATAAAATATTTAGTTAATTGTGTGAGAACAGATGCCAAAGATAAGAGCAAGTGCCTGGCTTCTGAAGATGAGGTTAGTAAGAGCTAAAAGAGAAAATGTTTCAACTTGCTGGCTAGTTGATAAACAGCTTATTGAGGATAGTGATCTTTGCAATAACCTTATTAAGAGTCTATCAAATTTGGGAAATTCTTATATTCAGGAGGTTAAATTATCATTAAATCAAAGAAGCACTTAAACAGTTTACTGGTCTGTAATTTAAGGGTATTGTATTTATGTAGAATAATACATTGAAAAAACACCAAGTTGGATATTACAAATGGAAGAGATTGGAATGCACATTTCTGATTTCAGTTATTGCACCTGATGCTAGAAATATCTTTTTTGATCAGCAAAGTGCTTACTAAAAAAGTATTATTCTTGATGCAATCAGCATAATTTGAGACACCTTAAATTTATTACTAATTATTAAATGAACTAACAAGAATTGCTTTAGATTTTTTAAAACATATGCAAATGTATATGTATTAAATGCTATTCAAATAACTAAAAAAAAAAACAACAACAAACCCTTGATAGTATTCCCTCAAGTATATTGAATGAAAGAACAAATATACATCAAACATTTTTTTTTTTGGTTAAGTAGGTAATTATAGAATTATACTTAGGAATGGCTTTGACTTTTTAAGCTTCTCTCACATTTTGTACTATGTGTATCTAGCTTTTAGTGTCTTTGTATTTATTTATTTATTTAAATGTTTTTTTATTTATTTCTAGGAGAGAGAGAGAGAGACAGCGTGAGCAGGGGAGGGTCAGAGAGAGAGGGAGTCACAGACTGAAACAGGCTCCAGGCTCTGAGCTGGCAGTCAGCACAGAGCCCGACGCGGGGCTCGAACCCACAAACCGCGAGATCATGACCTAAGCGAAAGTCGGACGCCTAACCGACTAAGCCACCCAGGCGCCCCTAGTGTCTTTGTATTTAGATTTTTTTAAATTTCTTTTCCGTTTTGAGTTAATATTTCATTTGATTTGGATTCTAAACACTTTTTTATGGAATTATTTTATATTCATAGTATGTATGGTCTAATTTATAATAGTGTTAGATATTTGAAATGTTGAAGATCAGATATCTCCACTTATTTGAAACATTTGGTCAACATAAGTTTAACCGTCTTATTTTTTTTAGCTATTTCAGTGTTCTTTATTCCTTCTCATAGATCCAAATTTCCATGTGGTATCATTTTTTAGCCTAAACACCTCCTTTAGCATTTCTTGTGGTATGGGTTCTCTGGTCTTTTTAAAGACCAGGTAAGTAATTCTCAGAAGCTAGACATCATTAACAGATTGAGTAGTAATGATGGCATTTAGGAATACAACTCCAGGGCACTCTCAGGAAGCCAGGGATCTGAGGACATAGAGTGGCAGACAACACTAAATCATGCTTCTCAAAAAATAGTGTACCTTTTTATTGACTCGTTTTCTTCCCCATGTTAGTTGAAGTGTTGGAAAGTATGATCAGAATGACAGTGTCTTTGATTTTAGACAGCTAAAACCAGCCTGTGCTCAGAAGAGACCCTGAACATAGACCTCAGAGTCACATGTCAGGTTCCTGTTTTAAAACGTAAATGTATACGGACAGTTAGTCAGCACTTCTTTTTACACAAGAAACATTGTAATTCAGATATGATGTTTGAAGATATATAAAGTAGTTCATGTGGTGTTTACTCAGATAAAATTTACATATGATGGACATCATAGATTTTAAATATGTCTCTAAATTTTGGCAAAAGTATACACTTTTGTAACCACTATCCCATGTACAATAATAGAACATTTCAATCTTCCCAGAAAGGACCCTTGTATATTCTTCTATTCTTCTCCAGCTCTCTGCCCCAAGCAACCACTGAGTGATTTTGCATATTATAGATTAGTTTTGCCTATTTTAGAATTTTTTGTGAGTGGGATTATGCAGTATGTACCCTTGTATCTAGCTTCTTTTGCTCAGCAAGATACTTGTGTGGTTCATCATTTGTTGTACTTTTTTATTGCTGAGTGATATATCCTTGTGTGACTATCCCAGACATTTTACAAAGGCATATATAAAAATGTCCTATATGTATGTGAAAATGATGCTCAGCATCCTTTGTTATCCAAGAAATGCAAATTAAAGCTGAAGTGAGATACAGCTACATATCTTTCAGAATGACTAAAATTAAAAAACTGGTAAAACCAAGTGTTGGTGACTAAATGGTATTCTTATGTGTTGCTGTTATAAAATGGTACAGCCTCTTTGCAAAATAACTTGGCAGTTTCATATACCATATGATGCAACAGTTGTATTCCTAGATATTTACCCAAAAGAAAGCAAACATACTTGTACATAGACTTGTTCATGAATATTCATAGCAGCTTTATACAGGGTATTGCCAAATTAGAAACAACCCAGATGTAAACCAACAAGAGAATAAACACATTGTGATACAGGTTTTCTCTTCCTTTTTTTCCTTTTTTTTTTTTAAGAGAAAGAGTGGGAGTGGGTTAGAGGGGGATACAAAGAAAATGTTAAGCAGGCTTTATGCTCAGCACAGAGCCTGATGCACAGCTTGATCCCAGGACTTTGGGATCATGACCTCAGCTGACATCAAGAGTTGGATGAACACTCAACTAACTAATAAGCCATGCAGGCACTGTGATACAGGGTTGATTTTGATTTTGTATATGAGATTTGACCTCGGCTAACTTAGAAATGTGTAAAATTTTCAGAAATTTTTTAAAGAAAGATTCTTGAAAAAAAAAAAAAAAAAGCCAGGTCTTTGTTAAGTGAAAAACCACAATAGAATTCTATTTCATTTTCTTACTAACCAATTAAAAGGCATTGAATTTCTGCATTGTTTATGTGACCTAGAATAAGCATATAGAATGTGATTGTGATTAAAAATGTGGCCTAGCCATGTTCCTGCCTGACTGAAAATAGCTGCCTACTGCCTCTTCTTCTGGGTTAGAACTGAATTTTCTAGAAAATGAGATGGACTTCTGTGTTACCCTGGAACAAACTAATTGTTTTGACTCCTTTCAGATTCTTTCAGACTTAGTTTTTGTGTTATAAGTTTTCTTATTTTCCACATTTCATAGGTATTTAATATTTGAGAATGGTTATATCAAGAACTGTTAGTCATATTGTCCTTTAAACCAAAAACTTAAGGAATTGTGTTTTAACTGTAACATTCAATTTTAAGCCTCATTGGATAGTGAATTTATATCAGTATTGTCTGTGTTGTAGTAATAGTCTCTTTTGGGTATGTGTTTTATTTATAAGTGAAATTAAGCTTACTGTATGGTACTTAATTCATGAAAGATAATGAATTAAGGGTCTCATCAGGAATACTTAGAAGGTAGAAAATTGTAAGCTCAGAAGTCAGAATTTCTGAATCCTTAACATATAGTTTGCGCATTGTAATGCTGTTTTCTTTTGAAGTAAGAATACTATAAATTTAAACCTTATTCTTATAAGTAAAATATTGCAGATTAACTGCAAATTTCAGGCTGTTACAGATTATTTTAAATTTGTATGGAATACTCCGTTAGTGACTGTTTCCCCAAAAGTACTCTACGAATCCTGTGGCTACATCTAGACAGGAGAGAAGCTAGATTAAAAATTAACTTAAAAAGAAAAGGAATGTATTAGGTCTGTGGCTTAACTTTAGACAATTAGAATTGATATATATATTTTTAATTTTTTTAAGTTTATTTTGAGAGAGAGAGAGGGAGGCAGAGAGAGGGGGAGAGAAAGAGTCCCTAGCAGACATCTGCACTGTTAGCACAGACCCCATGTGGGGAGGTGTCATGAAACTGTGAGATCACTGCCTGAGCCAAAATCAAAAGTCAGATGCCCAACTGACTGAGCCACCCAGGCACCCCAGAATTGATATATGTTTTAAAATCAAGGTTGACTTATACCCTGGAAAGTGGTTTTCTTAAGAAAAAAAATTATATACGCAAGAAATATATTCAACATATCATTGTCTTATTGCTGAAATGTAATCATTTTTGAGGCAACTTATCAGTAATTGAATATGATTCAATACTAAGACATAAAGTTGTTTGCTCTTCCTTTCCATCTTCATTGTTTCTAAAATTAAATCTGGGGGAAAAAATGAATGAACAGAAATTGGTGTGAAATTGCTCTTGAAATTCTGTAGTATGTTTTAAGGTAAATTATTCAAATGAGTACATAAAGATAACTTTGAAGAAAGAAATAATGCAACCATTGATAATCTTTTCCTAAAACATTGATTCTCAAATATTTCCCACTAGGGCTTTCTGTTGAGGTTTTCTCAACCTTTTTGAAAGCATACCCATAGTACTGTGGTGGAACTTGGGTGTTTGGGATGGAGGAGTAGCCTGATACCATAATTGTTTCTTTTGGGGTTGAGTGGAGGAAAGACTTTGGTGCCTGGCAGTGTAGCCATTAAGTATGATTCTCCAGGCTTCCTCAGAGATTATGTATTTTAAATTTTTTATTTGGAAATTATATTAGACACACATAGAGGTTGCAAAAATAGTAGAGAGTTTCTATTATACTCCTCACACAGCATTCCCCAAGGATAATATCTTACATTCCATCATACTACTGTCATCTAAACTATAGACCTTTTGCACATTTCACCGTTATTTATATTTATTCTCGGTACAAGTGTTTCATGAAATTTTACCACATGGATTAATATTTGTGACACCACTACAAACAGAATACAGAACTTCGTCATGCCCAAGAAATTTTCTCATCCTACTCCTAATGCCTTCCTTTCAACTCTGGCAAACACTGACCTGTTCTTCATCATTATACTTTTGTCATATTGAAAATGTTATATAAATGGAACTATACTGATACAGGCTTTATTGCGTTGTATGTTGTATTCATATGTTGAAACCCCACCATCCAGTACATTGGAGTGTGACTGTATTTGGAGATACTTCAGATATAGAGCGTTGCAAGACTAGAGCAAGGACAGGAAATTGGAATTGAGGATGGCAATAAAGCTCTTTTGGCAGAAGAGGAAGTGGGATACTTTAAGGGACTGATGTATTGTTAGCTCAGCCACAATGAAATAGCTCTTTGAATTCTGCTATTCTGGATTGTGTTGTAGTAAGGAATATCAGTGCTTGAATGAGAAATCCATTTTTCTGGAGACTATTAGAATACATGAATGTTACTCATGAAGGGTAATAGGTGAACTAATTTCTACCCCTCTATACATTTGCTCATAGTGTTATATGTCGTTAGTTAGTGATTAGCTAATAAAAACCACAGTCCTGAGGATATTGGATTGAAGGCTGAGTCTATAAGTAAATAATGGAAAACAGAAAACACTTTTATATGAAATGTGATCTTCTAACACAAATTTCCCAAATCCTGGAAAGCTACTATTGAAAGAAGTAAGCTAGACTAATGGAGTAGGTAGGGAATACATGTAATTAAATCCCTTACTGTAGGTTTTGAAGATTATTTGGATAATGAATAATTTTTAACTGTATCCTCTGTTGACTTCAGACATTTCCTTCGGATAGCTTTTCCTAGTTTTAATGGCAGTAGTTCTCCCAAAACAGAAAAGCTTTTACATATTTTTGAAGGTACATTATTATTTCAAATCAAGACCACTTTCTTACATAGCATTCATAACTGTTGTGGATTTATAGATGGCAATTTTAGGGAAGATTGTAAGAGCGAATGCCCCCACCCCCAATCCTCCTTCAGTCCCTTTTATTTTTTATTTGGGTTGTATATTTCTCCTTATCTCTTTCATCTTTCCTTTTTTATTTTATTTTATTTTTTTCTATGTTATTTATTTGTTTTTCTTAAATAGTTTATTGTCAAGTTGGTTTTTGTATAATACCCAACAAGTGTGCTCATCCCAGCAAGTGCCCTCCTCCATGCCCATTGCCCCTTCCCCTCTCCCCAACCCCCATGAGCCCTTAGTTTGTTCTCAGCATTCAAGAGTCTCTCATGGTTTGCCTCCCTTCCTTTCCCCAACTATTTTTCCCCTTCTCTCCCATGGTCCTCCATTAGTTCCTCCTAATCCATCTATATGTGCAAATGTATGGTATCATCTTTCCCTTTTTAATGTGTCCACACAGAAAATAGTAAATGACTGTTTTTAGGTCTTGGTTATCTGAAGTACAGTGTAGAGCATACTGAGAGAAGCACTGCCTTTTTTCAGGTGGTCATATAACCAAACCATGTTTCTCCACTTTGTTTAACAACTGTGAACTACTTCATTTCTGTTAAATATCATTCCTAGAGATGAGGTAAGATTTGTCTGTTTCAGTCTTCAGTGACTAGACCATCTTGATACACTTTTGAAGAAAATTTGAGCTGTTTTTGAGATATAAACCTAGATATGTAGTCATCATGTACTTAATGATATTTTCATATAGAACCTGCCATGTGTATGCTGGTAATGTGGCCCTAGCTTTGGTAGCTTCATTGTGCTTATCTCATTATCTCTTTTCCTCTACTACTATATAGAATATTGTCTCACTTTTCTAAGTTAAGATTTCCTAAAGTATATGTATATGTGTGTGTGTCTGTTTTATTTATATATTTTGGACTCAAAGAATTTTCTGAGCACTTGTGGCTGAAATGCAGCAAGATTTCAGCAGTCTTTTTAGATTTAGGTTTTCCATAGCACTTGGTTTTACCATAGGAATTGTAAGATAATTATGACATTTATTTTATTCCTTAATATAGTCTGTTCCAAGTAATATATTATCACCAAATTAGCTTTTATAAAAGTAGGATGAATGGAATACTGGTACTTAAGATTTCTTTGTGTGTGTTAAAAGGAGAAGAAATAAGATTTTTTAATTTGCCTACTCTTGAACTAATTGAACTTCTCTAAGTTTGAGAAATGAAAAAAGCTTCCATTTTTAGGGGATACCGTTGTTTTCATGAAAGAAATTTGTTTGGAATCTAGTGAAAGTGATAAAGTATGAGAAGATTTTAAAATTTAGGATTGGTGTGTTATGATACCAAGAATTATATTTGTGTTTTTTGTGAATCAGGAAGACTGAAAGGTATTGAAGGAGGGATATGGGGACCAGAATTCAGTTCTCTGTGTTCTGTGATGGGGACTTAAAGCTGAAGGGAGCAGATACTTAATAGCTTTTAGAGAGTAAACAAAAGAAAACCTGTTTGCCTTGATTATAGGCAATTTGCAAGTAAAATATTTGCATTAAGAAAACCTCCATCAATAGATTCCTAATGGCACTAGAGTAAAAATTTCCTCTTTTGCATTTTACTTTAAAGAGTATGACAGGGGCGCCTGGGTGGCTCAGTCAGTTAAGCATCCGACTTTGGCTCAGGTCATGATATCATGGTTTGTGAGTTTGAGTCCCATGTCGGGCTCTGTGCTGACAGCTCAGAGCCTGGAGCCTCCTTCAGATTCTGTGTCTCCTCCTCTCTCTGCCCTTCCCATGCTCATGCTCTATCTCCTTCTGTCTCTCAATAATAAATAAATGTTAAAAAAATTTAAAAAAATATGACAGTTAAGAAAGTAAATTATCGGAAAAGAATTAGAAAATTTATATAACTCACAGACCCATAACAATGTTCTCAGTCTTTTCTTGTCTTTCTTTTTTTTCTTTTTTAAGACCTTATATTGTATGGCTCACACGATGTTAAGCTCTTACAAAATTGCTGTAAACTTTGAGAAACTGACTAGTTTTTTGTCATCAGCATAGTAGGCAGTTGAATATTTGTTATCTGATTAAAAAAACCTAAATTTTGCTGTGCCTTAGGAGTGTTAGCAGAATGCCCAAAGGATAGTCCACACCATAACTTAAACTGAAACATTTACTGAAAGGAGTTAGGAATTTTAATTGACAAAACAAGTGACCCAACTTTTCTTAGTTGTTGTTGTTGTTGTTTTTTTTCCCCAATAGTAGTGTCTGCCAGATCCAATGTCAACACACTAAGGCCCCTCAGCTATGAAGTAGAATTATTAAATGAGCTTTACCTTAACTAGCAGTTATAAAATACCCAGAAGTTTTAGCAACAAACCAGTGTCTTTTTTTTTTTTTTTAATATTTTTTATTTATTTCTAGGAGAGAGAGAGAGAGACAGCGTGAGCAGGGGAGGGTCAGAGAGAGAGGGAGTCACAGAACTGAAACAGGCTCCAGGCTCTGAGCTGGCAGTCAGCACAGAGCCGACGCGGGGCTCGAACCCACGAACCGCGAGATCATGACCTAAGCGAAAGTCGGACGCTTAACCGACTAAGCCACCCAGGCGCCCCGAAACCAGTGTCTTTTAAGAAGTTCGTTAAGACACTTTAAGCAGATGTTTAGATCTATTTTCATATTTTATTGTTTTTTAAATTTTGATGTTTTATTTTTAAAAATGTTTATTTCCTTATTTTGACAGAGAGGGAGAAAGTGAGTGGAGGGGGGAGGGGAGCAGCAAGAGAGGGAGACAGAATTCCAAGTAGGCTTCATGCAATCAGTGCAGAGCCCGACGTGGGGCTCCAACTTACAAACTGTGAGATCATGACCTGAGCCAAAATCAAAAGAGTTGGACGCTTAACCAACTGAACCACCCAGGTACCCCATTTTTATGAGTCTGTTAAGTGGCATATCTAAACAGATTTGGATTCTCTTTTCTCTATTTACTAGTTGTGGAAGCAAGTAACTTCTCTGTGCCCTAATTTTCTTATCTGTAAATGGGGATAACAATAAGAGCTATCTCATAGGATTATTGGGTTAATACATGGAAAGCACTTAGTACATTGTCTTGCATACTGCAAATGCTTAATATAATTAGTATGGTTTGGTTTTATAATACTTTATTGAAGCTCCTCCAGTCATACACGATAGCAGCCTTTATTATTGAAAGTAACTGTACTTGGATGAAGGTTGAAAAAAATTTCATGAGAATTTGCCCTGAAACCCCACCTCTTTCTGTAATTAGCAATAACTATCAAGTGATGCTTGTTTGTATGAGATTTGAGAGCTGAACTCCTTTCAAGGAAGGAAGGAGGTCCATGTATCAAGTAACATGCAGGTTATGCATATAGTACAATTAATTTTAGTTATTGAGTAATAAATTAGTTAAGGCAAATATTCTTTTAATGCTTTGATTTAGTTTTTCCATTTCATTGCCTACCTTCATCCACTTAAGTACTTTTCTCCATCAACTTGAATTTCTGCAAGTGTGGTGTACTTTTTAAAATATTAGATTCCTGAGTCTCTGCTCTGACCTCATGGAATCAAAACCTCTGGGGACGACCCTTGGTGATTCTTAAGCACATCAAAACCTGAGAACCAGATATGGAGAACAAAATAATGTGAAACCCCTTGAGTTCTCTGACTTTTTCAATATTTTTGGTAAGAGGCTGGACTGTGGAGGAGATGAAAACTGTCGACAGAGACTGGGTTTCTGTCAGTGTCACAGAATTCGTTGAGGCTTGAATAGGGACTGTGGTGGAAGGACAAGATTTCAACTGTGTGACAATTTGTGCCCCTTTCTTGCTGTCCTTGTTCTGGGACCTCCCTTCTGTCCCTCGAATTACTTTCTCTCCTTTTAACCTCCAGCCTAAACTGTGCTTACACTGAACTAGCCAAGTTCAGACAGCCTGATAACTCCAACAGAACTTTGGAAAGTAAGGAGAAAACAAATACTTAAAAGAAGGGACAAACATTGTAAAAATACACTTCTGAAATACAGGCTGCTTCTTCCAAGAGTTCTATTGAAGAGACTAAGAACTTTATTGAGCCTCCGGTCCCTTTTTTCTAGTACCCCATGAGCTGGCCTGACTTGCTTGGCTGAACTTTTCTTCCAGTTGTGATCACTTTGTTCACCTTCTTATTTATGGGTACATTGAGGCCATCTACCTGCTCATTTTGCTTCACTTCAATACAGTGCCTACTCCCAGTTTCCTTTAAAAACTTTCAGACTCCATCTATCCTCCCAATCTAGCTTCAAGATTCTCCCTAAATTCAGTATTTTTTGTAAATAAGGGTGATTAACGCTTAAAGAATCTTAATGAATGCTAGATATACTACTTCTTTACTTTTCTGGAGCATTCCATTGACACAACTTCCATAAAACGGATTTTCCTTTTCCTTTCTTTTATTAAGCCTTCTGTGTAGGAAAGTATAACAGTATAACAATACTTTATCTCCATGTTAATTTGTTGTGTTAGCGAGTTCAGAATTAAATACAACAGAGAAAGGGCAGAGTTGTTTTGATGTGAAACTTCTGGTCCCCATTATTGTGGATAATTGAGAGTTACTCAGTGACTATCACTGTAAACTGTATGTCTGTATGTCTGTAGTAAACGATGTTACTGGGAGTGCCAGGGAATTTGAATGCCAGTAGAGGCCCTTTTTATGTCTTCTGACTATGGAGAGGCCTGCATTTAAACTGTTCTATTCTTATTTTCAGAAGTGTCTAAGAAAGACAGTTTCACTATCTGTCATGGTAATCTGTTCCAGTATTTAATCAACATGGATTGTAATGCATTTCTTTACCACTATCAAGCTGTATTTCACATGAAGCTTCTTTTAAATATTGTTTTAATGCTGATTGATTAAACTTGTGGTCCATTCTGACTCTGAGATCTTTCATTGCTCCCACCTTTGTGTGACTAGACATTGCTTCCATTGTTTCTTGGGTGTTTTTTCTTTTAATTCATCAACAGGCTTTATTATGTTTCTTGAGTATAGTGACTGATCATTTTTAATTTAGAATTCTTTGGAGCAGCTGATTGATTCTACTTGTCAGCAGTAGGCAAATTACATTCAGAGTCTAGCAAAACTATGCCATCCTCTTTTCATTAATAAAATTAGTTTTAAGTTCAGCCTGTTCTTTTGTTCTGTCCCCATCTTCTCTTTACAGGTCTTTCTCTTCCTTGGATTTACCCCCTCCATTTTCATCTCTTAGAATGAGGAGGCTAATATTTGATGTCAGAGACTTTGCTGTGTTTGCCAACAGTGGTATTGACTGGGTTGTAATTTCTAAGAGCCATGGGGACAGCTTTATTTTGGATGAAGAGGATTTGAATGAGTAAAGGTATGAAAAAACTACAGCATATCTTATAAATCCTTATAAGGTCCCTAGGTCTCTTCCAGAGCATAATGTGATTTGTCAGTTGTCACCCTTTGTGAGCTGCAGATGTCATTAGTCATGAGAGAAAAATTCCTATTTAAATGTTTGATCATTTGTCTTGAGAAAATGTGATTTTCAACTTTTTTAGAGTCATAAAACTTATAAGCAATAATGAGTTGGATTCCCATTGGCAGTGCCGACCTCTGGGGAGTGTTCATGAGTGAAATACAGACTACTTGTCTTGGATTGGATGCTCCTTACCCAGCCTTTAGGGCCTTTCAGTTGTGCATTTGGCCTGAATGTTGATGTGCAAAGGACCTGTAATGAAATATATTTCTGTGCAGTACATTTCATGTACAGGTTTAGCCCTTATTTTTTGTTGCTATGATGAACAGATTTACTTTCCTATTGGCCAAGAATTTGAGTGAGTGAATAAAATTAGGACATTTTCCCCAGAGATTTTTTTTTTCTATATTGAATTGCACAAGTCCTGTGAATCTTGTGGCTGTGTACATTCCTAAAAAAAGTTATGTTGTGCACTGGTTTTGAAATCGAGAGATAGTGCTACCAGTTCTTTTCTGTTCTGTTCTGTTCTTCTTTTTTTCTGGTCAAGTTTTGGGATACTAACATTATTTTCCCCCACCTTTATTCACTCATTCTTTGTTTTCAGTTACTCTGTTTTCATCTTGTTGACTCTAAAGCTTTTTTTCATACCATTTGCCTAGCGGAGATAGAATGGCATCAGTGATAACATTTTATGGAGGGAAGGATTAAGACCCAGTTTTTATTTCTATTATATAATTTTATGAGATAAAGTGATTGTAAGAGAGACGATCTATACATTAGCAACTAACAGATCTTGGGAAGAATTTTTAAATATACTCCCTATTTAAATGGCATTGGTCACTGAAACAAGTTAAATATTTTCCAAATAGCATTTTAAAAATTGATTTTAAAGTCTATTTTTAGATTAAAAAAATTTTAAAGGTAGTCTTTTGATTAAATTGATCAATTAAAAATTCATTAGTTTTCTCAAATATATGATTTACTCTTTAAGATTTTTTCTAAAACCTCAAAGAATGCAAGATTCTCCTCTTAGGAGTGTATCGGTAACTAAAGTTTTTCCATTTGAAAAGTTAAACTTTACAAGCTTTACTGCTTTCAAACAAGCAAAACCCTTCAAGGAAGGGTTATTGTTTGGGGTTGGGTTGAAATACTCTTGAATATTAGGAACTGTGTGAAGGGAAATCAAGAGAAAGGAAATTATAGTTAAAAATAATATGGGAAGTGTTTTACTGGCTCGTAGAACTCCAGTGAAGAGGTGATGGCCTCTAGAATTACCAAGTAAGCCTCGCCTGCTGTTGTAGCTCCCTTTGAGCTTGATGAGTGTAAACATATTTTAAAATTAAGATATTCAGAAATCATCCTAATTCTGGGTGTTGGTGCGTAGAAGTTGTATTACCTCAAGCATGAAGGAAAATGGAATACATTTAAGTGCTCTTTGAGAGATTAGAATGATCATTTCTGAAACTTGGAGAATTTTATGGGGTCTGTTTAAAGGCAGTGCTTGTTTATATGAGCAGAAAGCTCTATTTCCAAGGTCCCTGGCTCTCTTAGGTTTATTCCTCAAGTTAATGAATTTTGTATCTTGCTTTAGAGCTTTTTTTATTATTTTTTAAAATTTACATCCAAGTTAGTTAGCATATTGTGCAACAATGATTTCAGGAGTAGATTCCTTAATGCCCCTTACCAGTTTAGCCCATCCCCCTCCTCCACCCCCCAGTATCCCTCTGTTTTCCATATTTAAGAGTCTCTTATGTTTTTGTACCCCTCCCTGTTTTTATATTGTTTGTGCTTCCTCTCCCTTATGTTCATCTGTTTTGTATCTTAAAGTTCTCATCATGAGTGAAGTCATATGATATTTGTCTTTCTCTGGCTAATTTCACCTAGCATGATACCCTTTAGTTCTATCCATGTAATTGCAAATCACAAGATTTCATTCTTTTTGAGTGCCAAATAATACTCCAGTGTGTGTGTGTGTGTGTGTGTGTGTGTGTGTGTGTGTGTGTGTGTGTGTGTGTGTACTACATCTTCTTTATCCATTCATCCATCGACGGACCTTTGGGCTCCCTGCATACTTTGACTATTGTTGATAGTGCTGTTATAAACATTGGGGTACACGTGTCCCTTCAAAACAGCATATCTATATCCCTTGAATAAATACCTAGTAGTGCAATTGCTGGGTTGTAAGGTAGTTCTATTTTAAAATTTTTGAGGAGTTTCCATACTGTTTTCATAGTGTCTGCACCAGTTTGCATTCCTACCAGCAGTGCAAAAGAGATCCTCTGTCTCCGCATCCTCGCCAGCATCTGTTGTTGCCTGAGTTGTTAATGTTAGCCATTCTGATGGGTATGAGGTGGTATTTCATTGTGGTTTTGATTTGTGTTTCCCTGATGATGAGTTTCATGTGTCTGTTGCCCATCTGGATGTCTTCTTTGGAGAAGTGTCTGTTTGTGTTTTTAGCCCATTTCTTCGCTGGATTATTTGTTTTTTGGGTGTTGAGTTTGATAAGTTCTTTATAGATTTTGGATCCCAGCCCTTTATCTGACATGTCATCTGCAAATATCTTTTCCCATTCCATCGGTTGTCGGTTGCCTTTTAGTTTTGTTGATTGTTTCCTTCACTTTGCAAAAGGTTTTTATTTTGATGAGGTCCCAATAGTTCATTTTTGCTTTTGTTTCCCTTGCCTCCAGAGATGTGTTGAATGAGAAGTTGGTGCGGCCAAGGTCAAAGAGTTTCTTGCAAGCTTTCTCCTCGAGGATTTTGATGGCTTCCTGTCTTATATTTAGGTCTTTCATCCATTTTGAGTTTATTTTTGTGTATGGTGTAAGAAAGTGGTCCAAGTTTATCCTTCTGCATGTTTCTCGGTTTCCCAGCACCATTTGATGAAGAGACTTATCTTTATTCCATTGGTTATTCTTTCCTGCTTTGTCAAAGATGAGTTGGCCATACATTCGTGGGTCCATTTTTGGGTTCTCTCTTCTATTTCATTGATCTGAGTGTCTGTTTCTGTGCCAGTACCATATTGTCTTGATGATTACAGCTTTATAATACATCTTGAAGCCTGGAATTGTGATGTCTCCAGCTTTGGTTTTCTTTTTCAGGATTGCTTTGGCTATTCAGAGTCTTTTCTGGTCCCCTACAAATTTTAGGATTGTTTGTTCTAGCTCTGTGAAGAATGCTGGTGTTATTTTGATAGGCATTGCATTGAATATGTAGATTGCTTTGGGTAGTATGGAGTATTCTTTCAGTCGATCGGCATAGAATATTTTTCCATTTTTTTGTGTCTTCAGTTTCTTTCATAAGCTTTCTATAGTTTTCAGTGTACAGATTTTTCACCTCTTTGGTTAGATTTATTCTAGGTATTTTATGGTTTTAGGTGCAGTTATAAATGGGATTGATTCCTTGATTTCTCACTCTTTTGCTTCATTATTGGTGTATAGGAATTTAACCGATTTCTGTGCATTGATTGTATATCCTGTCACTTTGCTGGATTCATGGATCAGTTTATCAGTTTTTTGGTGGAATCTTTTGGGTTTTCCATATAAAGTATGTCATCTGCGAAGAGTCAAAGTTTGACCTCCTCCTAGCTGATTTGGATGGCTTTTATTTCTTTGTGTTGTCTGATTGCTGAGACTAAGACTTCCAATACTGTTACTCCAATGTTGAATAACAGTGGCGAGAGTGGACATTCCTGTCTTGTTCCTGATATTAGGGGGAAATTTCTCAGTATTTCCTCCTCTTGCTTTAGAGCTTTTTAAGGAGATGTTGCATCTTAGGATAGAAATCACTTAGTTGGGGTGCCTGGTTAGCTTAGTTACTGCAACATGAGATGCTTGATCTTGGGATTGTGAGTTTGAGTCTCATGTTGAATGTGGAGATTACTTAAAATATAAAAAAAAAAGAAATCACTTACACGTTCTATTGTTTTTTTAAGTGAGTTCAGCAGCCATCACTTGAATTTATGGTATGTTTTATATCAAAGTCCTTTTATTGTTTTTACAAAATTTTAGCTGTGGTTACTTTGACTTTAGAGAGACAGGTGTTGAAGGCTTTGGGTATATTGCCTTTTTTAATTTTTCTTAACTGTTTATTTTTGAGAGGCGGGGGAGGGAGAGCATGTGCACCAGTGAGGGAGTGGCAGAGAGAGAGAGGGAGACAGAGAGTCTAAAGCAGGCTCTGCACTATCAGCACAGAGCCCAGTGTGGGACTAGAACTCACCAACTGTGAGATCATGACCTGAGCTGAAATCAGGAGTCAGACACTTAACCGACTGAACTACCCAGGTGCTCCTAGGTATTCCTTCTGAGTGCAGTTGACAGTATTATATGAAGAAAATTACATTTTTGTTTTAACTTTTTTTTTTTTTTTTAAAGCGTCTAAACTGAGCAGACTTTTCCCTTTCTCAGAGAGTTTTCTCTGTCCTGGTCAGTAGTCTGAACTATTTTATCACCTTTCTCTTACGTTGAGAGGGTTCGACTTCCATGAACTTTGAGGACAGATACTTTGTTATTTTTGTGAAAGTGTGTGCAAATTATGTTACTTCATTTGCTTCCTGTAATATTTTTTTTTATTATTTTTTTTAATGTTTTATTTATTTTTGGGAGAGAGAGACAGCATGATCAGGGGAGGGTCACAGAGAGGGAGTCACAGAATCCGAAGACAGGCTCCAGGCTCTGAGCTAGCTGTCAGCACAGAGCCCTATGCGGGGCTTGACCCCATGAACCATGAGATCATGACCTGAGCTGAAGTCGGACGCTTAACTGACTGAGCCACGCAGGTGGCCCTGCTTCCTGTAATGTTATGTAAAATATGTCTTAAATAATTTTTTTAAATGTTTAGTTTTGAGAGAGAGAGAGACAGACAGAGACAGATTCCAAGCAGGGGAGGGGCAGAGAGAAAGGGAGGGAGACACAGAATCTGAAGCAGGCTCCAGGTCTGAGCTGTCACACAGAGCCCAACATGGGGTTTGAGATCATGAGCTGAGCCAAAATCACTCAACCGAGTGAGCCACCCAGGTGCCCCAGATTATGTAAAATATGTGTAATGCAGATGTCAACAATTTAGTTTTTATGTATCAGACGGTGTAGTTGAAAGTTTTTGAAGCATTTTTTTAATGCTAATAATTTGGTTATCAGCTTAAAATTCAAGCTTATTTTCTAAATTAGTTTAAAACAGAAAACTTTTGAATGATCATAGTTCATTCAAAAATATTTGAAATTACATATATATGCATATGTTTATATGTTTATATATTTGTCTATTTTCTTTTTCTTATGGCTAGAGTAATATATGGTCCCTTTGGAAATTTAAGAAAATACAGAACAATGTCAGTAAGAAAATTAAAGTAACTTAGAAGTCATCATATAAAAGTAACCACAGTTTACATTCTGGTAAATAGCTTTCCATTGTTTTTTCTAGGTCAGATTTTATTATCTTCAGGAGAACCTACTAATTCAGACTACCAACCAAGGATTGTGTAAAGAGTATTGATTATATTTTGACAGCAAGAGAGAAATATAAGAAAAGGAATTAGAGATTAGTATTTGGATTGGGATCACATTCCCCTTTAATTTTCTTTTTTAAAAAAGCAATTGTTGTTTGTAGACACCTGATTTATTTACTTCGAAGCATATGCATACATTCCCGCTTTCCCTTGACTCAAGAGTTTTCTCTAGTTGCAGGAAATCCAGTACTCTGACTAATTTAGTCTTCATGAAGTCACTTGTCATTCAGGGAATAACTTTGACTTTTGATGGGCAGCACCTTGGATGATTCCATCAACTAACAAGGTTTTACAGTAACTGTATTTCTTGACCAAATTAAATTGCTTCCCAGTAGCCTTATTTGTTTGTTCTCTGTAAAGCTCACTCTGTCTAAGTCTTTTCCCTATAGAAATTTCCACAGAAAAATCTTCAAGTAAGACCTTTGTACTTGCCATTTAACAGCAAAATTCAAATAATACCCTGGTGCAAAATAACTGTAGCAGAACAGAAATCGTGCTGGTTTGGCATAAACAGCATCACAGCCTCTCATTGAGCCTAAATTCAAGAAATGTCTGCATCTCAGACTTAGCTACTCTATGAAAGTGACTGAAATTATACGTTGCTATTTATTGTTTGCTGACGTCAAATGTATTGTCATTTAATAAGAGTCAGTGATATTGCACTGATTGTAGCTGTGTAGGTCCCGCTGCTCATTAACTCATGTGCTTGTAAGGGGTTTTCACATTTCTGTTTGTTCTTTCATTCCCAAGCATAATTTAAAGAGAAGCCCAATCAAGAAGAGAACCCCTTGCCAGCTGCCAGAGCTCTGAGGTTTTGATTCTGCCAAACTTAATGGTCAACATCTTTTTTTCCCTTAGCTTTTTTCAGCTTAACAGAGAAATTGTAATAAACCCAACAGGAGAAGATGAACCAGTATATTAATTTTTTTCATACTGAAAATACTGATTTCTATAAGGGAGGCAGTAGTATCTGATAATATGTAAATGATGTTGATTTTCACCAGTATTTTGTTTAATTTAAGCAGTCAGTAACAAACAGTGGTTGCATAAACAGACCCATTGTAATTCTGTACAGACTTGGTTTCTGTTTTTATGCATGTTAAAGGATAATTTTCAAAAATGTAAAATTATCACTCAGTAAATATAAAATGAACCTGTGACAAAAATTTATTTTTATTTAACTCCTGAAATTAATGAGGACATTGGTACAATGTTATGTCTCATTCAAAGAGCATTTGATAAGTTAGGCTCATATGAGCAGTTTAACAAAGAAGTGTTTCTGGGTTATATAGAAAACTGGTTAATGCCTAACAGCCATCAATCCAGACATTTTGCATCTTAGTTGAACAAAAATCTACAAGTTAACAAGTGACATAAGTCAGTCTGGGACTTTAATCAAGAGTAAATAGTGAGTTGCATTAGGTACCTTTGCCCTCTCCATTTAATGTTAAAAAGATGTGTCCAGATGTTTTCCAGGTTTTAGATACTTTTTATGATATAAGGAAAAGGAAAAAATAGAAGGGACATGATGTTTGCTTTTACAAAGAGGAAAACACAGGGAAACAAGAGGAAAAAAGAGCATTGATTGGATAAGAACTTTTGATAGTGTTTGATGTATCAAACCAAATATGTTTATGTAATAGGAGAAATATCTTCTTGTCTCCTTCTGGTCTGTAATGCAGGTGTTTCTCTACAAAGTAGTGGAAAAGCTCAGGTATTGTTGAATCATTCATGTTCTAGGGCTCTATGTTTGTTTCACAGCTAAATAGAATGAATCTCTTAGAACCATGATCCAATTAACATTTGAACGCTTGATTTATTGAGTCATTTTATATTTTGATTCATTTGTGAGACCCACCTCTGTCATGAGAAATAAAATTGTTTAAGGGCACCTGGGTGCCTCAGTCAGTTAAGTGTCCAACTCATGATTTCATGATGTCCTGGTTTGTGGGACTGAGCCCCATGTTGGGCTCTGTGCTGACAGAGTAGAGCCTGCTTGGTATTCTCTCTCTCTCTCTCTCTCTCTCTCTCTCTCTCTCTCTCTCTCTCCCTCCCTCCCTCCCTCCCTTTCTCCTCCCCCCTCCCCCCTTCTTCCCCCCCTTCTCTGCCCCTCTCCTGCTCTCTCAATCTCTCTTTCTCTTAAAATACATAAATATTTTTTAAAAATTATTTTTTATTAAAAAAGTTAAAAATGTAGAGAACAGCTGTGTAATTCCACTGATAATACTAAATAAACCTTGTTTTAACTCTGTAGTGTAGGGTCTTGGATGCTTAGAACTGAGAAGGATTTTTTTTTGTTACAAATAGTTTATTGTCAAACTAGTTTCCACATAACACCCAGTGCTCGTCCCCACAAGTGTCCTCCTCCATGCCCATCCCCCCCCAACATCCATCAGTCCTCAGTTTTTGTCAGCATTCAAGAGTCTCTCATGGTTTGCCTCTCTCCCTTTCCCCCACCATTTCCCCCTTCTTCTCCCCCTTGTTCCTCCGTCAAGTTCCTCCTAATCCTCCTATACGTGCAAACATATGATATTTGTCCTTCTCTGCCTGACTTGTTTCACTCAGCATAACACCCTCAAGGTCCATCCATGTTGCTACACATGGCCAGATTTCATTGTTTCTCATTGCCATGTAGTATTCCATGGTATAGATAAATCACATCTTCTTGATCCATTCATCTGTTGATGGACACTTAGGCTCTTTCCATGTTTTAGCTATTGTGGAGAGTGCTGCTATGAACATTGGGGTGCATGTGCTCCTATGCATCAGCATTTCTGTATCCCTTGGGTCAATTCCTAGCAGTGCTATTGCTGGGTCCTAGGGAGTTCTATTGTTAGTTTCCTGAGGAACCTCCACACTGTTTTCCAGAGGGGCTGTACCAGTTTACATTCCCACTAAGAGTGTAGGAGGGTGCCCGTTTCTCCACATCCTCGCCAGCATCTAGAGTTCTTAGAACTGAGAAGGATTTTAGAGGTCATCTTTTTACATGGATAAGGAGCCTAAGTCCCAGTGAGGTTAAGTGACTCATTGGCTGTTGTGGACAGAATGAAAACTAAAATTCATGTATTTTATTTTTGATCCAGTGCTGTGATCCGTGCATAACTGTGAAACATTAGCAATTAGAAAATGAAAATTCTTGTTTAATATTTATTGTGTGAATATTATTTTGCTAACTCTGTAAGATGTTCAAACTACAGAAAAGAATTATGGTCCCTACACGCGAAGGGCTTCTCTAGCTGAAAAGACTGAATATTATTTTTAATTTTTAAAATTTGTAAATTTCAGTGTAGTTGACATACAGTGTTAACATTAGTTTCATGTGTACAACTTACTGATTTGACAAGTTTATACATTATTCTGTGTTCATCACAAGTATATCTAGTCTGTCCCATTACAGCACTGTTATATTACCAACTGTATTCCTTAAGCTTTACTTTTTATTTCCATGATGTGTTCATTCCATAACTAGAGGCCTGTATTTCCCTCTTCCCTTTGCCCATTTTTCCCAATTCCCCACATCCGTTTCCTCTGGCAACCATCAGTTTTCTGTGTTTATAGATCTGATTCTGCTTTTTGTTTATTCATTTATTTTTTTAGATTCCTTTTATTTTATTTTATTTTATTTTTTAATATTTTATTTTTTTCTAGGAGAGAGAGAGAGAGAGAGACAGACAGCGTGAGCAGGGGAGGGTCAGAGAGAGAGGGAGTCACAGACTGAAACAGGCTCCAGGCTTCGAGCTGGCAGTCAGCACAGAGCCCGATGCGGGGCTCGAACCCACGAACCGCAAGATCATGACCTAAGCGAAAGTCGGACGCTTAACCGACTAAGCCACCCAGGCGCCCCGCATTTGTCTTTCTTAGTCTGACTTATTTCACTTAGTATAATGCCCCCTAGGTCCATCCACATTGTCTCAAAAGGCATAAACTCATCATCTTTTATGGATGTGTAATATTCCATTGTATAAATATACCACATCTTCCTTATCCATTTGTCTTTTGATAGGCACTGAGGTTGCTTCCATGTCTTGACTATTATAAGTAATGCTGCAATAAACATAGAGGTGCATATATATTTTTTTGAGTTAGTGTTTTCATTTTCCCTAGTACATACCAAGTAATGGGATTAATAGATCCTGTGGTATTTCTATTTTTAATTTTTCAAAGAACTGCCATACTGTTTTCTACAGTGGCTGTGCTATTATTTTTTAAAGAACCCATAACACAGGGAAGGTTTTACAAAGTATTAAATGAGTGTTTAAAATAGAGTAAATGCTGTAGGAGTTATAGATGAGAATATGGTCAGAATTAAAGGCGTTAAAAAGGTAAAAAAAACTTTAAAAAAAAAAAAGAAGGTAAAAAACTATGATATTTAGCACATGCAAATTCCTAGAGGGCCAGAGAATTATGATTAGGAATCATTTGTAATCATTTGTTTTTTCTAGGGAAGCAAACTTGGTGTAGTACCTTGCTCATTTTTGTCACCTCTTTTAATCCAAGTGGTGTCATATTGATTTTGCCATCGGTGTAATGATTTCATTTGCTGGTACTGTTAAAGGTTAATTTACATTTAATTTGGGTTAATTTATTCATGTATTTAAAAAGTTATTGATACTGTTTGGGAGTAGTGACTGTATATAATCCCATCTAATTATATGGTAGGCACAGACTTAAATGTGTATTTCCTAGAATGATCACTGAGTAGAGTAAGTATTCTGGTATTATGGGTGTCAAATGTTAAACTTCTTTCTGTTACTTGTGGGAGTGACAGGATTGTAAAAAAAAGTAGAAGAATTCATAGATATGTGCTCAGTTTGCAAGGGTATTCTGTACTTTAATTTTAACAGAAAAGTTAACAATTTGATTTATGTATGTATATAACAAGGTTATAAGAAGCAAAAGCTAAAATGAGTATTTCACAATTCTAATTGCTTTTGCTTGGCTCCTCTCTGCATGTTATGCATTTTAGTTTTTTAATATTTAAAATTTCATCTCTAGTGTAAAGTGGAAGTGAAATAGAGTTGTAGCCTCTTGTCAGTGATAGTCCTCCCTGTCCCCTTTTTAAAGCAGGGTACCGTTTGTGTTGTGTGTCTTTCTGGCAGTGAGAGAAATCATATGCTGAGATGACAATTTCTGTAAGTGCTAACAGCATCTAGAGAGTGAACATTTATGATGTGTGACTTCTTATTGTGTATTATATGCTAGATGTAATTGATAATTCTCCTTGCTCCTGTTGAATATATGATTTCTGTCATGCCACATGGCTTTCTGAAGTGGTATTTTTGGTTTGCAGATTGCATAAAAGTGGGTATGTTTGTGTTTGCCAACATTTAATGCTGGAAGGGATTCAGGAGGACTCTAGGGTATTCCTTCATTTTCATAACTGAAGAAAATGAGATCTTCTCTGGGGACAGAATTAGAAAATATATGCATATATACACACACTCCCCCCGATGCACATATACACACATTAGAGATATTTTTGTCTCTATCTGTGTGGGTGTGTATAATAAAATCATGGTTTCATAATGATACCTTCAGTTCTCACCCAGCATCTTGGAGTTCTTTTTAAAAACTTCTCTGGCAGTGAGAAGCACAGTGCCTGTTATTCTTGATATATTTTTTTACTTTCTCAATCAAAAATAATTTGCCGTATGTAGATCTCCCAATTGCCATACTGTGTTTGTGGCTTACTACCTCTAGACCACCTCTGCCAGTGCACTGACTGGTCAGGGCCTCTGCATAGACTCCAGCCCCTTCCTCACTTCTCTGTCCTTACCTCAGCTACTGTGCTGACCCCTCCATGCTGGACACAGAAAGGAAAGCAAGATGGATAGGGCAGGTTATAATTCTTTAATATTTCATAGATATTACCCTGACACATTTTCTTGAGTTTCTTCTATTTTCAAGATTCCTTTCTATGTAGTAGCCTGAGAATCCCCAGGTACTTACTCATTCCTACAGTTGGTCTTGGTTACTATTTTCATAGGGAAGCATAAAGATGCTTACCGAAAGGCTTGTGTTCCATGCAGCCCCGTGCAGTCTTTGTTTATTAGAGAGAACGTGATTCTTGCAGCAGCCAAATCCCCAATAGTATTGGGTATATGAGCTGTCACTGATGGTCTAGAATTTATTTCTAAGGGTGGAGGGTGGCTCAGCCATAGTCTTTCCAGCTCTTTAGTTCTAGCTTCTTAAGCACGTGCTGACACACAAAGCCATTTTTTGGTATTCACCACATTAGACCCAGGGACTGGGTCAGAAGTTGTAGCTCTAGCCAGCATTGTGTTTGAAAATGCTTCTCATAAAACTTCAACATCCTAATGAGGATACAAGAATCCTTTCTGTTACTATGGTCTTTTTCTTCACACCTCAGAATGACGAGTGACCTTTCTTTTTAACTACAGGTGAGTGTATCTGTTCATGTAACTGACAAAATTCAGAATTAGGGTGGGCTTTAGGCCTGCCAGGCTCTGGCTCCATTTCTTTGTGATTTTCTTGGCTTTGTTCTCTCTGTATCAGCTTTGATATTCGGTAACTTCCTTTGTGGCAGCAAAATGGCTGCAGTTGTTTTAGGCTTTGCATTCATATACCACATGGTCCAGAGGGAAAGAGTATTAACATTTTGGTTTTTTGCTGATTGGAGCAATTCAGGTCATGTGTTTATTCCTGAAACAAAGATTATAGCAAGGGGATGAGATGATGCTGATTGGCACAGGCTAATTCATACCTACCATTACAGATGGGGCTAAGGTGAATTTCATTTAGAACAGCAGAGACCCTACAAAATAAACTAATTCTCATGGAATAGTGATTGTAACTGGCTTTCATAGCATTTAGGGTAATGTATTTATTCATTAAAATATCTTTAAGAAAAGATTTTTGTGATCAGGGAGGGGTGGTGGGGAGGTATTTAAAAATATTTTTTATTTTTTTAAATGGTTATTTAATTTTGAGAGACAGACAGACAGACAGACAGTGGGGGAGGGGCAGAGAGAGGGAGACAGAATCCCAAGCAGGTTCTGCACCCATCGAGGCAGAGCCTGACATGGGGCTCGAACTCATGAACTGTGAGATCAGGACCTGAGCTGAAACCAAGAGTCAGATTCTTAACTGACTGAGCCACCCAGCTGCCATCAGATTTTTGTTTTTTAAATGCTAGTATTAAAAAAATGTTGAATTATTTATATCTTATTTCTTTGTCAGTGCTCTTAAATCTTAAGTTCCAGGGTCAATCTTACGTTTGTAGAGTAGTTGTAACTCCTGTAAAATGGATAGTAGCTATTTAAGCTGGAGGAGAGATGAAATGGAGTTTAAGATAGATTAAACTTCACTCTTTACTTTCATTTACAATACTTTCATGAAAATATGTTTGAAAGTACAGTGTCTGAAAGGTAAGTAATAGAGTATTGTTAAGTGAATGGTAGAGTGTCTCAATTCCTAGAAAGAGAAGAAATAGAATACAGTCTCTTGTTTGGGTTTATAAGGAGGTTGCTTTGTTAGGCACAGACAGTGAAGTGAGTAGGTGAGAACTATCATGAATATCCATTCAGGACTGATTAATATCCAGTCCATTATCCTGGACTGGGTCCAGGGTTGTTGGTTAAGCAGCCCTGGAACTTTAAATTTCTGCATAGGACTTTGCTAGTTTCCTGGAGAAGATATTGGAAATAGGATCTTTTTACTTCCCATTTAAGAGGAGCCCAGACTCAGCTGGCCATCTCCATTTCTTGTGTATTATCATGGTTTACCCACCAGTCTACCAGTTGCTTGTTCACTAGGCTGCACCTGCTACTGGCTTTACTTACTCCAGGTACAGGATGGTTGTAAGTGTATTGGTTGTTCATCCTCTTGGTGTGGCTGATTGGGAGATGCAGCTCGCTGCCACTGCCCAGCATATGAGAGAGTATTGTATCACATATCACTAGGCCAGGAAAAGATCAAGTTTCAGAATTCTAAGTATAGTTTCACTGTTTGCATATCCGTTTTTTCAGTAAAGTAAAAAATGTTTAAGTCAAGCCATCATAAGTTAGGGACCATCTATATTCATCACTGAAGAAAAATAGATGGAATGCATAACCTTTCGTTTTTGATGTTATAATTGACAGGAAAAATATTCCCAGGCTTCCAAGGCTAACTTTGGACATATTTCATCTTGAAGTGTTTGTTGGTATTTGTTTCATTTACTGCTAGAAGGTGCAATACCCAAATCATCATTCAGTTTTTTGGAATAATTTGAAAGAATGAAAAAACACTGTCTCTGTATAGCAACCGCTTTCTTTTTTTTAATGTTTGCTTGCTTTTCTGAGAGAGAGAGAGAGACAGAGAGACAGACGGGGTGAGCAGGGGAGAAGGTGGGGTCGGGGGGCACAGTGACACAGAATCTGAAGCATGCTCCAGGCTCCGAGCTGTCAGCAGAGAACCTGATAAGGAGCTCAAACCCATGAAACTGCAAGATCATGACCTGAGCTGAAGTCGGGTGACTGAGCCAGGTGCCCCCCTCTTTTTAAAAAGTATATATAATGTGTGTGTGTGTGTATATATATATATATATATTTTTTTTTTTTTTTTTTTACAAATAGTTTATTGTCAAGTTGGTTTCCATATAACACCCAGTGCTCATCCCCACAAGTGCTATCCTCCATGCCCATCTCCCCTTTCCCCCCCCACATCCATCAGCCCTCAGTTTGTTCTCAGCATTCAAGAGTCTCTCATGGTTTGCCTCTCTCCCTCTCCCCAACTATTTCCCCCTTCTTCTCCCCCTTGTTCCTCCGTCAAGTTCCTCCTTATCCTCCTATATGTGCAAACATATGGTATTTGTCCTTCTCTGCCTGACTTATTTCGCTCAGCATAATACCTTCAAGGTCTATCCATGTTGCTACACATGAGCACATTCTAAGGTGCATACTTCCAAGACTGTTTTATTAAGATAATGCTATATAGAAATTTCTGTAGAAAAATTTAACACTTACTAAAATATGTTTCTGGTTATATATTTTAATCAAAATAGATTAACTGGAAATCCAGTCACCTTTAAGAGATACCTACATTTTCATATCAACAAGAGTTTCATAATATCATGTAATAATAGAATGTTCATTTATAATTTATGATTTCTTTGAAGCATTAACAAAATTTTTGAGGGTTAGTTCTGATATAGGGTGGGGATTGGATGGGAAGAGGAAGAGTTCAAAGGAATGCATTTTGGTCTGACAGTTAACACTTTTGAGGATTTGTTATAATACTTGGGATGATGTAAAAAAAAATTAAACCATCTTTAAATCAAATTGAGGTTTATGTTTTCATTTTGATCAGCAGGGATTAATTTGGAAAGTAAAAAATAATGAGCTGATATATATGAAAATTTCTATCCAAGGTTGACAGTTTAGTTTTAGGTGAATTTGTACTAAAGAATAATGATCAAGACGCACCTGGGTGGCTCAGTTGGTTCGGTGTCCAGCTCTTGATTTCACTCACCTCAGGTCAAGATCCCAGGGTCATGGGATTGAGCCCTTAGTGGGGCTCTGCACGGAGCATGGAGCCTGCTTGATATTCTCTGTTTCTGTTCCTCTCTCCTATTCAAGCATGTAGGCTCTCTCTCTTAAAAAAAAAAAATTATGATCAAATAATTTCTCATTAAATTTTCAAGCGTTTGCATTAAAAAATCCTTTTGAACAATTAAAATTACTTTGTTGTTCTTATGTTTGACTTTTATTTTTTTTTTAAATGTTTTATTTATTTCTAGGAGACAGAGAGAGAGACAGCGTGAGCAGGGGAGGGTCAGAGAGAGAGGGAGTCACAGACTGAAACAGGCTCCAGGCTCTAGGCTCTGAGCTGGCAGTCAGCACAGAGCCCGACGCAGGGCTCGAACCCATGAACCGTGAGATCATGACCTAAGCGAAAGTTGGACGCTTAACCAACTAAGCCACCCAGGCGCGCCCCTATGTTTGACTTTAAACTTCAGAAACTATATCTTCTAATTGCAAGGAGAATAAAATGACAAAATGTGTCAGTTAGGATTATTCAATTATTTTATGTAAATACAAACCCATTTACTTTAAGGAGAACCATCACACCTTTTAAAATGTGATCAATCAACACCTTTCTTAGAATTGCTTTCATTGAGCTAATGAAAAGATATTTTTATTCTTGAAATATTGCATTTTTTATTCTCCTTATTAACGGTCCTCCCTTCATAGGAGTAAATAAATCATGGGACTGCTAGTAGTTCTAAGTGCTTTTCAGAGAGCATTTAAGTGCTTGTAATCGCTAAGCAAAGGAGTACTATAGATTAAATGTGTTGTAAACCACACATGAAAGCAATGTCTTTTTTTATTATCTGTAACTTTAATGGAAAGAAAATGTTAATTTAGGGTAATGAAATGGACCTCCAAGTATGATCGGTGAATAGACCATTAGGTTAATTAAAATGAGGATATGTATCACTGCTGTGCTGGAACTATCATTGTGGAAGAGACAGATTCATTTAGTGCTTGAATAGTAAAATTCAGAATGTGTCACTCCCAAACTAGATTTACCACACAAAGGAACAAGATTGATGACAAGGGTAATTCGGTTTTGTTTCATTTACTTTTACCTGTCACATTACTTGTCATTTTAGAAAGCCTGTCACTTAAAGGTGAAAATTTATCCAATCTTTTAAAAATCAATTAAGTATAAATTTTGTTGCTTTCCTATCTGTCCATCATCCTAGCTGAATTAAACACAAAACAAGATTTAAGTAATAGGCAGGCATATAGATTGTAATAGAACTTTTAAAAAGTTAGCAACTTTAAATTTATTGATTCGCAAATGCCATTGAAACCACCGCTATAACTTTTTTTGGTTATTAATTCTTTTCAATGTCTAGTTCCCAAAGCTGTTGGAAATTAATTCCTGTATTTTGTTATCCACTTGACCAATTCACTATTTGAATTTACTAAAATCTTGAATACTTCAAGGTCTTATAAACCATAGTTTATAAAAGATTTTTGAATGCCTTTTATTTCTTCCCAATGGAAAATCTTAGCATTGTGCCAACCATAAAGTAGGGTTTCAGTAAGTACTTCCTATTTTGATTTAGGAGGCTTGGCATCTGTTTAAACAAAAATTAAGTTCTGTATACTCTTGAGCTATTCCGTTGCATCTATCATATGCCTAATATATTAATATATTAATTTCTATTTGGATTTTATTATTTTTATTTTTTTTAAATGTTTCATTTATTTCTAGGAGACAGAGAGAGAGACAGCGTGAGCAGGGGAGGGTCAGAGAGAGAGGGAGTCACAGACTGAAACAGGCTCCAGGCTCTGAGCTGGCAGTCAGCACAGAGTCCGACGCGGGGCTCGAACCCACGAACCGTGAGATCATGACCTAAGCGAAAGTTGGACGCTTAACCAACTAAGCCACCCAGGCGCCCCTCTATTTGGATTTTAGATTTAAAATTTACAGCATCTGGCCCAATAGTCAATTATCACCAATAGCTTTTTGCCTGAGATCTGAGAAATGAATGCATGTATTAAGTGATTTATAAAGCAATTGTTTTCCCTAATGATTTATGTGATAGTCAACCAAGTATTTATTGAATTCCAGTCCTGAGCCCAGTATTAGAGTAGGTAGTTTCATGTGTTTTAAGGCTTTCCTTGGGAGGTTGTATATGATCAACATGTGTGTATAAAGTAATCTGTTTCTCTCCTTAGCCTGGCACATAAAAACACTTTTTAGGAAGATGAGATATTCTTTCTTTTTTGTTTTTTAGTCTCTCGATTTTGGGAAAATCTTTCATTTTTGCCTTAATTATTTTTCTGATATTTGGATGATATTTAGTAGGAGATATTTAATGAGTTTATGTAAGTGTATATACTTAATATCTTTGATTATATGTGAGCATTACCTTAACTAAAATTTGATATAGGAAGAAAAAATAATATATTAGAAAGTGAATCTTTTTTCTGTAATTGGACTTACCAAAGAGTTTTTCTAAATAATTGCATTAGAGCACCTAACAGTTCATATTTTATCGCCCCTGACTTTTTTTTCTCCCACCGAAGATTCACTTGGGCTCTTTAAGTAAACCGGATTGTAATGATTCCTTCATCCTGAATAGGGTCAGAAAGCTGTAGTGTTAAAGTCAGCTCTCTTTGTAGGACTTTTTCTTTCTTTGTGTCTGCTTCATTTTTAGAATTCTAACTGCATACTAACTTCATTATCTTTTCTTGGTTTTTCTTTTTTGTGTCCCAGCTTCTGCTTACTCATAATTAGTTTTAGCTTGTCATAAAGTATTTTAGATTAAACCTTGGCATTTGTCATTTATTGCTCATCACCCAGGTCTTTTTCTTTCCTATTTTACATTCCTGGAGGAAATAATCAAATTGACTTGTATACCAGCCAAAATAAGCTAATTTACGTTGAGGTAACAGAAATGATTCACATAATTTCTTTCTTTTTTAATTTTTAATTATTTATTTTTGAGAGAAAGAGAGTGAGAGAGAGAGCTCACAAGCAGGGGAGGAGCAGAGAGAGAGACACAGAATTGGAACCAGGCTCCAGGCTCTGAGCAGTCAGCACAGAGCCCAACATGGGGCTCGAACCCACAAACTGTGAGATCATGACCTGAGCTGAAGTCAGATGTTTAAATGACTGAGCCACCCAGGCGCCCCTGATTCACATAATTTCTTATTCATGCTATATGTTCATCATAGATTGGTTGATAGTTCTGACCCAGATAGTCTTATTCCAGGACCCAAGCCACAGCCATTATTTGAAGCACTGTCAGAAAAAAGAGTAGCCTATCATGCACCAGCTTATCCAGCTTTCACCCAGACGTGACATATCGCTTTGGCTCATACTTCATTGACCAAGTCATCTTGCCACCCATGACATTAATGGGATGAGGAAGTATAATTCTTCAATGTACCCTGGAAGAGAACTGTGGTTAGCTTAGTGGAAAACAGTAACGACTATTGCAGTTGGCTCCTCTAGCTATGAGCCATTCACTTTAATTTTCTTCCTACATGGAATACATTCTCTTTATTCCTAGGATACAATTTAAAAATCTTACAGGAATTGGTATCATGAGCCATGTGACTTCAGGTAACTCTGGTAGCCAGAGTGTACTTTCTTTCTCATGTAACTTTTTGGTCAGTGGAACATGTGTAGATGTGGTGTATCCAACTCTGAGCAGAAGCTTTAAGTGTGGTTTGTGTGGTCTGACTTGAATTCTTTCCAGATAGGGACTGCTCTTTACACTGGAATCCCAGTATGAGAAGACATGTAGAGTAGACCTGCAACATGGAGTGGAGCTTGACCCAGCCTTTACTTTTCATTTAATAGGAACAAAAAAAATGAATATTTGTTGTGGTAGGTAACTGAGATTTTGGATTTGTTGCTACCACAAAAGCTTACTCTACATAGTGGAATTTGAAGTTAAGACAAATTGGTCTTGCGTGTTAACTCTTCTGGTTGTGTGATTTGGGGTAGGTTATTTAAGTTCCCTGAAGCTGGGTTTCTTCTCTGTATGATGGAGGTAATAATAAGGCCCATCTTACAGTTCTGATGTGAGGATTAAATTGGATGACTTGTAAAATATTTAATACAGCACTCAGCATACAAGAGAAGGGTTCAGTAAATGTCCTGTCTTTTCCTTTTACCTTCCACCTTGCTTCCCCAGTTAGTAGAGTTGTTTAAATACAGGATTACTTGAAAGAAATTAAGTAATTAGAAAGAGTCAGTTGTGAGATTAGGGATACAATGCTTGCCTTAAGTGGACCCTTTTAGCTCAAATTTAAGAGTTTCCTTCTGAGGAGAGTCCAAGGTGCTCTTAGAACTAATTTTTTTTTGGGTGGCTCAGTCAGTTAGGTGTCCAACTTTGGCTCAGGTCATGATCTCTTGGTCCTTGGGTTCAAACCCCACATTGGGCTCTCTGCTGACAGCTCAGAGCCTGGAGCCTACGTCCGATTCTATGTCTCTCTCTGCCCCTGGCCTGCTTGTGCTCTGTCGTTCTCTATCTCTCAAGAATAAACAAATATTTTAAAAAATTTAAAAAAAAAACTGTTTTGCTAATGATGGATTTCTCTGCAGTGATAAGTCAACTAGGTTTTTACCTGAGCTGAATCGGCAATCGGCCCGCTACAGCATGCCTACCAAACCTCCAACACTTCAAAGAGAAACTCTTCTACCTGTTAAATACTCACTATGACCACTACCAACCTTGTCCATGGAGTTTTACCTGTTACACAGGAACTAGGAAGAGTTAATCTAATAGCTTGTCAGTGACCCATGATTTGCCATAGCTCAAGAAGATAAGACATCTGTGAATAGATATATATACAATGAACTTGTACCCATGGGGGAAGAGATAAAAACGATGCTAATAGTGGGTGTGTTGGCTGCTATTAAAAATGAGATGAAGTGTCCAGGTCACAAGTAGTAATGAAAAAATATGTAGTCTATACATTTATAGACATGTAGGATAAAAAGAGACCAACTAATTCTCAACCTCAGCAATACAGATAAAACTGAGAGAAGAGACTAAGACCAGTTAAAGCTCAACCTTGTGGTGGCAAGGATCAAATCAAGAATATGGTTTCATGCCTTGTAGTGGTTCTAAAATAGGACTAAGAACTCTTTGACACTGTTCCCTTCAAAAGGTGGAAGGTAGCTATTTAATGGATAGAATGTAGCAGAAGTGATGCATGTGACTTACAAGACTAGCTCGTATTAGGAATTGTGGTATCCTTCTTGTGCTTGCTTTTGGATTGCTTATGTGAACAGGAGAGAAATGAGCTGCTCTGTTAGGAGGACACTCAAGCCTGTACCCTGTGGAAAGGTACATATATATGTAAAGGAATGGAGGCTTTCTGTGAATAGCTAGAAGTAACTAAGGCCACTAGCCAATGTGAATGAACTGTCTTGGATACACATCTCCAGCCCCATCAACTCTAGTCAAGTCTTGAGTTGATTACAGCCCATGCTACCAACTTGACTGCAACTTAACCATGTAGCTAGGGCACATCTGGATTTCTAACCCTCAGAAACTATGTGAGACAATATATTTTAGAATTATTTATTACATAGCAATCAATGGGTAATGCTTAGTGAAATCTTTAAATAAAGTATCTTCTTAGTGACATCTAGTATAGTCTTTCAAAATATAGTATGTCCTTTCATTTGGACAGAATGACTCAAAAAAAGAGTTGTCACATTTATAATTTACATTGCATTTGTTCTCTATTAGGAATGTTTTGTTTGTTTGTTTGTTTGTTTAGTTTATTTATTTTGAGAGACAGAAACAGCATGAGTAGGGGAGGGGCAGAGAATCCCAAGCAGGTTCTATGCTCCCAGTGCAGAGCCCAGCATGGGGCTTCAACTCATGAAACCGTGAGATCATGACCTGAGCCAAAATCAAGAGTCTGACACTGAACTGACTGAGCCACCAGGTGCCCCTCAGTTAAAAACATTAAGGGGTGGCTGGGTGGCTTAGTCAGTTAAGCATCCGACTTTGGCTCAGGTCATGATCTTGTGGTTTCATGAGTTGAAGCCCCACATCAGGCTTTGCGCTGACAGCACAGAGCCTGCTTTGGATTCTCTGTCTCCCTCTCTCTGCCCCTCCCTGCTCATGCTCTGTCTCAGAAATAAACATATAAAAAAAAGATTTAAAAATGTTTTTAATAACACTAAAAGGGGTACAGAGATGAAAAAGCATAGCCTGTTTTAGAAAATAAAAGTGTAAAATGTTCTATTTTATTCTCATCTGAACACTTCTAAAGTTAAATTTGAGAGAGAGAGAGAGGTAGAGTGTGCGTGTGTGGGTATGTATGTATGTGTGCGCGTGCGAGTACTCAAGTAGGGAAGAGGCAGAGAGAGAGAGAGAGAGAGAGAGAGAGAGAGAGAGAGAGACAGAGACAGAGGATAAATCCCAAGCAGGCTCTGTACTGTCAGTATGGAGCCTGATGGGAGGCTTGAACTCATGAACTGTGAGATCATGACCGGAGCTGAAACCAAGAGTTGAAGCTTACCTAACTGATCCAGCCAGGTGCCCCTCTGAAGACATTTTTATTGGTGCTTATTTTTTGTTTGATTTTCTACCCCAGTGATTTTCCAAATATTTCCTGAGCCTCATACTTCAAACAGGTTGCACCATTCTGGGTTCTCCAGGGAAACAGACCCAACATGAGAGAATATGGAGAGAGATTCTCCAGAGATTCTCCAGGAAATTTATTTTTGCCTTAGGGCCTTCAGCTGATTGAATGAGACTCATCCATGTTTTCAGGGGTAATCTCCTTTTCCTAAAGTCTCCTGTTAGTAAATACTAATTTTGTCTACAAAATATCTTCACTATAATACTTAGATTAGTTTTCGACCAAATTGGGCAACCATAGCCTAGCCAAGTTGGCACATGAAATTAATCATCCTCCAGATGAAAAGGGCAGAAGAAGATGAGTGGCCCACTCAGAAATCTCCCTTCACTCCCTCTTGTATTGAATGTTGTTGCAGCCTTGTTCTCCATGGTTTTCTTAGTACCTTTGATGCCATACAGCGGGGACAGTAACATAGAAACCAGTGTGAACAGCTTTGTTGTAGTCTCCAAACTGTTTAGGGACTCTGTTCTCAAACTCACATTTAAAGAAAAAGAATATTTTGCTCATTATTAGATCTAAAAGGAGCTTGTTGGATATCAGAGAGAGGATGAGTCTAGAAAAAATTTTTCTGCTGTTGATCACTTGTTACCAGTAGAAAAGTTAGGAATGTGTTAAATGTGTTGGGGTGTTGAATTTAGTGATTGTTTTTGGTGGGCTTTTGTGGCGTTTTCTCCAGTGTTCAGGAATATACCCAAGTCTCACTCAGTAAGCTTCTCCTTTGAGAATTGAACAGTCTGTGCAATTTCACAGATGACAATACTTCTGAAAAACACCAAGAGGATATTATTCTGTAATGCTTGTTAAGTTCTGTCTTCTTTAGCAGGTTAAATATATCTACTGCATTTTAAGCTTCTGTCGTTTTAAAGAGGGCCTTTTAAGCGTTTACTGATTTAAGTCTTTTGATAGGCCTGGCTTATAGCTGCCAGCTTGATTTTACTTTTTAAAAATGCCTTTAAATTGAACTTTAAGGTTGACTTCTAGGTGTAACTTCTGAAATCTCTCTATGGGTTTGATTTACTGCAAAAGTAATATTAATAATTTTATAAGACTGCTTCTAAGCTGTGTTTTCCTTGCTTTTGGATTTTCCCTATGAAAAATGAAGAAGGACTCCTTTAACCAAGTTTTATTGGGGTAAGATCAATTTTATGAAACCTGACGACTTTGTATTCTGAATTTTACCTGAGCAATGTTCCAGCTCAGCTGAATGGCTCATAATATTGAGTGACTCTCTCGTCAGCTACTTTATTGATTAATGACACAGATAAGAAAAATGTACCTTGTTGCAGTGGGATTTGTATCAAGGAAACTTGAAATCTCTCATTTCATCATAAGACCGTTGAAAGTCTGTATTTAAGGATATGATCCATGAAAGAGAATGAAAAGTCAGGTTTTAGTTAAGCCATGTGGATCAGAGAGAGGAGGAACAGAGAAGGCTCCTGCAGCAATATAGTTTTGAAAATTACTTGTGGGAAGGGGAGGGAGAATCATCTGGGCAGCCAGCAAAACATTACACAAAACTTTGGTAAATAAATGGCTTTGCTGACATAGTAGAAAGATGAGCACTGTTACTGATTGTCTTGTTGTTTAGCTGTCAGAGAAGATTGTGCTGCTTCCTGCATCTGCCCTCACATGCTACCTCACCTGCTCCATCTTACTGAGACGGATAAACCTTGTAGTTCAGGACTGTCAAGGGCACTGCAATTAGTACTAAATCATTCTCACTCTGACAGGTTCTGGCAACAGAAGCTTCTGGCAGATGTGCAAGTGCATTTTCAGTGTGTCTGAATGTCTGAGTAGTATAGAAGAGCTTTTAGCATGCTGGGTATCTTCATTTGAAGGTGAATTCAGTGTAAATCAACTTTTAGAAGATGAGAAATACTAGAAGTCTGGTGGGCTGTTGGGTTTTCTCTCCCTCCCTCCCATCATCTCTTCAAAGTTTATTAATTTTGAGAGGGGCAGAGAGAGGGAGAGAGAATCCCAAGAACGCTATGTACTGACAGTGTGTGTGGAGTCCAATGTGGGGCTCAAACCCACAAACCCTGAGATCATGACCTGAGCTGAAATTAAGTCAGATGCTTAAGGGACTAAGCCATGCAGAGGCCCCTTCAAATTGAAAGGAAAAAAAAAAAAAAAGAAAAAGAAAGAAATGAGATTAACTAGTGTCTTTGTTACCAGTCTTAAAAACTGTAAATTGTCTTTTCATATGTCTGGCCCAGCCCTTGTGTAGGATTTTGTCAGGCAGTGTGCAGGAGTTTACTCTCCTAGTTTGTTCCTCTGTGACCTGCTGCTGCAGCAGAAGAGCTGGGTGTTGAAGGGAGTGTGTTCTTTTTCATTTAAAAGAACCTACTTCCTTGGAGTCATGTGACCATGACTTTTTCCCTAGGATTGAGTTAATGTCAGAGTGTCACTCAGCATGCTGTAAAAGTTTGTATTCCCTTTAATAGCTATTTTTAACAACAACAAAATCTCTGATGTTCTTTGCTTATAATTTGGTTTCTCTTAAAAGTAGAGTCTTTAACAAAAAAAAGGGGAAGTTTCCAGTTAATCAGGATCTAACTGCTTTGGAGGAAAGCTGACAGCTGTTAAACCAATACAGCCTGACATCCCTAGCTATTTGCTACTCTTTAGTTTCTGGTTCATTATGTTGCATGTTAGCATTGTTTCTATCAGGGCAGGCTTGCGCTCAGTAGTGAGAAATGAGCCATCAGCATGTTGAGACAATTCTGACTTTTGTGCAGATTAAAGAGATGGGGTTTTCTGAGTGGCAGTTGAGTACCGGGAAGAGCATTTGATTGTAAATCTAGGACTGGGTTTTGGTCCTAGTTTTGTTACTGACGACCAGCACAATTTCTCCAACTATCAAATGAGGGAGATTAGGCCAGACAGTGTCCTTTATGTCGTTAACTTACTCCTTCTTTGATTCTGTAATTCAAAAACACTTGTTTGTTTGTTTGTTTGTTTGTTTGTTTGAAGGTGGAGGGCAGAAGTGCTAACAAATGCCTTTCAAAGCGTAGATTTCAAATTATTCAGGTCTTCACAATAATGTACATGAAGCATTAGGTATTAACATTATCTTAAACCCCCATAAACTATCTTCCTCAGGCAGAGGCTCCCACCTTCAGGTGGTGGTGATATTCCAGTGGTCATAGGGTGGGTTAGTTGGCTGATTAAAGGAGAAATGGGACGCTGTTGTCCTACTCATTGGCCTTGGGATTGGATCCATTCATTATGTGATTTGTAAGCCTCTTGTAATCCGGTTCCTGCTTCTTCCTGTCTAGTCACAGTGGCCTTCTTTTAGTTCCTGAAATGCCATGTGCTTCCACCTGACACCAGGTCCTCTTTATACATGGTATTCTCTCTACCAGGAATGCTGTAGGAGAGCTGACCGTACTGACTCAGTCTTTAGCCTTCTGTCTTGTTCAGGTTGCTCGCTGACCCCCCTCGAGATTAACAGACAAATGTCCACCAAGAAATACCCACCAAGGCTGGGATGGGTGGAGGTTTGCTTTGTCCCTCTGTAGATTTGTAAAGATAACAAAGTCGCGCCCCTTCCCGAAGCACAGGTGGTGCCATGAAATCTAATTAAATATTAGATGTCAATCAGGTGCATGCAAAACCTTTGATCTCACTGAAGTGCCCTCCCACGTATCCTCTTGTTCTGTAAAATCTGTGGGCTAAGGTCCGACTTCTGTGGAGAATGGCCGTGCAGCATCCGATCGTTACCTGATCGATCCTCACTGTCAGTAAGTTACCCTGAATAAAACTGTAAACTGGATGGAGCTGCCTGCTTCACTTTCTGGTTTCACAGTGCCTTCTCAGTTTGGAGGATACTTTACTGTCCCTCCTCCACCTTCTAACAAATGCTCTTTGCTGTTCTCCCTTCCATAGGGGAATGTTCTGAGCCTTCTCAACCTCTTTTCAGTTAGCTAACTGCTACTCATTCTCCACGTCTTCCCCTTAAGCATCACTTAAAAAGAACAACTCTTCTGAACTGACTGACAAGGTCACTTCTGTTTATACACAGTTACAGTACCATATACCTTTCTTTTGTCACATTTCCCATTGTTACAATGTCATTTATTTGTGTGGTTGGTTAGTTCTTTCCTTCCCCTATGTACTGTAAGCTCCATGAGAATGCAGATCATGCCCATTTTTTGCTCTCTTTGTACTTATTTCTTTTTTCCTGAAGTTTAAATTCCAGTTTGTTAAGATACTGTAATACTAGTTTCAGGTTTAGAATTTAGTGATTCATCACTTACATATAACACCCAGTGCTCATCACAAGTGTCCTCCTTAATGCCCATCACCCATTTAGCCCATCCCTCCAACAATCTCCCCTCTAGTAACCCTCTGTTTGTTGTCTGTAGTTTAAAGAGTCTGTTTCCGGGTTTGCTTCTGTTTTCCCCTCCTTACGTTTATCTGTTTTGTTTCTTAAGTTCCACATATGAGTGAAATCATATGGCATTTGTCTTTCTTGACTGACTTACTTTGCTTAGCATAATACATTCTGGCTCCATCCACATTATTGTAAATGGCAAGATTTCATTCTTTTCGATGGCTGAGTTAATATTCCATTGTGTGTGTGTGTGTGTGTGTGTGTGTGTGTGTGTGTATATTTATTTCAGTTGCCTGACTCTATATATTTGTGGTATGAATACATGAGCCAAAGCTGCAGAACTTCCTGAGAGGCTATTTATTATGTACCTGCAGTGTACCACGCCCTGTTCTGCTCTTGTCTCCAACCCCATCATCCTCCATTTTCATAATCATTATTACAACTATTTCTTGAGTATTTTGACCCAGGTATGAACCCTAAAATCCACATCTTTGGTGACTATGCTGTACAGTTGAGACATTATAAGAAAAGATCAAAAGCTTTTTGTAGCATTTGTTACCCAGATCAAGTTCTGTTTGCTCATAAATCTTTTTTTTTCTTTTTTGTATCTACTACTGCCATCACAGTATAAGGGATATCTTGTCATTTATTTTGGTTCCCACACATCTAATTTCCTGGGAAATTCCCTATGTGTTGAAATCTTTTCTCCCTTCCATGAGGACAGAGCCTGCCTCTTATTACCTAAGTGGAAAGTGTCATATATCTGCCTTCCCAGCTTTTCTTACATATATGGTATAGGTATGTGATACATTTGCCCCAGTTTCCAGATCAGAAGCAAGCGACACAAAGAAGGCCAGGGAGAGTCTCTGCTGAGGATTAGGCAGGAACAGTAACTATACTGGGTTTTGAGAAATTGCACTGTTCGCCATTCCAGAGACAGTATCCAGTGTGCAGAGTTAGTGGTGTTTGTGGTACAGACTGTAGAGTTTGTGCCCAGAATCAGAGCAGTGGTTTCTTCACAGGACCACTTTTAAGGGAGATATGATTTTGGACTTTGTTCCTCACCTGGCTGTCTGGGAGAGGCAGCCTAGAGAGTGGACTCTGGTACCAGACTGGTTGTGTTCACATCTCAGCTCTGCTACCAACCAGGCTTGTAACCTTGCTTGGGGAAGTTAATCTCTCTGTGGCTCAGTTTCCTCAAATGTAAAGAGGAGAAATAACAGATACGTGTTAGAAGGTTGTTGTGAGGATTAGATGAGTTGAACTCTTAGGACAGTATCTGGTATATTTATTGTAATGTTTATTAGTATTTTCTATCAATGTTTCATTATTTTCTGACCCTCTGGGTATTCTCTGGAAGTATATATCTTTTACACATACACTTCTTTTTTTTTTTTTTTTTTTGCTTTAATTATCTTTTGGACTGTATTGCTTACAACTTGTACCCTGACTGACACAACTTGTTGAATGAGTGATAACTGTGAGTAGGGTGTAGCCATAGTTGGAGGTTTCTTTTTCAGAAGGGGTTTGTTAGAACCATTTCCACATGCATGTCAGGGCCAAAGCTTGTATTATTTTTATTAAAATGCTTAACTTTCTCTCTAGTTTTTTTGGATTGACTTACTTCATTCAAGACCTCATACTTTGACTTCAGGCTTATTGCAGTATTTGTTTGAGCAAAATCAAACAGATTCTCCCTGAGGGTGAAATGCATCTCATGTTAGGATATCTGGCTGATGTCAGGTAGTGATTTCTTTATCTTCACCACTGCAGTTATCTTGGCATATACATTTATTGCTGATAATCTATGAAAGGCCTGTTTAAGTCACTTCTCATCCTGAGTGAAGGGCCATCCAGAATCCGAATTTCCCTCTGGAACCCTTTTTATGTGACTGAGGAGCACGGTGTCTCCTGGCACATTAGCTTTCAGTATATGAAAGCAGATACTTTCTAATGGGAAAATGTCATGCAAGGTGAACTATTGGTATTTTCACAGCAGGCAAATTCTCACCACCCTCAGTATAAAAACACCATTGAATCACATTTATGGTTTTGTCGCCATTACAATGAGAACAGATAGTGACATTTAAAACTAGGAAAATTCAGCCCCAGATATTGACTGTTAATGTGAAAAACTTGAAAAAGCAGGTAGAACACTGTGACCTTAGTGATGTGAATTCTCTAATCAGAGCATACAGAGCAGTCAAATATTTGACTTATTGATTTTTTAGGGAACCAAGCTGTTTTGTATGCAAGGTATGAAAATCGTGTGAGTTTTGTCCTTGATTTAGAATAAGCAATGAGAGCCAGGGTTCTATGCAGTAGATTTGAATTTATGTTGAATAGTATACACTTTTAATATTTCAGCATATATTACCAGAAGGGATATTCAGTTTTCTCATGTATTTGTATCAATATGTTTAAAACACAGTAATTAGTATTTACATAAATTTATGTTTTGAAAATGGTATTAAGGGGCGCCTGGGTGGCTCAGTCGGTTAAGTATCTGACTGTTGATTTTTGGCTCAGGTCATGATTTCACAATTAAGAAGTCGAGCTCTGTGTCGGGCTGTTCACTAAGCATGGAGCCTGCTTAAGATATTTTCTCCCTCTCTCTCTCTCTCTCTGCTCCCTCCTCTGTGCTTCCTGTCAAAAATTAAAACAAAATGGTATTAATTTATTAATATATACTGTTTTTAAGAACCTTGTGTAGTATCTTCAATTTTAAAAAGACCCCAGCCATACAGGATTATAAACTTCCTCTGCCCACATTTGAACATACTCCTTTTCTACATTTTCAGCCTTCTAAACTTTGTTTTTCTGTAAAATCACCCATCTAAAGGTTTATCTGCCAATGTCTAGTCCATTGAAAGCAAAAAATATAGTAGTATGAATTACCTTGACTTCTTAAAGAAGCCTTTCCATTTTAATTAAGTTCACCTTAAGGAACACAGGTTATCTTTTGGACAAACAGTATTCAAAAAATTCTGCTCCCTGGAACAATAATGCAGGTAGATTTTTATTTGAGAACTGTGGCATTTTATCAGATATGTTTTTCGTTTTCCCTTAATCTTTCAGTCACATCTTACAAATATTTGAAAACCTTTTTATTTTCTCTTTTTGGATAGCCCTCTTGTCCTGGCCACCATCTTTTCCTTGTGATACCCTGTTCTGCTACTGCCTCTTTATTTAAATTCCATCACAAATCAGTTGGCTTGGGTTTTTAGTGTGCTGGTTTCTTTAAGATGAGGGGACAATTTTTTTTCTGATTTCTTTGGTGGGGGCAAAGATAATCTTTAGGTAATTTCTAGCAAAGCTTAAGACTGGAGGGAACATTGCTGTTTGGTAGAATAATGTGCAGAGAATAAATTGAAACTGTCATATTTTACAGTGACTTTGGAAATCTGAAATTCTAGAATTCTGCTTTAACTTTTAAATATTTTTAACGTTTGTTTATTATCAAGAGACAGAGACAAATCATGAGCATGAGAGGGACAATGAGGGAGGAGACACAGAATCTGAAACAGGCTCCAGGCTCTGAGCTAGCTATCAGCACAGAGCCTGACACGGGGCTTGAACCCACGAACCATGAGATCATGACCTGAGCCCAAGTCGGAAGCTTAACCGACTGAGCCACCCAGGCGTCCCTCTGATTTTATTTTTAAATGCCATTGAGAATTTATTCCAGAAGAGGTATTTATTAAGTAATTGCATGTAACTTCACTGTTAGCAAATATTAAGTCTAGTTTGCTAGGATTCATATACACATCTTTTAAAATCTTACTGGATTTCAGTTATAGCTAGGTTTAGTCGGAGCCTGTTATCTTGTGCTTTCATTTTTAAGGCACAAATATTTGTACATGGATTCTAGATTGTGCGTTTTTCTTAGAGCTTTCATTTTTAAGGTGCAAATAGTACATGGATTCTAGATCGTGCTTTTTCTTAGAGTTTGGCACTGTGGTCGTTCCACCCCACTAACTATTCTTTCCTCTTAAGAACCTCAAAGATTGAATGAGGGGAAGCCAGGATGAGTCCTTGTAGCAACTTCTAGGGTCCAGTTACAAGGATGAATAAAACCGCCTGTTTGAATTCTGTGAGATTGGAATCTAATTCTCTCTATTCAGTTTTTGAAAAAGAATTGGTGGAAAATTATAATGATACCAATTGAGTTGGCCCCACATGACACAGATTTATAGTGTATTTATAGAGATTTATAGTGTTGTTTTGTTTTAAACTCATAGTCTATTTTTTCTCATCCTTTGAACTTCTGGATCTTGTCTTTCTCTAGGGAGCATCTCATTAGGAAAAAGTATGTGGACAGTGAAATGAAATGTGAGCTTGTGGAAGGAAGACCAGGACAGGGCACTAAACAAATAGTAGAGATATAGAAATGGCTAAGGCAGAAGTGAGAACAGAAGAGTCAAAAGGAGGGAACTTACGGGACAAGAAGATAAATTGTAAGAATGGTGTCTTTCAAATACTTTGTTGTTTTTTTAAAGTAGGCTTCAACCCCAGCACAGAGCCCAGTACAGGGCTTGAACTCACAATTTGGAGGTCAAGACTTGAGCTGAGATCAAGAGTTGGACACTTAACTGACTGAGCCACCCAGGTGCCCCTTAAAAATTCTTCTGGATTTGTATTTTTATGTTAGGGTTTTACTTCTGTTGGTGTAATAGAGGAATTTAGTCAGTATGAAATCTAGGAACGTTCGAGTCTCAGAATAACTAATTAAATGTATAATAGGCAAATAAGAAAATTTGGCCGTACTATTCTGTTGGACTGTATGTAAAAAGGGATAGTTACAGAAAAATGATTTTGCTTAAAATAAAAGCATATTTTTTAAAGCTTGCTTTAGAGAGCAGAAAGCAATTGTATTGTAAGTGTGTGTAATTATCTGCATTCCTTTCCAGCCTCTTTTGGATCAAATTGGTTTTCTCCCCAAGAAAGGCAATTATATGCAGGAGGCCACTTTTTGTTGAATTACTGTGTGTTGCATGCAGTGCATCCCACAAACTTGAAATCATAGATGCACTGCTATGATTTATAATGCCCATTAATTACAGCTTTGTATTAAAGGCTTTTAGTTTTCTGCTTCACTAAACCTAAATTCTCCTTTTGAAGAAGAATTGCTAGGTGTTATGCTAAATAGTGTATCCTGTCTTTTAGAATCTCACCAGAGGTACTTGTGCAGCGAGATCTTCTCAGCTAACATTAAGTGCAGCCCAGTCAAGCTGTTTAACTTTGTATGGTGATGAGCTAACTGAAAGAGCTACCAGTCTTATAATGAGGAGGCTTCCCACAACACAATTCAAAGAGGAAGACTGCAGAGCATTAATCAGAAAGTATCATCCACTAGCTCTTGATTATCCTTGTAGCCCTGTGCCAGGCTCTGTAGCGTACCCAGCACATGATCTTTCCGGCCAGCTCAGTGCTTCTCAGCCCTAGCTGTTCTTTAGATCCATCTGGGGGCTTTAATTCCCTCCACCGCCACAAAATACTGGGTGTGGATGTGTTTTAAAGGGCTCCTTGTTGAATCTGATGTGTAGCCAAGAATGAAAACACAAGTCTATTCAGTCCTATTTGGTGGCTTTTCACCTGGAAAGTTAGAGTTCCTTTTTTTTTTTTGGCTTCGTATTCCCAAAATTCTTCTAGAAGTTGAAAATATGATCAAGCAAAACAAATGAACAAAAGCAGACTGCATTCTTCTCTCTTGGGCTTCTGCCATGGTCTGATTCTATTTTGGGACAAACATTTCCCTGGCAACTCCTTTAGATTTTGTAACTTTACCCCCTACCCCCACCCCACCATGTGATGAATGTCTAATCTGAGGTCTCTTTGCTAAACTTGGCCATTTTCTAGTCTGATCAGGGACCTGCTTTTCAGTGAGACTTTGTCATTTTTTTCTCTGTGAATATTTAAAACTGCATTTTAACCTAGAAACATTTTAAAATAAGGGTTGATAGTGGTTTTCATTACATCTTTCTTACATGTTGTTACTCATTAAATTTCACACACCTGAAAATTTTTATTTATTTAATGTGTGTGTGTGTGTGTGTGTATATATACATTTATTTACGTATTTATTTATAGACCTGAAGAATTTATAAGTGTTACCCATTCTTTTTATGAGGAGAGGAGGCAAAGTAAGTACAGATTTATCTTGTGAAGCATCAGGTTGTCCATTTAAAAATGGAGTTAGTGTTTGTTATCTACAAATGCTATTATGCTCTCTTTTGTTTGAATATATTTAGAAGTAGTAATTTAGTTGTGGCAGGTGGTCCTAAATGATGTAAGATGTTCTGGAGGAAGAATATTAATAAATATAATGGTAGTGGCAGCTACACTTTTGTGAAAGGTTAGTTGATGAGCACTAAGTGCTCCCCATGCATGGCTAGTTGAAGCCTCATGCTCACCTTATGAAATGTACATACTGCTGTTATTCCTTTTTTATAGTTAAGAAAATGGAAGCCAGCGGGTAGAAAGCCCAGATTTGCCTGAATCAGAGCCTCACTATGATGTTCTGCCCATGATGTTCTGCCTTTTTTCCTACTTCTGCATCTCAGTGCTGACACATTCTAGCAGAGAGCTCTTGCTTGCGTCCCCTTTCCTTCCAGAGGGAACTCATTGACTTAATTTGCTTCAGCCTCTTGTTTTCTTCCCTCCTTGCACATAGACAACTATCTCTTTTGGCATTCTTCTTGCAGGTATAGTAGACGAGGCCCTGGTGAATGTAGGCATGCTTTGGGGCTTGGCAGAGTGAAGGGGGCACCAGAAAGGCCTGTGGAGAGTGTTGAATACATGTCCCTTACAGGAGTAAATACAATTTCAATGGCAACTGTATTTTTTTTTTTATTGCTAACAGCTTTATTGAGGTATAATTTATATAACATACAGTTCGTTGAAAGTATACAGTTCAGTGGCTTGGGTTGTGTAACCAGCACTCCAGTCAGTTTCAGAACATTTTTATCACCCACAAAAGAAGCTCTGTAATGTTTAGCTTCCTCCCTCAATCCACCCATCTACAAATAACTTTGTACATTTGCCCATTTTATGTAAATAGAATCATACAACATGTGGTCTTTGTGACTGGCTTTTCCACCCATGTGGTAGCATGTATCAACTTCATTTCTCTTCATTATCTAATAATATGTCATTATATGGATGTACCTGTTTGAGTCTGTATTCTGGCTTTAACATCTTACACTCCTGGCTCCCAACATTGTTTTGATTGTTACAGCTTAAGAGCACACAAGAAAACAGACCCAGTTGCACAGTTTAAATAGGAGTAAAATGGAACCATCCATTTTGTGTGTGCATGTATTTATCACATTTTTATTGAGTACCTAGTATATGTACAGCTCTCTGCTAAACTTTATAGTGTATAAAAGATATTATTGGGATGCCCAGGTGGCTCAGTTGGTTAAGCATCCAATTTTGGCTCAAGTCATCATCTCACGGTTCATGAGTTTGAGCCCTGCTTCGGGCTCTCTGCTGTCAGCACAAGAGCCTGCTTCAGATCATCTGTCTCAGCCTCTTTCTGCCCCTCCCCTGTGCTTGCTCTCTTGCATGTTCACATGCGTGCGCTCTCTCTTTCTCTCTCAAATAATTAAATAAGTAAACTTAAAAAAAAAAACAAAACCATGATGTAACATGTGACCTATGCTGTAATTGTGTTACAGGTAAAGCCAGGTTCAGAGGAAGGAAATAATTCTGTTTGAGATTTGTGGGTGCTAGCTTTTGTGCCTAGCAAGTTGTTGTTGTTTTATTATTATTTGTTTGTTTGTTGTTAAATCATTACCTTCCACTGAAGTGGTTTTAGGTCTCCTAAATATGAGCTAATATTTGATAGGTTCATCCCTAGTCCACGCTCCCATGAATTTAAATATTAAAACATGAGTCTGAGTCATTCTGGATTTTTTCCAGTTTAAAACTAATAAATATTAAAATTTTATTAGAGACTTGAAGGTCTTGAGTCATAAGGAATCTAAAAACTTAGAATATTAGTTAGTTCCAACTTACAGAAATGTTCAGAAATGGTAAAGTGTGTTCAGCCACTAAAATTGCACAATGATAATATCAAATTTAATTCAGTCGGAACTCAAGTTAAAGGCAGGTTTAATGGATGGGAAACTTTGTTGCTTCTGCACACCCTGATAAGCGTTGCATTAATACCAGCTTAGCATCTTGTAAACTATAGATCCACAAGAGAATTTCTCTTTAGGATATTTTGAAATGTCATTCATATGCTTCAGTTAGATTTTGTAGCTATCATGTCATCCTTTCCTATTTGTTAATGTTATTTAGTATTATACCATCTGAAAACATTCACAGTGTCACTTTCATTGTAGTATGGCCTAATTAGGAATGTTTTGCTGTGTACTTCATTTGCTCTTTGCTAAAAACTCTGTAGACTGATTCATTGATTTAAATATCCTGTAGTGTAAGTAATACGATTATATAATTTAAAAGTTTGTAATAAACTGAGAAAAAAATTTTCCTTCCTGATTTGTGAATTATTTTGATTTTAAGAATTTCGTAAAAGTTTCCTGGTTTTTGAAGATAATATGTTATTTACTTATAATAGTTAGAGTTTGAAGCATATGTATTTAAAAGTAGAAAAATGGATTCTTGAGAATTAATACCATTTAGTATCAAAAACGTTTCTAAAGATTGGATCTTTAAGATCCAGGGACATCTGGGTGGCTCAGTCAGTTAAGCATCCATCTTGGGCTCAGGTCATGATCTCGTGGTTTGTGCATTTGAGCCCCACATTGGGCCCTGTGCTGACAGCTCAGAGCCTGGAGCCTGCCTCAGATTCTGTGTTTCCCTCTCTCTCTTTGCCCCTCCCTCACTTTCTCTCTTAAAAATAAATGTCAAAAAAATTTTTAAAAATTATTTTTAACGTTTATTTTTGAGATAGAGACAGAGCACGAGCTGGATCATCAGAACAGATTTATTTGAGTATTAGTTGATAATTCTGAGCATTAAGTGATGGTCTTTTTTATACAATAAAATATTTGAAATTGCTTGATTGACCATGGTTACTTGGTTAATATGTTTGTGGCTTGCTCGGAAACAAAAGCATCAAAACAAAATAATTCTTGCAAAAAGAGCAGGAATAGGAAAAATTACATGTAGATTGCTTTTATTCATATCCTTTTCATGATATTCATCTTGTTTCTTAGCTCTTAAGTAGAAAGAGAACTAATGATTTTTATTGTCTGAGTAGGGGATAATTTGAAGTTATTCCCTGGTGATTTCTAAAAGATCTACATTTAAACAGAGTCTAAAATGTTCTTCCTCCTTTCTTAGAGGGGGCACAAACGTGCTCTCTCTGTCTCTCGCAGCTGGATGGTTCTATTGTTCTATATATATATGTGCCCTTTGAAGAGTACTCTGGTGCCCTACTATCCACATTATGGTGCTTTGAAGGCTAAGAGACTGGCAGATAAAGACCTGGCAACATATTTAAGGGTGTGTTTTGGGGGAGTGTGTGTTTAGATTTGTTTTGGCCTGTTGAAAATCCAGACTATATATATTGCCTACCATAGCTAGATGCTAGGCAAGATAAAAAGATGAGTGATATAGCCACGAATATGAAGAGCCATGTAGTCTGACGGGAAGCTAAAACAAGTAACTATAATATCCAGCAGGATATGGCAATGCATTATAGAATAAATAATTGTGGTATTCACAGGAAGGAGAGAAGTTGAAGGAAGCAGAAGTGTTAAGAAAGAAGACACAATTTGAAATGGATATTAAGGGATAAGGAGGGTTTCCCTAGATGGGAATGGAGTTGAGGGAATTAGGCAGATGATCCAGAAAGAGAGAACCTTGTAGGGAAAGAGTTGGAATTATAAATGTATGACTTATTTTTAGGATATAGTGGATGTTCACTTGGAAGTAAAGTAAGAAAGTGAAGAGTAGGGGACAGTGAGAGGACCTTGAAGTCTGAGTGCATTTGTATGTAATAAAGTAGGCATTGGAAACCTATCTATGACTTTTAAAAATTTTTATGTTTTAGGCTTAAAATTTTTTTTTTAACATTTATTTATTTTTTGAGAAACAGAGAGACAGGGAATTATTGGGGGAGGGACAGAGAGAGAGGGAGACACAGAATCTGCAGCAGGCTCCAGGCTCCAAGCTGTCAGCACAGAGCCCGACACGGGGCTCAAACTCACAAGCTGCAAAATCATGACCTAAGCCGAAGTCGGACGCTTAACCCACTGAGCCACTCAGGTGCCCTTATTTTATAAGCCTTTAAGCTGTTTATTTATTTATTTTTTTAATGTTTTATTTATTTCTAGGAGAGAGACACAGAGAGAGACAGCGTGAGCAGGGGAGGGTCAGAGAGAGAGGGAGTCACAGACTGAAACAGGCTCCAGGCTCTGAGCTGGGAGTCAGCACAGAGCCTGACCGCGGGGCTTGAACCCACGAACCGTTGAGATCATGACCTAAGCGAAAGTCGGACGCTTAACCGACTAAGCCACCCAGGCGCCCCTAAGCTGTTTATTTTGAAATCATTGTAGATTCACAGGATATTGCAAAAATATATATCCTTTACCCATATTCCTTCAATGGAAACATTTTGCATAATAAGTTATAGGACCACATGAAAACTAAGAAATTGGTGTTAGTATAGCCCACAGAATTATTCAGATTTCACCAGTTTTATGTGTATATTATGTGGGTGTTTATGTAATTTTATCACATGTATAGATTTAGTGTAACTATAACCACAGGACCTCCCTTAATAGGGTACACCCATTCTCTCCTCTCTGCCTCCACCCTATTGCTGGGAAACACTGATCTGTTCTTCATTTCTATGCTTTTCTTATTTTAATAACAGTATATAAATGGAATCACACAGTATGTAATTTTTAAAAATAAAAAACCTTCTTTTTTCAAATAATCATAGATATATAGGAAGTTACAAATATAGTGCAGAGAGTTTTCTCCCTTTGCTTAGTTTGCCTAGTGTTTATATCCTGCATAACTATATTAATCTCAAAACCAGGAAATTGATATTGACATAATGTATATGTATAGTTCTGTGCTATCTTATCACATGGTAGATTTATGTAACCATCATAGAAGTCAAGATACAGAACTATTCAATCATCATGAACCTCTCCCTCATTCTACCTTTTACAGCCACACCCATATCCCTCCTGCCTCTATTCCATCCCTAATCCCTGATTGTCACTAATCTTGCTTTCTCTACAATTATATTATTTCAAGAATATTATGTAAATGGACTCATATAGTATGTGACCTTTTAAGATTGACTTTTTTTTTTTTTTTTTGCTCACCATTATGCCACTGAGATCCATCCAAGTTGTTGCATGTATCAATAGTTTGTTCTTTTTGTCACTTCATGGTATTTGTTTAATCATTCATCTGTTGAAGGGCATTTGGATTGTTTCTGCTGTTGAGCTGTTATGAATAAAGCTGCCATCAATATTTGTGTGCAGATTTTTGTATGAACATAGATTCTGATTTTCAGATACCCAAGAGTGCAATTACTGAATCATATGGTAATTATTTGTTTTATTTTTAAAGAATCTACCAAACTATTTCCCAGAGTATCTGTACCATTTACATTTCTACCAGCAGTGTATGAGTGGTCCAGGTTTTCTGCATTCTGGCCAGCATTTGATGTTATTGCTATATTTTATTTTTTTCTATTCTGATAGATGTGTAGTGATGACTGTGGTTTTAATTTGCTTTTCCTTAATGGCTAGTGATATTGGGGGTTTTTTTTCCATGAAAGACTAAGAGTTAAAAACTGATATATTTATCTGATCTATTTTTCTGGCTCGTATAGGCGAGGAGAGAAATAAGAAAATGATTAATTTAGAAGCTGCTGAACTAATTTAGGTGGGAAATTCAGAAAGCTTCTTGGATGGCCAAGGTCAGTGGAAAAGGAATGGTGGGAATGTCTAGACAGGTAAGGATGAGGGACAGAAAAAGTAAAACGAAAATTTGGGCATTGATGTTTAGAGTACTTTTGACAAAAAAATAAATAATTCAGAAATTTCTTTTTAATTTAGGGAAAAATGAAGTATTTAGTTTCAATTTGAGTGTAGATGGATTATTTGGGTGGAGATGTCCAGAAAGAAGTTACACGTTGGAGTCTGTAGCTTAGAAACGTTAGGGCTAGAAGTATTGGAAAATCAAATATGGAAAGATGATAGTTCACATTTTGCTTGCAGATGGGCAATAGTAAGCAAAAGAAATCTATAATTCAGAGATTTAGAAGAAAACCTGAGGGAACCCATTTAATAGATATTGGTGGTCAGCAACAAAGCCAAATCTGAAGGGATTGTGGTATGAATGTGAGCGTTAAGTTTGAAGATTTTTCTTTTGAAGCTTATTTATTTTTGAGAGAAAGAAAGCACAGGTGAGGGAGGGGCAGGAGGGAGGGAGACACAGAATCTGAAGCAAGCTTTAGGCTCTGAGCTGTCAGCACAGAGCTCGACTTGGGGCTTGAACTCACCAACCTTGAGACCATGACCTCAGCCACCCATGAGTTTTTTGTTGTTGTTGTTGTTTTTTAAACACAGGCCAAATAAGCATGTTTATATGAAGAAGAAAGAGGAAGTAATAGGACCATGAACGTTTTATTTATTTTTAAAAGTTTTATTTATTTCTAGGAGAGAGAGAGAGACAGCATGAGCAGGGGAAGGTCAGAGAGAGAGGGAGTCACAGACTCTGAAACAGGCTCCAGGCTCTGAGCTGGCAGTCAGCGCAGAGCCCAATGCGGGGCTCGAACCGACGAACCGTGAGATCATGACCTAAGCGAAAGTCAACGGTTAACCGACTAAGCCAACCAGGCTCCCCAGAACCATGAACGTTTTAAAATGCATGTGAGGGCAAATTATCTCAAAACTGCAGGCAGAGATACTTGGTCAAAGCAAAATGGGATGGTAATGTTAGGGAGAGCATGAAGAGACAGGACAAAACATCATGGTTGTCAAGGAAATTAAATATATCTTTCATGGACTCGAGAGAAGAAAGAGATGGATGTATGGATGTGCCAAACAAATTTTTTTTCTTTTTTTTTTGAGGAGGTAGATTAAGAAACAGCATCAGATGGCCTCCTTGATCCTTTTAGGAACATAGATAGTTTTTTAAATAAGCATTTTAGATGATTCCAGATTCTTTATTTTTGAAACTATGGCTTTGATTAAAGCCTTAGGATATGAGCACAATACAGTCCTTCATTAAAATGTTTAAACAGCAGCAGCAAAAAGAAATGCCAGCAGCATAAATAATATATCTTATTCTATCATTAGCCTTGTTTTAAAAAGAATGCACTCCTGTCTTACTGATACATCTGACCAGAAAGAAATTGTCCTTTTTTTTTTTTTTTAAATTTTAACATTTATTTATTTTTGAGAGAGAGGGAGACACAGAATCTGAAGCAGGCTCCAGGCTGTAAGCTGTTAGCAGGGATCCCAAGTGGGGACTTGAACCTATAAACGAAGAGATCATGACCTGAGCCAAAGTTGGACACTTAACTGACTGAGCCTCCCCAGGTACCCCTAAGAAATTGTCTTCTAAAACAGTTTATGACTGGGGTGTCTGACTTTGGCTCAGGTCCTGATCTCGCAGCTCATGGGTTCGAACCCCACATGAGATCATGATCTGAGCTGAAGTCAGACACTTAACTGACTGAGCCACCCAGGCGCCCCATAAGCTGTGATTTGTTTTTTTAGTGATACAGGGTAGGTGAGAGGATTACTGGGCAAGACATTGTTACTATTGATTACTGACTGCATGTCATACATTCTGTGGGTGTAGGAAGCAAAAGCAGGAAAAGACTCATTGAGTAGGAAAGTGGGGATAGTGAAGGCAAAGCCATTGTTGTGTCACAATTAGGGTTTTTGATTGGGAGAGTCGGTGTTGTTGACATTACACTATCATTAATTACTGACACTTGGTATTTCATCTAACAGAAATATCTTTATTGTAAGACGAAATATTTATTTTCTTTGAAATGCAATTACATAACTTGCAGTGAAGCATGAGCCAATATTGGTCTGAACTAAAGAAGATAATTTAATTGTGAAGCAGAAGTGGTAAACAAGTAAATAAAGTGGCCTGAGTTTGGTACTAAAGTGATTAAGGTATTTTTGTAGGTTTTTTTTTTTTTAATGTTTATTTGTTTTGGGAGAGAGAGGGGGAGAGACAAAGAGAAAGAGTGGGAGAGAGAAAATCCCAAGAAGGCTCCACACTGTCAGCACAGAGTCCAGTGTGGGGCTTGAACCCACAAACTGTGAGATCATGACCTGAGCCAAAATCAAGAATCAGATGCTTAACTGACTGAGCCACCCAGGTGCCCCCAAGATATTAAGTCATTCTGATGTCATTAAAATAGTACTGGGCTTTGTATTTTATTCACTGATTTAGTAGTACCTTATGTTATTTCAAATATTTGATTCTGTGATCATTGCTTACTATTATAGTTAATAGTTAAAATCTACTCACTTCATTTTGCTTGTGCACAAATATTACTTTGACTTTGCTTGAGCTTTATAGATTTAAAAGCTTTACAATATGGAAAATTAAAATCTTGTTCTTCACTTGGATGATTGCACAAAATCTTTTTGTAGCAGATTCTAAAACCTAATGCATGATAGTATTTACACAGATGTTGAAAAAGTAAATAATAGAGATAGGGATTGTCATAGGGTTTATGCTGTCACTAGTTGTACTTGCCGTCTGCTCACCCCTCCTCCTATCAAGAAGGTATAGATATTAGTGTCAACTGGAAACTATTTCAGATGAGAAGAAACTCACCTGGTTTGTCACACTCAGAATAAAAAAATCCCAACTCCTAACCTGTCTGTTTAGATCGATTTTGTAAAACTGCTATTGCCTTTTTTCCCTAACTGCACCATTCTTTGTTCTTGTTTCAGGAACTCTGTATTTGTTCTCCTTCACCATGGGCCACTCCTTTTGCAGTGTTTTGTGGTCTTGAACACTTGAACTTTAGGCCCTTAGCATTTGTTTTTCCTTTTTCCTAGAATGCCCCCTCTGCATATTTATGTGGTTTATGTTCTCACTTTATTAAGGTCTCTCTCCTCAAATGTCATCTTCTAAGACTTTCTAAGAGAAAATGTTTGTTTAAAGAGTCTTGCCCCCCACATCTTCCTCATTACTCCCTCTCCCCTTATCATGTCATCTTTAGTCTAGCACTTACTCATATCTGATGTGAAATTTTGTGTTTGTTTACTGTTCCCATCACTACTGGGCAAGGATTTTGCCGTGCTCACTTTTCTATGTGTAGCATCTAGAATAGTGACTGCTAGGGAGGACTCTGGTATTGATGAATGGATGAATACTTGCCTAATTAAGTTGAAAAGACCAGCTACTCTGAAGCTGGTATTTTGGAGACAGTATTTGAATGTTAGGTTAGCTACATGGGGTGATTAGTAGAGAAATAAATATGCACAATGGAGGTTCAGATTCTGTGACCATGTGGCATAAGTTGGGAAATCATAGTTTCACAGACTTCTGGACACAGCGCTTAATTTAGGGCATCTTGACCTAAACTGAGCTGATAGGCAGAGTACTTGTCTATGTTCTCTGAGGCCCTGCCATTCCTCTGTTTACTGAAGCTTTCTTAGATTCTGTGAGCTACTTCAGCCTGGGCTCCTTTTAACATTTGCTGTTTTCCCCCTTGGGTGGTTAAAGTTTTGTATCTGTTCTTGCCTATAAGAGTTTTGCCTAATAAAGGTGGGCAGAGACAGGTCATGTGAATTAGTTCAGATGTTTGTAACTGTTAGCATTAGATCTGAGTGGGTCTTGGTCTGTGGAAAGGGCTGATGAATGTAGACCTGTGTTTCGTTTTGTTTTGTTTTGTTTTGGGTCTATAAGACAGAGTAGAATATAGGAAAAACTTTATCTGTATTTTGAAAACTCAGATTCTGGGAAATATGAGTGTTGGTAGTAGTCCACACATTATGTCTAGAGAATCATTCATTCATTTATTCAGTATTTAATGAGTACTTAAGGTGTTTGCAGGACATTTTCCTTACATGCAGAGTTTAATTAACTCACTTGACAGTTATTTATTGAGTGCAAACTCTGCTGCACTTTATGAGGGCAGAGATGAACAAACCCTGACCCCTGCCCTAAAGGAGCTTTCAGGCCAGGAGAGGGAGGGCAGCAGGCAAACAGATGTGTGCGTAGCAGTGCAGAGATGCACACTGTGGGGACACCAAGGAGGAAGTCATTAGCTCTAAGGTTACGATATGAGACAGACAGCAGAAGTTTCCTAGAAGATTCTTAAGGAATGGAGAAGATGAATAGGCATTTGCCAGAGAGGGGCATGGGTATGGAGAAGGAGAACTCTCTGCCAGAGAGCAGAGGTATGTAGCTACTGGGCCAGTGGGAAAAGCTGCATTTCATTTTTTTAAAAAAGTTATTTCTGAAAGAGAGACAGCGCGAACAGGGGAGGGTCAGAGAGAGAGGGAGACACAGAATATGAAACAGGCTCCAGGCTCTGAGCTAGCTGTCAGCACAGAGCCCGATGCGGGGCTTGAACCCACAAACCGTGAGATCATGACCTGTGCTGAAGTTGGACGCTTAACCGACTGAGCCACCCAGGTGCCCCGAAAAGCTACGAATGACTGGAACACATAGCCCAAGTGGAGGGAAGGTTACATGAGAGATGGGGCTGAAGAGGAGGCAGAAAGAGATAGAACAGGCTAAGTGGATGGGACTATCTTTCGAAGGCAATAGAAGTCACTTAGGTTTATTTCAGGGAATAATAACAGAGCAGATTTGTGCTTTAGCAGGAACAAAGTAGAGTGAATATAGGCTGGAAGACCAGTCAGGAAGACCACAGAGAGCAGGTATGTGAATCCTATGTGAATTCTTAGACACAGAATCATCCTTAGGGAAAGAAGATAATCAAGAGAACTTACCTGAGCAGAGGCTTTAGATTCAGTTCACTGGAGGGCACTGGGGTGGTTAAGTCAATGAAGTGTCCAACTCTTGATTTTGGCTTAGGCCATGATCTCATTGTTCATGGGATCGAGCCCTGTGTTAGGCTTTGTGCCGAAGGTGCTGAGCCTGCTTGGGATTTTCTCTCTCCCTGTCTTTCTCTGCCCCTTCCCTGCTTGCACATGTGCACTTTCTCTCTTTCTCTCTCTCTCTCTCTCTGTCTCTGCCTCTTTCTCTCAAAAATAAACATACATTAAAAAAAAAAATAAGAGGGCACTGGGCACATGGACAAATTCCTGATTTGTTTAGTATACATGATATGCTCAACTTCCCTAACAGTTGCACTATCTTCTTAACTCAACCAGTCATATTTCACATCAAATGAGAAATGCAGGTATCAGAAATGAGGTCTTAGAAAACTGCTAGATGACCAGCACTGACCAATATTTATTGTGAAACAGCTTGGTCTTGTGAGATGGATATCTTATTTGGTTAGTTATTTATATAAAAGTTACTGGAGCCACAGCCCCCCTAGCCCAGTGTATATTCCATAGTGTATACATTTGATTTCTTCTAGTGGGAAGCATAAGGATTTTGTTCATATTCTAAAAATAAAGCATTTCCAAAAAACTTGTATGCTGAGTGGCAAATGCATTTAATATTTATTTTTAGTGACTTTTATTTAGCTCTTGAATCTTTACAGTCACTGTTGCATCAGAAAAACAATTTAAAAGATCACTAGCTGAGTTCTGACAATTCCCCTAGAAAGTTACAACAAAGAAATGTCTTCTAATAAGCTTGTTTAATATTAAATTTTAATTGGAACAAGCACTCAACTTGGTTTTGAATCAATGTCTTCAAATCTACCCTCTTCTATGAAATATTCACATAGTAAAGATGGACAACAAGGTGGAAACTAGCATAAAAGAGATCTATATTTAATGTGTATGTCCAGCTGTCTGTATGTATATTTGTATATATGAATGTATATATTGCTTTATAAAGAATTGTCTACTTTTGGGATAATATTGTAAAAATGTAGCAATGTATATCATGTTGGGAGCTGAGTTTATTTGATCTTTAAAATTTGGAACCTAAAGTCATATTTTTATGGTACTACAAATACTATCTTTAGAGATAATGAGAAGGAAACATGTTCACTGTTCACATGTTACTCGGGGAGGTAACATTTTAGTAAAAACTATTTGGTAATAGGTTTTTGTTTTGTTTTTTAAAGAAGCAGGCTTGGATCCATTGGAAATTGAAACAATTTGAGAATTCAGTCAGTAAATGTACTCTTAGGGTAATTGCCTCAAGGATAAACATATTAATTCTGAGGGAAGCTCAGTAAATTTATTTGAAATCGTGGAAGTAGTAATGGTGATGGAGGTAATTTTAGTAGTGGTGAGTTAGCAGCACTCAGGAGCTCTTAGAGCACAGCCCCATGTGTTGCATGATACATATTTGCTGAATAAATAATTGAAGGCATATTAGGTCTATAAGTTTCTTTCATTTACTCTGTGTAGTTCTTACAGTAGCCATGTAAAATAAGAACCAGTCCCATCCGTTCACATGTGAAGAAGTTGAGGCACTGAGGAACTGAACACTTCAAGTTTGAATCTAGGCCTGACTTTAAGTTCCAGTTGACATCATTCATTACTGTGTTCTTTACACCGGGAACAGAGATAGTAGTGGAGTTGGCCACATGCCATATGACACACAGGCTTAAGCAGAACAAAGAGCTGCACATCAGAGCCAGAACAGGGAAAGGTATTCCCTAACTGAGAGATATGATCAGCATAGGCTTTGTCTCTTTGTAAGGAAGTGTTCTGCGCACAACGCACATTCCTTCTGTAGCTACTCAAGGGCAGCAAGCTGCAAGTGACTGTTTTCCTAACGGTACTTACGTTGTATCACAAACAACTTATGAGAGTTCCAGTGTGTTTAAGAATTATTCTTAATTGTTGGTGTTAGTCTAACAATTGGATTTGAGGTGAGTTTGTATTTTAACATTTATGTATGGTGCTTTAAAAGTGTTAGATTATTCAGAAATAAAAACCCCATTGGGTTGTTCATGTTCACTGATATCAATTCATTAATCAATTACTTACAAGTAATCCTATTTTCTAATATTTTACCAGTTTACTGAACTGCAGCTTATTCCTTTGCTGAGTTATTTGGGATTCTGTCAAGATGGAGTTAATGTGGGCAATTGGCTCTTGTCCCCAAAACCTACTGTGGAGAAGCGACGAAAGAGGAAAACATGGATCTGAGGAAATAACTAAAATCACCAAGAAAACCTCCAGGGGCAGTGGGGGCTGTTAGGTATTGGTGCACATGTGGTTAGCTTGGGATGCAGGGTGGCTTGAGGAATTGAGAGAAAATACATTCTTTTAAGGTTTTTTTTTCCTTTTAAAAAGTTTTGTTTTTGACTTGACTTTCTCCACTTGCCTTGAAATGTTAATTGCCTGTCCCTCTGCTACAGAAATTGGTGTCAGTAGGATCTTGTCAGGGGAGGACAAAAGCCTTTGTGGGGTGAGGAGCTAATGAAAACAGGTATCAAATGGGGCGCCTGGGTGGCTTAGTCGGTTAAGCGTCCGACTTTCGCTTAGGTCATGATCTCGCGGTTCGTGGGTTCGAGCCCCGCGTCGGGCTCTGTGCTGACTGCCAGCTCAGAGCCTGGAGCCTGTTTCCGTCTGTGACTCCCTCTCTCTCTGACCCTCCCCTGCTCACGCTGTCTCTCTCTCTCTCAGAAATAAATAAAACATTAAAAAAAAAAAAAAGAACTTAATGAATTAGATAAAGGGCATGAGCACAAGTGACAAAAGCACTGATGAACTTGAAGATCATGTTGAGGAATTCCTCAGAAGGCAGAAGAAAAGCAGAGGTGGAAAATACTGAGAAAGCTAAGAAATATGTAGTAGTGCTAACATTAAGATCATAGGATTCTCAGAAGGGAGAAAAGAAATCTGCGGAGAGAAAAATATTCAAAGAAATGATGACGGTAAATAACTCAGAATTAAGAAAGAACAAAGACTTCAGATTGAAAGGGCTAATAGGATACCAAAGATAAAAGGTAAGAAAAACCTAAAGACAAAAAAATTCAGCACATCTTGATAGATTAGTGAAATTTAGGAGTATGATAGCCAAAGAAATCTAAACTTTTGGAGCAAAAGAATAGGCTGTCCACACATTAACATGAATCATACTAAACTACCTGTTTAGCCCTGAGGTTCTCTGTTGTTCTGCATATTTGAGATTAGGGAAATTATCCATGTAATATGTAATTCACAACTTGAAAATAAATTCATTCATTCTGCATTTATTAAAATATTTCTCAGTGTAATAAGGGACATACTTTCTTTAGAACCTTATGCTTGATTTAGAGTGGCTGATCATAATATATAATTTTATGATTTTGTATAAATGAGAAAAGTTATTTTCATTAAAGAAATATCTCTCTCCTTTTTTACGGGGTATAGTTCAATTTGACCTCCTATTGGGGCACATATATTTTAGAAATGTGTTTTTGTAGCCATAGATGTAAAATGGATGATTTTCTGTTTCTAGTAATTAAATATGACACAAGTGAATTTCAGTTGCTCTTCTTTGTACCCTTGGATTTTAATTATTTAAACTGCCTGTTATGACTGCTTGTATACCTGAAAGAAGTCATATTCATCTTTGGCTCAGATATCCTCTGTCCAGTAGAAATACAATGTAAACCACATATGTAATTTAAAATTTCTGGTATCCACATTAAAAAGGTTTTAAAAGGATGAAAGTAATTGCACTGTATTACATTTAACCAATATATACAAATTATTATCATGTCAATATATAATTAATATACAAACTTTTTAAAAGTTTATTTAATTTTTGGGGGGAAAAGGGGGAGGAGAGAGAATCTCAAGCAGGCTCCTTGCTCAGTGTAGAACCTGGTATTGAGCTCGATCTCACAACCCTGGGATCATGACCTAAACTGAAATCAAGAGTTGGATCCTTAACCAACTGACTCACCCAAGTGTCCCTTAATGAGATACTGTTCATTCTCTTCTCCATAGTAGATTTGAAATTTGGTGTGTATTTTATAACATATCTCAATTTAACCGCATTTCAACAACTCAGTACCACCTGGAGCTAGTAGCTACCATATTGCCAGTGCCTCACTAAAGCAAATGATGGTTCAGTGTTCTAATTGTTGGGTGGCTTAAGAGCTTTCTGTAAGACTTCATTTGTAGTAAGGGATCTTAGAACTGAATGCTCTTGGAGCAAGTGACACTTATGTCCATTAGTTGTAGCTAGTTATAAAAAGGAGTACCAAGACTGCAGGACACTATTTGAATGCTGTAGTTTTCAGGGTAGAAATTATGTTAAAACACAGAAATCTGTAGAATGTTCTGAGTCTGACTGACTAGGTGTATAGTTTTACTTCTTAAGTCCAGATAATTCTGTCTGAGTATCTAACAGGCAGTTCAGACTTCAGTGGGCAAAACTGAACCTCTGACCTTTCCTTCCACATTTGCTCCTGCTTATTCGTGAATGGTATTTCTGTTCTTTACTGGCACAGGGACCAAAAATTCTGTCTTTGACTTCCAGCTACAACATTGATGAAAAGTTACAGTCTACTGTTGCAAATGTCCAGTTGGCTTAAATCTTTTTCTATGAAGTGTTTATAATTTGAGAAAAAAAAAAAAAAAAAGTCTGCCGAATACTTGTAGGTAATGTTAATGTCACTTAAAAAGAAAAAAATCAGTGGAGATTTAGGACAAATATATGTGCTTTTCAGTAGTTGACTTTAAAATTTTGTCAGCTGTCTGCTATCTCACATGCCAACACTGTTGAAGGCTCTTGGTAGAACTGATTTTAGTTCATGCTGGCATTCATTTACATTTGATTAAAATGTAAAAGCTGATAGGGCAGTATATAAGTCAGACATACACAGCAGAACAGGAAAAACCATGCTTTGCATTTGGTATACTGTGCTTTTGTCCAGGGGATCTTGTGGCCATTTGTTTAAAGCATTTTATTAGAGAAAGTAAACTTGAAGAAGCGTAGGATGCAAATCTTTCTTTCAATTTTCTAACTGTTGATGATTCTTTAGTTGCAACAAAATGGATTTTTATGTCAAGATTAGCTGCTTCAAAATCAATCTGATTTGGGCCTTTTTGTGTATAGTAAGATCTTTTGGAAGTAGCATTGCCTAGGGGTTTTTGTTCCCTTTCTCTTTTCCTAAGATGTGTAATAAAACAAGAGGATGTCAGATATAAAGGATGGCTATTGCTCAGACTTGTCCTTTGCTTGTCTGGTTATCCATCAAACACTATCAGCCTGATTGTACCAGAAAGTATGAAATAATGTCATTGGAAAGCAATCAGTCAAATGTATGTCAAGGTCTTTTAAGAGTCTCAACTAGCCATTCTGATATCACAGGATGTTTTACAAATATGATATACTGAAATGATTACTCTCAGAAAATGTATCTTAAAACAGGCTTTCTTTACCCCTTTCTTGATTTTATACCTTGATGCTTTGATTCAGGGGGGATAGGTTCACTTAATACTATGTCATAGTGTCTAGAATCCATACTCGCTATATTGCAGGAAATATTAGCTAGGGTCCATTCCATCACTAAAATGGCAACTCATAGTTTGGGGCAGTCAGAACAGTAGGCAATTGTTATAGCCACATTATTAAAAAACAAAAAAGAATACTTTCTCTAGCTAAGCCAGAAGGTAAGGATTCTTTCAGTTTTGAGATCAGCATCTCTTCTTTGCCATAGAATCTAGTAATTATCTCCAACCTTAAAAATAATAGAAAAGGTCATAACCTGAAGGGAAATAAAGGATAAGAAAAATATCTGCTTTTCTTAGGCGAATAGAATTTTGCATGCAGTTTAAAATTACTAGGTGATTTATTAACAATGAAATGATTCTTATATATTAGTAAATTAAATTCAGGGCTTGGGTTTGTGTTCTTAAAGGGATTGTATGTTATTTGAAATGAGAAATGAGAAGACATCAGTGATTCAGGTTGTTACTCATGATGATTCCTAATTTTGGGGAAAAAAAAAAGGAAGAAAGAAAAGAATAGCATTTGGGGTACCCTGCTGTGTTTGTTGAAGTATTTCAAAATAACATTTATTTCATATTCCTACTTACTTCCTCAATCATATTGATGAATTTTGTCTCTAAATTTATGATAAGTGAATACCCTTTTGAAAATGCATCTTATCTGATAGAATACTGAGATGAGAAGTCCAGTTGGCATTGTTTAAATATCCTTGCCACACCAAAGACATTATGCTTTTCTATTTCCTTTTCATAATTAGAAGTTGTTGTTGATTTTTATGTCTTAGTAATGGAAATCATTTTTCCTATTCTGATTTTTTATTTAAAAAAATTTTTTTTAATGTTTTTTTATTTATTTCTGAGAGAGAGAGAGAGACAGCATGAGCAGGGAAGGGTCAGAGAGAGAGGGAGACACAGAATCTGAAACAGGCTCCAGGCTCTGAGCTAGCTGTCAGCACAGAGGCCAATGCAGGGCTCGAACCCACGAATCATGAGATTATGAACTGAGCCGAAGGTGGACACTTAACCAACTGAGCCACCCAGTTGCCCCCCATTCTGATTTTTTAAAAAATATAATCAGAAGTTCTATAATTAATCACAAGCGTCTAATTTTGTGTAATTGAAAGCTAATCAAATAGTTTAGGAAGCTCCTATCAGAAGGGCTTAAATGTACAAATTCTTTATTAGCAGGTAGAAATTATATAATTTTATTTTTAAAATTTATTTATTTTGAGAGAGAGAAAGCATGAGTCAGGGAGGGAAAGAGAGAGAGGGATGGAAGTGGGGAAGAGAAAGAGAGAGAGAGTGTGAGAGAGAGAGTTTGAATGAGAGAGGGAGAGGGAGAGAATCCCAAGCAGGCCTCATGCTGTCAGCACAGAGCCTGATGCTGGGCTCAGACCCATGAACTGTGTGATCGTGACTTGAGCCGAAGTCAGACGCCTAACTGACTGAGCTACCTTTTAGAGGAAAACTGTAAGACTACTTAATGAATATAGAAAATAGCTTAAACTTCAACTGAATTGAATTGAGTCCAAAAATGGTGCAGTAACTCACTTCAGGTTAGAGAAAGAAACTATGAGATGTGAAGGAGCACTGGGCTTTTTTTACACTTAACTAAAAACACTTTCTATATCTACAAAGTCAGAGTCTCTATCAAGGCAGAAATCAAGGTGTTGTAAGACAGCAGGAAAATTAAGTCCTATAGGCAAGGAAAATTAGCTGAAGTACTAGGTAAATGAATACTTTTTGCAGCATCTGTTAACATAAATGTTAGAGGTATGTTGTTAGCCATCTGTGGCTACCATGCTTGAACTATATACATTTGGATCAGTGGTTTGAAGTTCAGCTGTGGAAGGAAATGGAAGTCTTATGTATCCTTGTTGATCAGTTGTTTTTAACAACCTAAGTTCCTCCGTTTCTTCAAGTCCCTTCCCGAGGGCTGTGTTTTGTCACACAACTCATTGCTGTTACTGATACTTTAATAAAAATCCTATCCACATCCTTTTCTATACTCACTATTAATCTATCTCTGCTTCTGAGTGTTAGTAAAAGTCCACGTCAACAGAAAAAGAGTTCTTGTAGAAAAATAAATATATGTACTTAGACATGCTTATCTTTTGTGTGTCTTCACTTTGGTAATTAATATAATTGTGGACCCTTTGACATTAGTTTTAGATTATTTAATTAATTTAAGTATGTAAGTGTAGTGCAGAATAGATTGTTTAATTTAAAGCTCCCAGTATTAGAAGTGGTACATTGTTTAATATTTAGAATGGAGATAAGATTGCCAGTGTAATGTGTAGCTTATGTCTGCCATTTATACCAGGAATTAGACTCAGCAGGAAGTTAAAGAATTGTGGACTATTACTTAAAGAAGATAAATAACATGCAGTTTATTTATGTGCATTTAAATCACTTATTTAAATGCTTTTTAGAGTCTTCACATGTAAAGATTTATGGCTGAACATATGTCAGTTCTGTCTCTTTGTAACTGTGGTAGTTATACAAAATGACACAGGATATGGCCAATGAAATTCAGCAAGGGCCAGAATCATCTCAGCCGACTTCCCTATCCCAAATGTAGTACTGGAGATTTCTTTCAGCGCAGCTGTAAGGAGTGCAGATGTGGTAGCATGTTTTCTAAAGCTTTAAGGTGACCAAATACTTAGGACTAGATATACTAGGGAATGTATAAAGTATATATAGGACAGCAGTGGTACTGTTTTTTCAGTGGTAAGATAAACATCTCTATAGCAAAACTAAGAAAGACAGGTTCTAGAATCAAATGCAAATTTTGGATAAATATGTAAAACAAATACATGAGGTTAAAAAAAAAAATGTGGTGCTTAGTGCACAGAGGTCACCTCTTCCCTTTATTTGGGTGTTCAGGTGTCTTTGACTGAACACTTTGTGAAGCCCTGGCATGCCTTGGGGATAATATCACTTTTAGGGCTATTGTGAGGGTAAGAGTCTATATAGAACTTCTAGTAAAATGCCCTGCATGTAGTAAAAACAAGAATGCTGGCTGTGTTTCTGCTGCCTTTATTCCTACTCTACAAGAGCAATCCTTTAAGAAGACAAACAGAAGTTTGACAATGCATTATCTCTTGGGTGCCAACATGAAAAACAAAATGTGTTGAATTCCACTTGCCAGATCTTTGTTTGGCTTTATGAGAAGTCTAATTGTGAAACTGCTTGCTATAGTAGCTTAAGAATTTTGAACCAAAATTATTGGAGTATTTTAGAAGTAAAATGATTTTATGGGTGTTTTACTTTATGGAAGAGAATCCAGTGATCCATGCACATTTATCACTGCATATCTCTTAATACCTTTTCCCCCCATGCTCAAGCAATTGTTTTACATTTCTAAATGATGTAGAGCATCAGTAAGGTGCTTAGGTTAGCCTCTGAATAACAAGCTTCTTTTCACACCATAGGTTTCATGATAAAAAATCAGCACTGGGATGTCTGCTTGTGTTATTCCCAGGTTTACTCTCTCAGTTCTTCATATCATCCAGACCCTTGAACTGGAAATATCTTGTTAACTCTGCACTGTTTAATATTCTTTGGCAATTAAACTACTTGGGCATGTTTAGAGCTCAAATGAAATCTATGCGTTTTGCTTGACAAGGTTGTTGGTTGGTTTTCGGAGCCTACATATTGAAAATCATGTTTGAGGCTAGCTGATAGGGAAATTTTTATGTACTGAAGCATTGTACTGATGAAACCAACTCTGTTGTGAAGATCAAGTGAGATAATGTGTGTACGAGCCAAGTGAAAACCAGAAAGTACTGTGGGCATCCAAGCACTGGGGCGTTAGGATTAGTGACGAACAGTGTCTCAGGCAGCCAAAGGGGAACATGAAACTGGGGAACAAACTTGGTTCCAGGATCAAGGGGGAATATAATGTGGGTTCTCACAGTTTGGGATTTGTAATTGAGATCCATTGCTATTATAAGAAAATGAAGTTCGAAAAGACACAGGATTTTCCACTGTTAACATCAATGAAGTTGAAAGAGCAGCTGCTTGTAAAAGTTAATTTTACTTGGCATCTGCCTTGGTCCCAGTAATAAAAGTGATAGTTCTGTTCAACAACCTGTTCTCTCTAGAGTTATATCTTTTGTTGCTGTAAGGCCTCCATTTAAATAAATTGTTGCCTTTTGATTTCAGAAAAAATTATTTCAACCTAGAGATTTTTATCTCTTAGAGCTTGGGCATAAGCATAATATATGCATCTTCAATTTAGAAAAGTGTCAGTATTCTAGATTTTGAGTTGGTATTCTTGGGTGAAGTAAGGTTCAGTAGGAGCCATCGCAAATCTTGTATGAAATGAGGAGACTCTATAAAGGCATTTTGAAAAGCATTCCCACTAGTTCTTAATTTTAAAACACACTGTTCAAACCCTGTGTCCACACAAAAACCTGCACATGGATGTTTACAGCAGCTGTATTCATAACGGCCAAAAGTTGGAAGTAGCCAAGACATCCTTCAGGTGGTAAGTAGATAAGTGAACTGTGGTACATCCAGATGATGGAATGCTAAGAAGTGAACTGTGAAACCACGAAAAGACGTGGAGGAATCTTAAAAACATATTGTTAAGTGAAAGAAGCCAATCTGAAAAGGCTACGTACTATATGATTCCAACTATGTGATATTGTGGGGGAGGAATATCACAATATTTCCTTTCCTTTTGGGTCCTTCTAATATGAGACAGATTAATGGGAAAATTCAAGTTAATAGCATATGTATGGGGAATTGACAAAGACATGGAAATTCCAAAGACAGTGTGGCGATGTATTGCTTACAGGAGCTAAGGAGATGGATATGGTCTAAGGACACATAGGGAAGAAAACCATTAGCAGGAAGGTGAGGAGATGTTTGCAAACCCAAGGTTGCCCTGCTAGGTAGATACGTTTCTTAGGTAAAGAGGAATCTTTATTAATAGCTCTCTTTCTAGGATAAGCAGGCAGTTGAAGGGTAAGTAAAGAGCTTTTCCTGGATCAGCTGCGTTTTGATTATTTTGAACTCAACATAATGTTCATGTCCAGTGGCTCATCTTGGGGTGGTCTGCCTAGTTTTGCCTTTGCTACAGTGTTCTACGCAAAACTAGGGAGACAGCATAGTAGAAAGATGAATGATTGCCAGGCATTGGGGAGGATAGGGGAGGGGAAAGGAAAGGATGAGTAGGTGGAGCACGGAGGATTTTTAGGGCAGTGAAACTGTTCTGCATGATACTATAGTGGTAGATACATGCATTATGTATTTGTCCAACTCCATAGAATGTATAACACCAAAAGTGAACCGTAATGTAAACTGTGGACTTTGTGTGTGTCAGTGTAGATTCATCAGTTGTAGTAATTGTGCCACTTTCATGGGGGATGTGGTAATGGGGGAGGGTATACATATGAGTATATGGGAAATCTCTATACCTACCTTCCTCTCAGTTTTGCTGTGAACCTAAAATTGCTGTAAAAATAAAGTCTGTTAAAAGTAAAAAAATAAAAAACCAAACCAGAACAAAAACACTAAATTTGGTGTTTTTGTCATTTGTAGATATATATAAATTCTACTGCTCTAATATCACTGGAGGAGAGAGTACTATTCTGCCTCTTTGAGTAGAACAGAATTATATGAAAGGAAAGGTCTAACTCGTGCTGATTACCTATCTTGGAGTTCTTTTAAGGTACAACTTTGATATTAGTGAATATTGTCATTCCTCTTGAGTTTTGTAAGGAAGCTGAAATGAGTGGTAGAGGGTAAAACGCCAGAGAACAAAATTGAGCAATATTTTCCAAGTGAGCATTGTTTTCTTGTCATTTTTATGTGTTTTAATTTAGCCAGTGTTGGGTGAGTAGTTCAGAAAGAAGGGATTTATTATTTTAAAATGAAGCCACCCTCTTGTTCTTCATTTTCAACTGATTGAGTCACCTTTGTTTTTGAAATTTCAAAGAATCATTTACTGTATTTACCTATGTAATTTACCTCCTTGTGTATTCTTGTTCCTTCTTTTCATACCCATCATTGGAAGAAGAAAATCATGAGTTTCTCCCCCCCTTTCTACATGGCCCTTTAAAAATTTTGCTTCAAAATAACAATTGCCTGATAGCACAGTCTCCTTTAATATGTTAAGAGCAGTAGCTTCACAATTAGAGGCAGAATGCTTTCCTTAGGGAACATTTTCTTTTACAAACTGTAATTCATTTATTCCAGGTGTTTAATGAAAGAGTTAAAGGAGCCGTTGCTTGTATTGTTTGTCTGCCTCTCTCTCTCTCCCTCTATCCCTCTCCCTCTCTCTAATAAATCTGTAATATAATAAATCAGTGTTATAAACTTTTAAGTCTAATGGCAAAATTCCTTGTTTTTCTGATTACTCCTACTAGGGATAGCACACACCAGGCAGATATCTCTAAGCTCCCATTCTATATCCAGAGCAGATGTTGGCAGTCAGTCTTCTCTCCTGGATGTGGCTTAGAATAAACCCTCAGCACTGTGGTCTATAACCTTCTGGTGAATAACAATTGGACATTACTACTTTATGTATAATCCCTGGCCTTTTTTGTCAGTGTTTGGTTTTACTTGTGACTGACTTACTGATACCACCTAAATTTATATTTTTAGCACCATATCCTCTCCTGGGCTCTAGATCCACATATTCAGTTGCCTCTTGGGTACTCAGAAGCACCTCAAATTCAGCATGCCAAAACACTTGATTTCCTTTCTTCTTCCCAACCTTCTCTTCCTATAGCTACTACGGTGCAATTAATAGAACAATCTACCTACCTAGATGTCTAAATCTATAATATGTTCTTCTGTTTTAGGCATAAAATTATTTGGAGTATACTTCCTTCATGTTTCTCATATTCATGTCTTCCTCATACTGCTAGAAAATCACTCAGCTTTCCCTTGCTTTCTTGAACTGTTTCAAACACAAATGTGTGCAGAATAAATGTATGCATGTACCGCCAGGTTCATAATTCTAAAAATTTTTCTTTCCATGCTAAGGTAGTTTGAGTGGAAAGTCTAAGAAGAAAATATTTGTATGTTTGCCTTATTCTTGAAAAGATAGGAGAGCCAAGTATGCTTTATATCTAGGGTTTCCATCCTTGAGTAGATTAATCTTCTAATTGCTATTTGAATTTAAATTTTCTTGCGACTTTATATCCTTTTGAGCTGGAGGTGTTTTAAGACTCCCTTTCCAATAGCTACCCGGAAGTGCATCCCATTTAGTTAACAATAGTATCTTGAAAATTGTTTAACACAGCACTTTCATTATGTAACAGTTTATGTAAATGACAAAGGATATTTTTTTTTACATCTAAGTGAGCCTTATTTGAGTAGAATCACTTGTACACTATTCCTGACTCATTTTCTGTAAATTTTTGAAGCAGATATAGTCTTGCCAGGTTATGTTTTTTTAATGGGTGTTCACTGTAGAAGACTTTGAACTTTGATGTATGTTTTAAACTTTCAGTAATGTTGGAAAATATATTTTAGTAGACATTTTTGCTTTATTTGTAGCTATTATTTAATGGCCAAGACAAAAATCCCCACACCAAAAGACATAGATTAGAAGGAAGGAACTATGTTGTGATTGCATTTTTTGGTAATGACTTTTTATAGTATATGCATAATTTGAGTTTTGGACTGGTGTTTTGGGCTGCTTGTTTCCTTTGAACCAGTGAGCTGTAGTTTCAACTGCATCGAATGGTAGAATTCTTCCCCTCCTTGTAAAAGGAGGACTTAAGATACGCCAGTCAGCTAGAAATGAAGAGAAATGTGTGTGTCCCCTCTAGCTGATAGGTCATATTTATTTATGAAAACTTTAGAAATGCAAGACCCAAACGGCCAGTGTCTAGGGCAGACTTTTCTAAACTCATGCCTCCATTGGGAATGTTTGAGCAAGGTGAATCTTTACAGTATTTTTTGAGTGCCTACTGTATGCTACACCATATACTATTTTCAGCAGTGGAGGAAAAGCTGTGGGCAAGACAGAAAAGAGAGTTTATATTCTTTTTGGAGTTTATATTCTTTGCGTTTACAACGCAAGTAAACAAAGTACTAAGATATTTTCAGATAGTGATGAATGTTGTGAGATGACTGAGTAACAAAATATCTGCAGGGAGGGTACTGCTTTACCACAGGTGATTAGGGAAGGCCTCTGGGGCAGCTGTTACATTTGAGCCAAGTTGCAAATCATGTAAAGGAACCTTCAGGGCAAAATTTGGGAAAGAATCTTCAAGACTAAGTTTATGGGTTGATGAATCTTGAGGAACATTGTCCTGTTCTAAAAACTGAAGGAAGTAAGAGGAGATGGAATCACACTGGGATCGGGCAAGAGCCTCTGACTGCTTTGAAGACAAAGCGTGGTTTGCTTTGAATCATAAGAGTGTGCTCTACTGTCCGGGGGCTGATCTCAGGAGCTAGCACAGGTTCTACCTGTGTGCGGTGGCAGTGGCTTATGGTCTAAAGAACCTGGTTTCCTCAGAAGTATAGTGACAAAGTTGGATCACATGCCTGCAGACTTTCTATCTGCAGATACCTTTGTATCTATGTGGTATTTATTGGTATTAAAAGGAGGATTATTAGGAGTACCTAAATGTCTCTGTTGGTTAAGCATCTGACTCTAGATTTTGGCTCAGGTCATGATCTCACAGTTTGGAGTATGGAGCCCTTCTTTTGACTCTGTGAGGACAGCGCTGAGCCTGCTTTGGATTCTGTCTCTCTGCGTGCGCCCCCCTCGCATGTATGCGTGCATGAACACGTGCTATTACTCTGTCTCAAAATAAATAAGACATTTAAAATTTTTTTAAAAAGGAGAATTCTTAGATGGCAAAATTCCTTATATTTTTGGTACTTAAATGTAATGCAAAATGCTAGGTATATTCAGTGATACTGACCGTTAAAATAAGATTTATTTTAAAAATCAGTAGCCTTGAGGTACCTGGGTGGCTCAGTCAGTGAAGCATCTCACTTTGGCTCAGGTCATGATTTCATGGTTCCTGGATTCGGCCAGTGTCAGGGTCTGCAGTGGCTGTGTGGAGCTTGCTTGGGATTCTCTCCCTGTCCCTCCCCTGTTCTAGTACTCTCTCTCTTTCAAAATAAATAAATAAACATTTTTAAAAAAAAGTCTTTTATACTTGTCTAAAAACCATACAGGCCTTGCATTAGTGAATTCATTTTGCTAGATATACTTTAAAAAAATTTTTTTAATGTTTATTTATTTTTGAGAGAGCATGAATTGGGGAGGGGCAGAAAGAGAGAGGGAGACACAGAATCTGAAGCAGGCTCCAGGCTCTGAGCTGTCAGCACAGAGCCTGACATCCCAGAATCTGAAGCAGGCTCCAGGCTCTGAGCTGTCAGCACAGAGCCTGACATGAGGCTCAAACTCCTCAATCGTGAGATCGTGACCTGAGCTGAAGTTGGACACTTAACCCACTGAGCCACCAGGCGCCCCTATAGATTATATTCTTAATAATGAAAGGGCATTCTGACAGCTCACCCCTAACCTCTCAACAGTAATAAGAAGTAAAATATATGTTATGCCAACTTTTTTTATGGTTCAATGAAACAGCCCCAACTCATACAGCCCATTTAGTCATCACACATGTAAACTGTGATAGATCTTCTTTCTGTTTATTTCTTACGTGTCAAGGACGTTGCTGTATTTTTTTAATTAAAAACAACAAACAAAACATGCAAACCAAAGTCTATTTAAACTAGACAATTGTTCATTTCATGTTACAGAGGAAAGTTTTTAATGTTGAAAATCTTATGATAGTGTATTGCTTTTTTCTAAGGCTGACAGTGTGATATAGTTTTGATTTAGATTTAGTTTTGTTGAAACCATGAATTTGAAAAACTTTAACCATGAGATGTAGATATGGATATACTTGCATGGAATTACACACTTGCAAGTTTTGGATTTGTGTCACATTACTGTTTATTAAATATTTGTTATGCTGGTTCTGGGGATGCAGAGCCCCTCATAGTCCAGGGAATGCAGTCGTAGCAATTTGAGCTCAGAGAGAAATTTCAGAAGAAATGATGGAGCCAGCAGTCCCTAAAATAAGGTTTATATTCTGTCAGCAAAAGGTCAGCAGATGGCTTTAAAGAGCTTTGGAATAGCTTTATAACCTCATCTGCTTACCACAAAGAGATACATGCTCTTTTTAAAAATGCTAATTATTTTAAAAGTTGAAAGCACAACCTTTGGAAGATTCAAAATCTTCCTTGAAACAATTTTACTCATAGCACTGACCAGTGATAGAGGAATTATTCTTGTTAGTGATTAAGACTTGAGAATAAGTTGCACGGAATGGGAAGGGGTGAGGTGGGAATCAAATCGTTGAGCGTATGTGTTCCAGAAACTGGAGCGATGGCAGATTCCTACCTGATATGCCCTCATTGTGTCTTGTGCAATTGGCAGAAACTGTATACAGGCATAGCTTGTTTTATTGTGCTTTGCAGATACTGTGGTTGTTTCGTTTTGTTTTGTTTTACAGATTGAAGGTTTGTGACAGCCTTGCATTGAGCCAGTCCATTGTAGCCATTTTTCTAATTAAATTAGCTCAGTTTGTGTCTCTAGGTTGTTTTTTGGTAATTCTCACAATATTTCAAATATTTTCACTATTACTATATTTGTTAAGATGATCTGTGATGGGTGATATATGATGTTACTATTGAAATTGTTCCAGGGCTCCACAAGTGGTGCCCACAGAAGATAACAAACTTAATTGATTAACATTTTCTGTGCTCTGATTGTTTAACCACCCACCTATTCCCCTGTGTCTCTCTCCCCTTGGGCCTCCCTATTCCCTGAGATGTAACAATATTAAAGTTAGGCCAATTAATAATTCTACAATGATCTCTAAGTGTTCAGATGAGACAAGTGTTCACTTGTCTTCACTTTAAAGAAATGATTAAGCTTTGTGAGAAGGCCATTTTAAAAACTGAGATGGGCCTAAACCTAGGCCTCTTGAACCAGTCAAGCTATGAATACAAAGGAGAAGTTCTTGAAGGAAATTAAAAATGTTACTCCAGGGAACACATGAATGATAAGAAAGCAAAATAGCCTATTGCTGTATGGAGAAAGGTTTTATGATCTGGATAGAAGATCAAATCAGCCATAACATTCCCTTAAACCAAAGGTAATCCAGAGCAAGGCTCTAACTCTCTTCAATTTTATGAAGGCTGACAGAGGTGAGGAAGCTGCAGAAGAAAAGTTTGAAGCTCACAAAGGTTGTATCATGGGGTTTAAGGAACAGTGCTGCTTCTATAGCATCAAAGTGCAAAATGAAACAACAGGAGCTGATGTAAAAGCTGCAGCAAGTACCCAGAAGATCTAGCCAAGCTAATTAATGAATGTGGCTACACTAAACAGCAGATTTCCACTGTAGGTGAAACAGCCTTATGTTGGAAAAAGATGCCATCTAGGACTTTCATAGCTAGAGAGGAGAAGTCAGTATTAGGCTTCAAAGCTTCCAAGGACAAGCTGACTCTTTTGTTAGGGCTTAAAGCACCTGGTGGCTTTTGTGTGAAGCAATGCTTTTTATCATTTTAAAATTCCTAGGGCCCTTTAGAATTATGCTACATCTACTTTCCCTGTGCTCTATAAATGGAACAACAAAGTCTGAGTGATAGCACATTTGTATACAACATGGTTTACTGAATATTTTAAGTCCAATGTTGAGACCTCTTGCTCAGAAAAAAAGATGGCTTTCAAAATATTGCTCCTCTTTGACAATGCTCACCCAAGAGCTCTGATGGAGATGTACAACAAGATTAATGTTTTCATGCCTGCTAATACAATATATGAGGAGTAACTTCATTCAAGTCTTATTAAGAAATGTATTTTGTTATGGGGTGCCTGGGTGGCTCAGTCAGTTAAGCGTCCGACTTCGGCTCAGGTCATGATCTCATGGTTCATGGGTTCGAGTCCTGCGTCATGCTCTGTGCTGACAGCTAGCTCAGAGCCTGGAGTCTGCTTCATATTCTGTATCTCCCTCTTTCTCTGACCCTCCCTGCTCTCTCTCTCTCTCTCTGTTTCTCTCTCTCTCTCTCTCTCTCTCTCAGAAATAAAACATTTAAAAAAAGAAAAGTATTTTGTAATTTTGTAGCTGCCATACATAGTGATTCCTCTGCTGGGCCTGGGGAAGTAAGTTGAAAACCCGGACAAGATTCAACATCCTAGATACCATTAAGAACATTTGTGATTCATGACAAGAGGTCAAAATATCAACATTAATAGGAATTTGGGAGGAGTTGATTCCAACCCTCATGGCGGACTTGAGGCGTTCAAGATTTCTGTGGAGGAAGCAGGTGCAGATGTGGAAATAGCAAGAGAACTAGAAATAGAAGTGGAGCCTGAACATGTTCCTGAATTGCTGCAAGTTCGTGATCAAACTTGAACAAATGAGGAGCTCCTTCTTAGGAGCACAGAAAGTGGTTTCTTGAGATGGAATATACTGGTAAAGATACTGCGAAGATTGTTGAAATGACAACATAGGATTTAGAACATGACATAAATTTAGTGTGGGAGCAGCGGCAGGGTTTGAGAGGATTGACTCTAATTTGGAAAGAACTTCTGTGGGTGTGAAGCTATCAGACAGCATCGTGTACTACAGAGAACTCATTCCTGAAAGGAAGAGTTAATGGATGTGACGAACTTTTATTTTATGAAATTGCCACAGTCACCTCATTCTTCAGCAACCACCACCCTGGATCAGGCAGCTGCCATCCACATTAAGGCAAGACCCTCTACCAGCAAAAAGATGATGACTTGCTGAAAGCTCAGAGGATGGATAGTATTTTTTTTTTTAAGCAGTAAAGTACTTTTAAAGTTAGGTAAATTGTTTTAGACATAATGCCATGCATACTTAATAGGCTACAGTAAAGTGTAAACATAACTTTTATGTGCACAGGGAAACCAAACAATCTATTTGAGTCACTTTTTTGGGGCAATATTTGCTATATTAGGTTGGTGTAGAACTGACCTGCAGTGTCTCTGAAGTGTGCTTGTAGTCAGTCACACTCATCCTATGCCAGTGTTTCAGCAGTGTGGCTCAATAGGATATTTTAGAAGAATGTCTAATGGAAAAGCAGGTATAATAACTTTAGCCTGAGAACCTAAGGGAATTATTAAATGATTTAAATTAGAGGAATGGTTAACTTTCATTTTGAAAATTTCACTCTGGCCTTGGTGGGGAGAATAAATTAGGGAAGAGGCAAAAGTGGAAACAAACAACAGTGAGTGGAGATGTATTAATATAATAGTTTAGGCAAAAGGAAATGAAGGCTCAGATTAAATAGGAATGAGTTGAGCAATATTCTCTGTATGGAATGAACACATTTTGAAATCAATTGCAGTTACTGGAGTGTTTTTGTTTGTTTGCTTTCATTTAGAAAAGACAGTTTGATTAGAAAGCATGCTATATAGATTGACAGAAGTAACTGAAAAAGACTAGTCTGCCTTCCCCATCTGTTTTCAGAAAATTCGCTTCTGAAATATTTCGATAAACTTTCTTTTTAGAACATAACTCTGGTTCTGAGCCATGAAATCTTTTATATGACATTAAGGGATTTGACATTAGCAGATATTGGGTGATAAAGTATTTTGTTTTTAAAATCTTGGCTCTTCTTAGGTTTATTTATTTTGAGAGAGAACAAGCACACGCTCGTGGGGGAAGAACAGAGCAGGGGGAGCCCAAGTGGACTCCGCACTGAAAGTGAGGAGGTTTGAACTCCTAAACCATGAGATCATGACCTGAGTTGAAGTCAGGAGTTGGATGTGGACCTCCGGAGTGACTCAGTTGGTTAAGCATTCAATTTTGGCTCTGGTCATGATCTCACAGTTCATAATTAGTGCCTCATCAGGCTCTGTACTATTTTTTTTTTTAATTAAAAACAAACAAAAAGAGTTGGATGCTTAGCCGATTGAGCCATCCAGGTGCCCCAAAAGTGTTTTGTTTATAAAACCTTATAAAGCATACTACATTTTCTATGTCATGAAGTATATATTTAGCATTTCTTAGAGGTACGGAGAGTCTTTTGCCCATGCTAAACTTGCAACAGGTTGTCTCACTTTATTTTAAATTAGTTGGTGACTATTGACCTGTGTTAACTCTTGCCCCAAAGTGAGAATGTCTCTCCATTATTATTAATTAGATAGGATTTAAGTAAAATGACTTCATATATGACATTTTAGTCAACATTTTTTTCCCACAGGTATAGTATACATTAGATGTTTTATTTTTTTAATTTTTTTTAAAATTTTTAATGTTTTATTTATTTCTAGGAGAGAGAGAGAGAGAGAGAGACAGCATGAGCAGGGGAGGGTCAGAGAGAGAGGGAGACACAGAATTGGAAACAGGCTCTAGGCTCTGAGCTGGCTGTCAGCACAGAGCTCGACGCGGGGCTCACACCCACAAACCGTGAGATCATGACCTAAGCGAAAGTCAGACGCTCAACCAACTAAGCCACCCAGGAGCTCCTATTAGATGTTTTAAAAGCGATTTTATTTTACATACTGAAAATTAGGTTTTGAGTTAAATGTCTTTTGTTTTTAGAACATTTTAGTTAATGTATGAAATAATTAGAAAGGATACCCTATATAAAACCAAAGGCTATCTTTCAGTTTGTTGTTTGTCTTAAAGAAAGTTCTGTTTTATGAATTGTCAAATAATTCATTGGTAGATTTCAAGATCTATATTGACATAATTTAATCTAGAAGAAATCTTTTTGTTTTGGTGTTTTATTAAGGTTACTTCAAGCTCTCTGATTGCTTTGGATGAATGTTTTTACTTTGGGGGGGTTATATTCTTATAAGAGGGCTTTCTTTTAGGAACAAAAAAAAACGAGAGGTAAATAGAGATATAATTAATATGGCAATAAAGTATAGCAGAGGCTTACAGTTTTCGTGATACACTGTAAACCTGAGGTACAAGGTTTAAGAATAAGGCTTTGAATCTTATATTTTCTTATATTAAGATTATATGATCTAATCTTTTTTAAAAAAATTAATGTATTTATTTATTTATGAGAGAGAGAGCACGTGCATGTGAGCAGGGGAGGGTCAGAGAGAGGGGGAGACGCAGAATCTGAAACAGGCTCCAGTCTCTGAGCTGGCTGTCAGCACAGAGCCTAATGCGGGGCTCGAACCCATGGACCACGAGATCATGACCTGAGCCAAAGTCAGACGCTTAACCAACTGAGCCTTTAGGCGCTCCTGTATGATCTAATCTTATATTAGGTTAGTTTGGCGTCATTGGTCAATATTGAGTACTTTTGAGTTGCTTTTGTATGTTTAAAAGATATTCTTGATTTCTTATAGTATATGGTTGTCTGAATCAAGGAATACATGGTAGTGAGAGAGAGAGAGAGGAGAGAAAGAGAGAGAGAGAGAGAGAGAGAGAGAGTGTGTGTGTGTGTGTGTGTGTGTATATAACCAATTCTGCATGTAAGCAATTTCACAGTGGCTTAGCTTAAATGAAAGTCCCTCTCCCCAGTTTCATCATCATCTCAGGATTCAGTGCTGCAAGGTTGGTTACTATAAACTTTGAAGTTTTTCAATTTTTATTTACAAAGATAATATTTTTATGACTAGAGGTTTTCTCATGAACTCATAGAAAGATATTCTCAAGATATTCTTCACTTATTCTTTGCTTCTAAACTTGGTGACCTACCCTGCAAAAATTTAGAGCCATGTAGTTAGCTTTACTCACATAATGTGTCAGCTTTCTGTGCAATTCTTTAATTTAAAAAAGAAAAAAACCATGCTTACATATTAAGTACCCCCTCCCCGTTTTGCATTTAGTGTTCAGATGTGTTCCGTAATTGATCTATGCCATTTTTACTAACCCTGTTCTCTGCTTTCAGTTAACAGCAAGGTCCTTGCCCGCTGTGCAGTCAGATGAGAGACTTCAGCCTCTGCTGAACCACCTCAGGTAATATGGCACGCCCTTGTTAGGCTTATTATTGCAAGTACGTCACAGTGGGTAAAGTATATTAAAGTGATTAAAAACCCCTTCAGTTACTAAAAACCAAATTTTTTTTCCCCTTGCTTTAACTCTGTCATGTAAGTTGAAGTTCTTAATATAATACACTTGCTACCCTTAACTTTAGGGTACTGTTGGAAGCCTTTTAATTCAGTGAAAGTAGGTAGAACTCGTTGATAAGTTGAAGTTAAAATGAGCAGACGTGACTAATTACAGAAAGTTCTCAAAGGAACAAGCTATTTAAATGCAAGGTGAAAGAATACTTCTGGGGCCCCCACATGTTATTGGGGATAGATGAAATAGGTGAGATTTGTTTTCTAAATACAAGAATAATATATTCTCATTATTTAAGAAAATTAGAAAGTACAGGAAAGGTAAAGGAAAAACCCATCATTACCACTCGAAGTAATACTTCTTCTATGCTGCTTTGAAACCTCTTGTAGAAATTATACTTCTATAAAATTTGCTGAGTTTTTTCCTTTTAAAATAAATGTAAGACAGTTTCCCTATTATTAGCATCTCTTCAAAAACATTTTTAGTGACTGCGTGGTATCTTTTTGTATGACTGTACTGTAGTTTATTCATCCTTTTGGAGGCATTTAGATCATTTCCAATTCTTTTCACTAGTGTAAAAAATGCCATATGTTAATCTTTATCTGTATTTTTTTTTATCATTTTCTTACCATAGGTTCTCAGAAGTGCAATTCCTTTGTCAAAGCATATGAACCATTTTAAAGACTTAATTATATGTATTTGTCAAAAACCTTATTCTACTTATATTTTTATATTATACAAGATTGCCCATGTTACTGTACCCTGAAAAGGAGAGGACAGCTAAAACCATTGCTAATGATAGTTAATCATAGAGGATACATTGTGACCAAATACATTCATTGATTCTTATTAAGAATGACCTTAAAACATTTTAATATCCATTTTCATTTTGGAGTGAGATTAACTATTTGTATATTCATATATTGATAGAATCTCCTGATTTTATTTGATCTTAACATATTTTAGATGTAAAGGATAGTAATTCTAAGGTGTATTTATTTGTTAATACATTTTTTCCTGAAAGTTTTTGAATATGGTGTATTATCCATCGTACCTACATTTTCAAGTTTTATGTAGGCAAACGTTTTATAGTTTCTTTTTATTGTTTTTTTGAGTGTGTCCAAGAGACCTAAATATAGAGGGACAAAATTTTTATTAAATGGCTATATGTCACTATGCTGTTTTAGATTGTGTGCATTTCCCATGTTGACAGCCCGTTCTTCCCTTCCAATGGATAGAAACAAAACATGTCATGAATTACAAAGTAAGTTTGAGGGCCAGTTTCCTGTTGCTTGCACTGATTACCAAAATTGCCAGTTCTCTTTAATTAACCTGTTTTGAGAAAGTTTGGTTCTTGAATTTAATGCCAATAATCAACTGTGGCTCAGTCCACTTCTCTTCTAAACAATCTGTTTGTGACTTCCCTTCCTCTCTGTCTCCTTTCCTGAGTCCATTCAACAACCCTCAATCACCTGATTTATTCCATCTTGATCTCTGTGTGTCTCTTCACAGCCTACTTCTCTTTCAAGATTTTACTCCTGTTCCCTTTCTGCTGCTGCTTATAGACAAAAGGCAGAAAGTTCAAATTGGAAGTAAAGCTTAAGAAGTAAAAGAAAAATAGGAAATTCTTTCAGTAAATCCGAGCAGTACTTACTGGTGAATTAAATGCTTTTCATATTTGACATATTTGTGTTATGTATATAAATATGTATATTAATGTCTTTGGGATTTACCTTTGTACCGAGCTCAGTTAGACAGAATTCATTGAAAATGAAAGGAGACTAGGGTCCTGCCATTGTATCAGACAGCACAAAGTATGGCTTTACAAGATTTCTTTCTCAACTTTTATGTGTTTTGAATCTCAGTTGCTTTCTTGTCAGTGTTGGAATATTGATATGGTATCCATTAATCACACAGCATTTTGAAAAATATGTTTCAAGAAGTCTAATTGTTGTATTAAAAATATATTTGTATAATTATTTAGTTAGAATTACATTGCTTTCTTCCAAAGACCAGGGCAAGAGTAGATAAAATGTCATCGTAAAAGTAGATGAGAAATGTCAAAACTAAACAGTAGATTTCTGAGCTAGAGAATCAGTAACAATTTGAAAATGATACTAATCTAAGTAAGCATTTGCTAATTGTGTCTTTGAATTTTAACATATAAAGTAGATTTGGCTTTATTATTTTAAGGAGTCAGATCAAATAGAAAGATTAATAGCACCCAGAGCACTTTTAATCTGGGCCCCACTTCATATTTTGACTTATCTTACCCTAGGATAGATGTTATTCAAAGTGGGCAACTCAGTAGATAGGATGTAAATAAACTTTGAGCACATACTTGAAGTATATGTGGTTAAAAAAGTAGTTATAGAAAATTGACTCTACTTCCCAACCAATCCCCCCTCCCTACCTTTTTAATTGAAATATAGTTGAGGCATAATGTTGCCTTAGTTTCAAGTGTACAGCATTATGCTTCAGCAAGTTCAGCAAGATAAACTTGTTGTGTTGGTTATGCTGTGCTCACCACAAGTGTAGCTACCATCTTTTTATTCTTTTAAAACTTAGAATGTTCTTTCTCATTCAGAACCTTGTATATTAATTTCTAGTATCTTCTTGTACTCTGTCTTTTTTCTTCTTCTTCCTCTTTCCCACTTTTCTTACCCTTCTCTCCAGTAACGTTTCCTTCCCAGAGACCCATTTTTTAACCTCTGTATAATTGTTTTGTTGTTGAGGATGGTTCAGACTAACATTTCATTGGATCAGGAGTAGCATGAATACTATACCCAGTTTTTGCATCTTCTAGAGCACTGTTACTGAATCATATTTGTGTCACTTCCCCAACCTCTCTCTCCTGCCCATCCAAATCTCTTGATGATTTTGTCTCCTGAGTAATCTCTCTTGCTATAGTAACTTCTTATATATTTTCCTTGTTGCCTTCTTTGCCCTATCTAAAATATTTCACATTATTGTCAAAATTATATTATTCTTTGGCTTAAAATCATTCTGGTTCTCCCTGATTTCATTCTAAATCAAGTCTAAACTTCTTGCCTGGCATATGAGGTCCTTCTGGAAGGGACTGCTTTGTCTCTTTGGACACTTTTAGTACTGGTCCCCTAACTTCTAGTGTAACCAAATGCCTGAAGTTCCTCTAATACAGCTTGCTGTTGTTGACCTTTCTGCCTTTGGAAATATTTTTCCTTCTGCCTAGAATGTTCTCCCCTTCCTCCATTTCAGTAACTAATTTTTGCTTGTCCTTTAAGTCTTAGCCCATGTTACCTCTTCTGACAAATTTTCCCAGACTACTTAGGCCCCAGCCCACTCCCCCTAGTCTGAATCTGATGTGTTTTATATGTGTTTCTGTAATACCCCCATGGCTAGTTGTGTATTACAGAACTTAACAATGTGGTAATCATTTATTTACTTTCTGATGACTCCATTATAGTATGGACTGTTTGAGAACTTGTAAGGTGACTTTCATATTTGTATTTCCAGTGTGGGGACAGTATATGACACATGATAGGTATTCATTATGTGTTTTGTTGAATGAATAAATGAGTGAGTGTTATAACAGTAATATCCTATTTGTTTTCTGCATGATGTTTTTGTAATTTATAAGTCATATTGCCACATTTTTTCAGGTATAAATCCTGGTTCAGAAGATATAAACCTAATGGCTGAATCTCACCTTTAGTTAATGCTTGATTCTATGCAATAATGGTGGGTTCTTCTTCCTCCACCTCAGTATGGTAATTGTCAACTAGAATTTAGATTAACTACTGACACATCTCTTCAAGTCCTTGAAACTTGCACAAACTGTACATTCGTTTAGGGCTTTCATTCTCTGCGGAGTTCACTCAGGACTGGTTGCTAGGCAACCAGGGCTACATGCTACATGTAATATGCACCAACTGATGTTGCTTTTTTATTATTATTAAATGAAATGGCTTCTCATTTTATTACCATGTCAAAGACGTCTGTATGTAGGGTGGCAGCTGATGTGCATAGTTTGACACTTTCTCTTGTACAAAGTAACCTTGTGATACGCATTTCAAGCATATTGATTTGTCTTTTTTGGGTATCTGAATGTAATGTTTTTCTTTTTACCTTCCTTTTGCTTAGGTCAAAATAGGAAAGAATGCTATTTGATTTGAAAGGTTCCAGTAATCTTGTTATGAAAAAGTAATCATCATTGATTTGCTTGACTTACATAGTTTAGATGTTACCTACAGGGGATAGACATTAGGAGGTTGAGACTGAGATCATTATTAGATCTAATTTTGTTTAGTGCCTCTAATGATCAAAGAGGAATGATGAATTGCATTTTAATTAAATTTGTCAATAAAACTGATGTGGGAGATGAAACAAATACCTGTAAAAATTAAAGTAGCAATACAGAGAAATTCTCAAATCCTTTTTACAGGACTTAGATACTCAAAAGAGAACTAGTGTAACACTTTGTCAACCTACTAATCTAGGATCTTGCTTAACAATTTATATTATTCTGAGAATGTAGAAGTGATGAGTTGATTTTCTTAGTTTAACCTAGTCCTCTAGTTAAAAGTTAAATTAAGCACAGAGAAAACTTTGCTTCAATGTACAAGCTTATTTTTAGTCATTTGTAGTGTCCATCCATTCATCAGCTGAGTGCCTATTAGAGGCTTAAAATAAGTAAGTAAAAAAATAAGACCCAGTTTCTGTTCTCAAGGGATTTAAAGTTTTGACTTAGTTTAAGAGATAGGCACTTAAACATGGTGTAAAATTTGTAAACCTTTCTAATAGAATTAAACACAAAATACATAATTTTATTATTTGAACTCTGTTTCTCATGGAATTGCTTCCTTAAGTTGTGTGATTGTGACTTGTTTTGGATTCTGTACTCCCTGTGCAGTAGTGACTCCCACTGGGTACTCAAATTGGACTGAACTTTACTCTCATTTGAGAGCTGATGTTGTCACTAATGAAAAAGAAGCATAGAGGAAAAGAAGACAAAGAATCAGGGAATGAATATGGTTGCTGAGATTATAGGTTCAGTAGTTTTAAGACATTTTAAACTTGAGGTGCCTGTGAAGCTCTGGGGCGAATATTTAGTAAGTGACTAAATACAGACCACAGTTTTAAGAGTGAGGTTTACACCAGAGAGAGACTCATTTGTTAATCATCACTGGTTAGGTGGAGGGTAAAATCAGGGCAGTGGTTGATATCACTCAGGGAGAGAGTATAACGTGACAAGGGGACATGGCTGTGAATAAAACTCATATGTAGAACATCAGTGTGTAAGTGACTTGTGATGGGCAGTGATGAAGGTAGGAGGTGAATTAAAAGAGAACCAGTAGAAAGCAAGGAGGAATCTTGAATGTAACAGAAACACAACAAGGGCTAATGGGATCAAAGATGCTAAGGGAAAGATTTCAAAAAGGAATGGTACGCATTGTCAGATGCCACAGAAAAGTCCATTGAGAACTGTATAATGTCAGTTGAATTAGGCATATGGGAGCCACTGGTGGCTTAGCTACAGCATTGTAATGGTGCTGATACCAGTCTGATTCCTGTGAAGAGTCCAGCAGTGAATGAGAAATTGTGCTTTGGAAATACAGGGGAGGATAGCCTCCTCTTGGCAGAGCAAGGAAAGAAAGTGGACAATAGCCATGAGTTTCATAGTTGAAGAAAGTTGTATTTTTCCTTAGGATTGGAAAGGTGAACATATATAAGTTAAGGGGAAAATAAAGTCTTTAGAATTAAAAGGAAATAATTGAAGGGGTTAGTTTTTAGAAGAGGTAGGAGGAGACGGGACCAAGAAATTATACTGGCTAGCATTTACAAAGTACGTTTTATAGTTCTTACTCAGACCATCTAATCCCATGAGACCAATCCATGACAGATGGTTCTTTATCATTATCCCTATTTTTTTTTTAACATTTAATTTTAAGTAATCTCTACACTCAATGTAGGACTTGAACTCAAAACCCTGAGATCAAGAGTTGCACACTCCACCAAATGAGTCAGCCAGGTGCCCCTCATTATCCCTATTTTACAGTTTAGTGATAGAACCTTAAGAAGTTCAGGTTAAGGAAACCTGATTTTTCTAATGAAAAGTACTACATTCCCTTCTCAAAAGAAACGAATGAATTATTTCGTAAGACTTTGCTATTTTTTCAAAAGTGATACCAAGAACTCCTCAATTGGAAGAAATAAACTTGCTTAGACTTAAAAAAAAAAACACGTTAAATTTCCAAGTGTCAGAGAAAATTTGTGTAAATCATCATCTCTGCTATCTGCAAAGCACCTATCATTAGATGGGTCATCTCATGGGCCTCATCTCATTGTGACTTTGCTGTTATCCTCACATCACTGCATTTTCTCACATCACTGTTATCCTCACATCACTGCATTTTCTCGGGTGAATTGTGTATTGTACTGATTTTTACATTTGGAGATATGTAAAGGTCTTGGGCTATGTTCTTGTGAATGTAGAAGTTTACTGTACATAAATATCTTTGCTAACCTAATTATATTACCCATACGATCATATTTATACAATAATATTAGACTATCAAGAGCATATATTAAAGATGATTTTTATTATGTCACTTAAAAACAAAGTATGAACAGGCGAGACTAGAGAGGGAAAACTTGCAGCTCACGTGAGAACTTTAGTTTTGTGAGATTTTTTTTTTCCTTAGAAATAACGCCCTTCCCCACAGTGTATGTGTCTTCCTTCACCCGTCCACCGCAAGAGTTGAAATGAATGGGGGCAGATACATTACTTTTATTTTTTTTAAACATATTATTTATTTTTAATTTTTTTAATGTTTATTTTATTTATTTATTTTTTTAATATTTTATTTATTGCTAGGAGAGAGAGAGAGAGAGACAGCGTGAGCAGAGGAGGGTCAGAGAGAGAGAGAGTCACAGACTGAAACAGGCTCCAGGCTCTGAGCTGACAGTCAGAACAGAGCCCGACGCGGGGCTCGAACCCACAAACCACAAGATCATGACCTAAGCGAAAGTCGGACGCTTAACCGACTAAGCCACCCAGGCGCCCCAATGTTTGTTTATTTTTGAGAGAAAGCACGAGCAGGGGAGGGGCAGAGAAAGATGAAGTCATAGAATCTGAAGCAGGCTCCAGGCTTTGAGCTGTCAGCACAGAGCCAGATGTGGGGCTGGAACTCACAAGTGGTGAGATCATGACTTGAGCTGAAGTTGGATGCTCAACTGACTGAGCCACCCAGGTGCCCCTATAGTAGATCACTTTAATTGCTCTTAAGCAATGCTTTGCCTTTCATTACAGAATAACTAATTAAAAAACATGTATTTATTATACTCTTTCTCCTAAATTTGTTAGCATATTTCAGCTCAACAATGAAATAGAAATCAAATAAGGATAAAATAAGCTAGCAAAGCAGAGTATAGCCTATAGTAAATATTTGGACTGCATCACAAGGATTAACTTGTAATGCATCCTGAATTTGTAAACACCTGTTTATGTTAACCTTTATTTTAAAATCATTTAAAATAAGGAGCATCTTCCTTCAGCTAGTATTATTACAGACTCCTCTTGTAAATTGTTTTTCTAATGCAGTACGTTTGGTTAATATGTACACTTTTGTTCTTTTGAGAGAGTGCATATGTGTGCTTTTGGGGTAGGGGCAAGGAAGGATAAAGAGAGAATCCCAAGGAGGCTCCACACTCAGCATAGAACTTGACATGGGGCTCGTCTCATGACCTTGAGATCGTGACTTGAGCTGAAATCAAGAGTTGGACTGGAGCCATTCAGGTGCTCCAGTATGTATACGTTTCTATTTATTTCTTTAAAGCTCTTGCTGCCACAGATTTTATATCAGAAATGCAATCTCCATAAGAGACTTTTCTCAGTATCCATCATTGTATAGTTCTCAGTGTTTTCTTTTTGAATTTGTTCTCATTTTAAAATCATAAAATTGTGTGGGCATTCATGTGTTAGAAAAAGGTTTAGTGGATAGGGACTTCCACCATTTGAAGACTGAAATGAAAGCCTCATTATTGTGGTCCACATGCTTCAGTTGTTTGTCAGCCCTCTCTCATCTCCTGTTCCAGCCTCTAGCAGTACTTTGAACTATTTATTTTCTTTCCTACATGTGGCAACACAAGCTTTTACAGTTCAGTGATTATTGTGAGGGTGTTCTAGGTGCCTTGTAAGATACTAATAAATTAGAAAGAATATATTCTTTTCCATTACTTTATTGTCCTTGAAATATTTTCACCTCTGTATGGAACATGTTCCTCCTGGCTTCTTAGAAATGGACTTTGTATGGAAAATGTTTATGCCTTCTTAAAAATTCACAAAAAGCATTTATTAAAGTCAACTTGTTGTGTTAAGGGCACTGTAATGGATACTCTGTGTATAAAGGAACTAATACATGTGGTCCCTTAAAAAGTTCATATTCTAACAAGGAAAGAAGACCATTTTACACACACACACACACACACCCGTACCTTCTCCCACCCCACCAAAACTGTCTGTACTGGAATAATTGCTGCAGCTTACTCAAGTAGAGTAAATAGAGATAGGAAATCTTATTTGTGAGAGGTAGTATCTTATGTGGATTATGTTACAAATTTAATGCTGTTTAAATTGTTTCTGATAAAATTTCGGGGCCGCTGATGGACTCAGGGGGTTAAGCATCTGGCTCTTGATTTTGGCTTAGGTCATGATCTCTTGGTTCGTGAGACCGAACAGCCCCCCCTCCCCCCCCATTGGTCTCTGCACTCACAGTGGGGAGCCTGCTTGGGATTCTTTCTCTCTGTTCCTCCCAAGCACACACGTGCATGCTTTCTCTCTCTGTCAAAAACAAATAAACATGTATAGGCACAATATAGAAAATTTGGCCAAATATAAGAAATGAACCCTGCATTACTAATAAAACCACTGCTAGGGTTTTGTTGTAATCTCTGTGTATAACTTTATGTAATGATAATTAAAGTGGTTAAACTAAAAAACTTTTTTATAATCTGTCGTAGCGAAGTATAAAATTTATTTCCGTGGGTCTAATTTTAAGTGACTCTGTAATGCTCAAATGAAGATAGAAATGTCTATTTTTGCTTAATCGTTCCCATCTTTGTGGGTATTTACTTTTTTGCTTTGGTTGAATAAATCTGTGAAAAAAATTTTTTTTAAATGTTAGCAGTTTTGGGGCACCTGGATAGGTCAGTCACTTATGTGTCTGACTTCAGCTCAGTTCACAATCTCAGTGGTTTGTGAATTTGAACCCCACGTCAGGCTCTATGTTGACAGTGTGGAGCCTGCTTGGTATTCTCTCTCTCCCTCTCCCTTTCTTTGCCTCTCCCTTACTCACCTACTCTCTCAAATTAAATAAACAAACTTAAAAAGAAATGTTAGCAGTTTCTTTTGGCCAGATGAAATAAACCGAGAAGAAATGCCACGTTGATTTCATGATGATGGAATTGTCATGTAGATGTTTTGTAGCAGATGGAGCTGAGAACAAAGAGCAGCAGCAAAGTAGGTGGTGTATAGTTTTGAAGATACAAGGAATTCATTATCCTAAAACTGTCCTGTTGTCCAGGTAAGAGAGTGGCAATAGTTCTTAAATGCTGACTTGAAAAAGAATTCACGAAGCTGAATTTTAAACCTTATTAATGCATCTAGATTAGAACCTTCTGTTGTAGTCATGTCAAATTACCATAAATTTAGTAGATTAAAACAACACTTGTTTATTATCATATAATTCTGTAGGTTAGATATCTGACATGGGTCTCATCGAACTAAAATCAGGATGCAAGGCTGTCGTCCTTACTGGAGGCTCTGGGGAAGAATATGCTTCCAAGCTTACTCATCGTGTCAGCTGAATTTAGTTCCTTAGAACTGTGGGACTAGGGTCCCTGTTTTCCTTGCCGGCTGTCAGCCAGGGTCCTGTGTTGACCTTGAGAGGCTGCCCATATTCCTTCGGCTTTCCAGGGGCTCCTGGAGCTCTCTTTCTGGTGCTTACATGTGGGTCATAATGCAGAGCCTGCAACCAGTCCTTCTTGTGATTCAAACCTCTCTAACATCTTCTGCATCTTTCTGCTTCCATCCTTAGAAGGTTTTCTTCTTTTACCAGCTCATGGGATTAGATTGGCCTACATAAAGATCCAGGATAGTCTCCCCATCTCAAGGTCCTTAACCTTAATTTCATCTGTATGCTCTCTTTTGCCATGTAATCTAACATATTCATGAGTTCCTGGGATTAGAGTGTGAACAATCTTTGGAAGGGCATTGATTTGCCTATTACAGTGAGGGAGTTGTTTAAGGGGTTGAAAACAGCTTTTGCATCACCTTTCATCAGTTGTACAAGTAAGCCACCATTCTTATATATAGAATACTAAATTGCCTTCGGGTTTTTTTAGATCGGTTGATTCACTTTGCTAGCTTAACATGTTTTAAGGTTGAAAAAAGTTAAATGATTTTCAGAAACATAAATATATGTAAAATAAAAATATATTTATGGAAACATAAATTAGTTACCGATTTTCTTTTTAATGATATAGAAAGAAAATAGGAAAATCTTCCCATGTTTTTGACTGGCTATGTAGTCATGCAAACATGTACCTTTGTAAATAGTAGAATTCGTAATGAGGCTGTACATAGTTGCTGTGAGTTGTGGAGGAACTTTAGTTTGAGAGTTACTTGGCAAACGGATGATTATAAACCTTTCAACATTCTAAGAGTTTTATGATCATTTATTTAACATATTTTAAGGGAACTTTTACTCGGTGCAAGACATGGTGTTTGGTTCTAGGGATACATATTTGCTTCTGCTCTTAGAAGGCTTAATCTTGATCAGAAAATAAAGAATTTAACTAAAGGAATTATAATAAATCATGATGATTGTTAGCATTGTAGAGGTATGTGATTCTGTGGGAGTACATAATGTATGGAAACAGTGAGGCCTTGCATAGTGTTCTTGCAGTTTATCTATAACTAGAGGTTTTAGGTGTCTGTTAGCCCTCTAACTCCAAAGTTTTCTTAGGGATGTCTGGATTGTGGAAGCTAGTAGTCTTCCTGAGAAGCAAAATTTATGGTTGCTTATGCTTTTCAAATAGTTTTATTATTTACATTTATTGTTTCCTATTCATTTAGTGGGTTTCTTTAAAGATTATTTATTTTTGTTTTGAGAAAGAGAGAGCTCATGTGTGCAAGTGGGGAGGGGCAGAGACAAAGGGAGAGAGAATCCCAAGCAGGCTCTACACTCTCAGTGTGAAGCCTGACATGGGGATTGGTAGGAACTGTGAGATCAGGACCTGAGCCAAGATCAAAAGTCAGACACTTAACCTATTGAGCCACCTAGCCATCCCTTGCTTAAAAGGAAAGCATTGTAGTAGTACCTGTAATATATCAGCAGCTAACAAGTAATTTGTTTAGTGTTGTACTTTGTATAATGATAGAGGTGCTCTGAACCTGTGCTATTCCATCCAGTTTTGTTTACAAAACAAAATTTGATAAACTGGGCTGAGGGAAGACAGACTACTGAGACTCACCAAAGTTTTAATGTCTTCTCAGTTGTTTATATCTAATGCTTAGAAAGTAGTTGTATAGAGATAATACAAAGTGAATTTGAAAAGCCCATTTTTAATTGAGCCACATTGGTCCTTGACATACTGCATACAGACAATCTCAAGAAAGCTACTAAGGACATCCATCAAATGAGTCTAACATCATGTCTTCTCCGATCTTAAGAGAGGTCTGCTCTTAACCATCTGAATTAAAGCACTCCCCCCCTTATATTATCTTATTCTTTTTTCTTCACAGAAACATCACCAGCTGATGTTTTTATATGTTCGTTTGTTTAATGTTTGTCTGCAGCTTAAGCTCCATGAGAGCAAGAAATTTGTTTACCTTGTTTACTGTTATCTTTCTATTACTTATAACAATGGCTGGTAAAATAAGATCCGGGTAAACACTCCAGTGGGTGAATGAATGGGAGAAAACACTTCCAGGGTTTTTTTTTTTAATGTTTTATTTATTTCTGAGAGGGAGAGGGAGGGAGGGAGGGAAGGAAGCAGGGGAGGGTCAGAGAGAGAGGGAGACACAGAATCAGAAGCAGGCTACAGGCTATGAGCTGTTGGGGCGCAGGCTTGAACCCACCAACCATGAGATCATGACCTGAGCTGAAGTTGGACACTTAGCGGACTGAGCCACCCAGACACCCCAACACTTTCAGGTTTTAAAATTTTACCTCTCATTTAATTTTTTAAAGCAACTGTTCAAAAAAAAAATTCAACTGAATACATTTTAAAGAACTGCCTTTGTACAGTGATTCATGATCAGGCAGCATCCAGTCTAACAGAAACGATCTTCTAGGAACTGTACAGAATGAAAGACCTTATAGGCAGAAGAGAGTGGGAACAAGGAAATTATACTAGATAAATTATACTAGATAAATGAGGCTTGATTATTGCAAAGTCACTTTTCTTTAGGGTATGACGGGTCTATCAGGTAGATTACTTAACTAATGCTGTGGTGATTCCTGATGGACTGGTTTAAGATTACATTTCTGAGAGAACTGAAACTGTAATTAAGTCTTAGTGTAAGTGACTCCATTTTGGGCCTCTTGTTTTTAACACTACTAAATGTTGAGACTGAATGAGTTGGTAGTTTCCACAGAAAGCTGGTAGCTTTTCTCTCATTTCCAAGGAAAAATTCTGATAAAGCACGATAGAGGATTAGGAAGAACTTAACAGAGGACCATGGGGGAGAAGAAGGGGAAAAGTAGTGGGGGAGAGGGAGGGAGGCAAACCATGAGAGACTCTTGAATGCCGAGAACAAACTGAGGGCTGATGGAGGTGAGGGAGAGGGGAATGGGGGAGATGGGCATGGAGGAGGGCACTTGTGGGGATGAGCACTGGGTGTTATATGGAAACCAACTTGACAATAAACTCTTTAAAAAATAAGACTCTTTACCTTTGCAGAAATTCAGTCCTGGTTTTGTTGTTTGGGGATCTGGGATTCTTTCATAAATCATGAACTAATCATGGAGGACTGAGAGTACTTTCTGTTCCTCAGTGTGACCTTGGAAGAGAAACTCCTTTTTTTTATCCCCGTTGAATTCAGATTTTGAAAACACTTACATAAAAAGTGAAACAAAAAATGCTGTTATGTCCCTTGCTGTTTTTATTTATGAAATGAAAGGTTTAAACATTATGAACTGTCATTTATAGCTGTTCAAAACCAAAGGAGTATATAGGGAAAGTGTGTGACTTCTGGACTGTGACTTTTAGTTTAAGTCCTCGTTAGCTGTCCCCTTTATCTTGTTTTTGTCCAGTTTTCTCCCAGAACCTCCCAAACATTGTGTCCCTGATTCTCTGCTGTTATTAGGGAACAGATGCAAGGGGTAATCCTAGAATGCCATAAACCTGTGATAGCCAATCTCAGAAGCATTCTACACTCTGTAAATATTTGTGGGGGAATGGGAAGATATCCATCAATTTAATGTATTAATTCTGCTGGATGTTCAGTCTTTATTCCATGGTTCTCCCATCCCACTAATTTTCATTATCACTCTCTCAAGCAACCTTTCTGTAATCATTTGACTACTCTAGGATAGAACAAACTCAGAACAGCCTCTCTTTAGGGGGTTATTATATTACCAGAATATGCATTAAGAATGTAAACGAATATAAAAAATTTACTTAGGAAAATAGAGGTATTTGTTTGGGTTTTATTAGTTTTTTTTAACATTTCTGTTTATTTTTGAGAGAGCGCATGAGTCAGGTAGGGGCAGAGAGAGAGAGAGGGGGACAGAGGATTCAAAGCAGGCTCCCCACTGACAGCAGTGAGCCAGTTGCAGGGCTTGAACTCCTGATCACAAGATCATGACCTAGTCTTAAGTAGGACAGTCAACCAACTGAGCCACCCAGGCACTCCTGTTGGGGGCACGAAATGTGTATATTGAAAATACCAATGTATGGCTATAGTTTGTATCTTATAAAGATGTGTGTGTTTTACTTTTTTAAGTCAGTTTTATTGATATATAATTTATATACAATGAAATGCATTCATTTTAAGGCAATAGTTCAATGACTTTTGACTTTTGTAAGGTAGAGGTATTTTTGTTAGAGAAACAAGATTAAACTTTCAGCAGTCTTGCAGTTCATTAGATTATTGTAGTTTAGAAATTGGAATAAATAGGGACACCTGGATGGCTCAGTCAGTTAAGCATCAGACTTTGGCTCAGGTCATGATTTCATAGTTCCTGAGTTCTAGTCCTGCATTGGGCACTGTGCTGACAGCTTGGAGCCTGGAGCCTGCTTCAGATTCTGTGTCTCCCTCTCTCTCTGCCCCCTCCCCTGCCCATGCTTCCTTGCCAGCTCTTGCACTCCCCCCCAAAATAAATAAACATAAAAATTTTTTAAAAGAAATTGGAACAAATAGGAAAATAAATAAGAAAATATGAGGCCTTCTTAAAGTAGAAGTTGTGCTATTTATAGTTCTTACCCAGTATGAAAACCCATATGATCCTGATATTTATTGGATATGTGAGTCTCTTGGAGTCATACAGTTTCTCCCAGTTGTAGAGAAATATAGATCATTACATTGTGTATTGTCTTGTGGTAGTTTTTTGGGGAGGTTTTTAAGTGCAAAATTTGAGTAAACCTCATGCTTGTGGAAAAATCATTTACATTCAGTTTAGAACAGAATTTTATTGATTGTGTTCTTATTTGGAATAACTGCAGGGAAAATCACCTGGGCTAACATGAGTTGGATACCATTTACTAGAGACTTAGCTTGTAAAAAGAATCTCATTTCAATTTCTATGGTGACAGCTGTTGAGTGAATTTTCCTGTGATACACTTCACAGCAGGAAATGATATATTGTAACTTCATCTTTCTTGATATCTTACCCACCCAACAAATTCAAACTGCGGGGACCCTGCTTTCTAAATGTCTGAATAGCCTGGCTTATGTGGGCAGACCAAATTTTTTTCAACGTCCGAAGTAGGTAAAATTGTGATTGCAAAAGTGGGTATATGGGTGATGTACAAAACCTTTGTTTTGTCTTCCTGAAATTGTTTTTCCATTTGTGCCATGATCACACCTAGCTTTATGTGAAAAGGCTGTATTGGAACTTGTTATATTTTTATACAGTGATGTAGAGGATTATAGTTCATTTTGAAAGACGTATTAGCTTACTTCATAATGGTTCAAATAAATATGTTTTCTTGATGCAGAGATGAGTTTTGATTACTTGTGGTGCATTCTTCACTGTTTTTTTTTTTTTTTTTTTTTTATCTCATACCAGTTTTTAAGATATGATAAACTATCGGCTACCAGATAGAAAGAAGTAAATAGTGCTAACCTCTTCAGATTCAAGAGTACTGGGAAATGCTTGACAAAGAAAGGAAATATTTCTTATACGCTGTTGTTTTATGACCCTTAGAATCTGTCTGTTGATAGGAAGGGCAGAGAGACATTTCTGAGGATGCAAGAGGAATTCTCTCCAGTCTGGCCCAGGGTTTTCCTGTCATCCTATTCATATCCCACCTAGCATGCATGGCTTCTTACAAATGAGAGAAGAATGTACAGCTGTCATTAGGTGTTGAAGTGAGCCAAGCAGCCCCCCAAACTCCCACGTAGAAATGTGACACAGCTTTATTTTCTCCCAAGGAGGTGTTTCATGTTCCCTCCAAGCTAGTCAGAATTCAGGATTGCTGTTCTAATACTTTATGTGGCAACCTGTGTCTAAAATTTAAAAACTTAATTCCCAAGTAAAATGTGAAGGCAAGCATATTTACAATAGACTTGAGGCATGTCCTTAATTGGATACAGTTACAGTTTATATTTTGTTAATGACTTGAAGAGCAAGTCTTTTTTTTTTAAATAGTTTATAGTCAAGTTGGTTTCCATATACCCAGTGCCCATCCCAACAAGTGCCCTCCCCCGTGCTCATTACCCCCTCTTCCCCTTTCTCCCCCGTCCCAGCCCTGAGTTTGTTCTCGGCATTCAAGAGTCTCTCATGGTTTGCCTCCCTCCCTCTCCCCAACAATTTTTCCCCTTCTTCTCCCCCATGGTCCTCCATTAAGTTCCTCCTAATCCACCATACATGCAAACCATACATGCAAACATGCAGTATCTGTCCTTCTCTGCCTACCTAATTTTGCTCAGCATAACACCCTCTAGGTCCATCTGTGTTGCTACAAACGGCCAGGTTTCATTCTTTCTCATTGCCGTGTAGTATTCCATTGTATAAATATATCTCATCTTTGTGATCCATTCATCAGTTGATGAATACTTGGGTTCTTTCCATGTTTTGGCTATTGTTGAGAGTGCTGCTATGAACATTGGGGTGCATGTGCCCCTATGTATCAGCACTCCTGTATCCTTGGGTAAATTCGCAGCAGTGCTATTGCTGGGTCATAGCACCCATAGGGGAGTTCTATTGTTAATTTTTTGAGGTACTTCCATACTGTATTCCAGAGGGGTTACACCAGCTTACAATCCCACCAGCAGTGTAGGAAGGTGCCCGTTTCTCCACATCCTCGCCAGCATCTAGAGTCTCCTGACTTGTTCATTTTAGCCACTCTGACTGGTGTGAGGTGGTATCTCTGTGTGGTTTTGATTTGTAATTCCCTTAATAGGAGTGATGCTGAACATGGTTTTATGTGTCTGTAGGCTATCTGGATGTCCTCTTTGGAGAAGTGTCTGTTCATGTCTTCTGCCCATTTCTTCACTGGATTGTTTGTTTTTCGGGTGTGGAGTGTGATGAGTTCCTTGTAGATTTTGGATACTAGCCCTTTATCTAATATGTCATTTGCAGCTATCTTTGCCCATTCCATCACTTACCTGTTCGTTTTATGGATTGTTTTCTTTGCCGTGCAGAAGCTTTTTATTTTGATGAGGTCTTAGTAGTTCATTTTTGCTCTTGATTTCCTTGCCTATGGGGATGTGTCAAGTAAGAAATTGCTGTGATTGAGGTCAAGGAGGTTGTTTCCTGCTTTCTTCTCTAGGATTTTGATGGTTTCCTGTCTCACATTCAGGTCCTTTATCCATTTTGAGTTTATTTCTGTGTATGGTGTGAGAAAATGATCGATCTAGTTTCATTCTTCTGCATGTTGCTGTCCAGTTCTCCCAGCACCAGTTGTTGAAGAGGTTGTCTTTTTTCCATTGTATGCTCTTCCCCGCTTTGTCAAAGATTAGTTGGCCATACATTTGTAGGTCCAGTTCTGAGTTCTCTATTCTGTGGTTTCATTGGTCTATGTGTCTGTTTTTGACAGTATGCCAATATCATACTGTCTTGAAGATTCCAGCTTTGCAGTAGAGGCTAAAGTCTGGGATGGTGATGCCTCCCGTTTTGGTTTTCTTCTTCAATATTACTTTGGCTATTCAGGGTCTTTTGTGGTTCCATACAAATTTTAGGATTGTTTATTCTAGCTTTTGGAAGAATGCTAGGGCAATTCTGATTGGGATTGCATTGAATGTGTAGATTGCTTTGGGTAGTAATGACATTTTAACTATATTTATCTTCCAATCCATGAGCATGGAATGTTTTTCCATATCTTTGTGTCTTCTTCAATTTCCTTTGTAAGTTTTCATCATACAGATCTCTTATATCTTTGGTTAGGCTTATTCTTAGGTTTTTTGTTTGTTTGTTTTTGTTTTTGGTGCAGTTGTAAATGGGATCAGTGTCTTGAATTCTCTTTCTGTTGCTTCATTATTGGTGTATAAAAATGCAACCAATTTCTGCAAGTTGATTTTGTACCGTGCAACTTTGCTGAATTCTTGGATCAGTTCTAGTAGGCTTCTGGTGGAGTCTGTCGGATTTTCTATGTAGAGTATCATGTCGTCTGTGAAAAGTGAAAGTTTGACGACTTCTTTACCAATTCTTCCACCTTTTATTTCCTTTTGTTGTCTGATTGCTGATGCTAGGACTTCCAGCACTATGTTAAACAACAGTGGTGAGAGTGAACATCCCTGTCATGTTCCTGATCTCAGGGGGAAGGCTCTCAGTTTTTCCCCCGGTGAGGATGATGTTAGATTAGGGCTTCTCATAGATGGCTTTTATGATGTTTCAGTAAGTTCCTTCTATCCTGACTTTCTCGAGGGTCGTTTCTAAGAAGGGATACTGTATTTTGTCAAATGCTTTTTCTGCATCTATTGACAGGATAATATGGTTTTTATCTTTTCTTTTGTTGATGTTTTGTATCACATTGATTGATTTGCGAATATTGAACCAGCCCTGTAACCCAGGAATGAATCCCACTTGATCTTGATGGAGAATTCTTTCTATATGCTGTTGGATTCGATTTGCAAGTATCTTGTTGAGGATTTTTGCATCTGTCTTCATCAAGGATATTGGCCTGTAATTCTCTTTTTTTGCTGGATCTCTTGTCTGGTTTGGGAATCAAAGTGATGTTGGCTTCATAAAATGAGTCTGGAAGTTTTCCTTCGATTTCTGTATTTTGGAATAGTTTGAGAAGAATGGTATTAATTCTGTTTTAAATGTCTGGTAGAATTCCGCAGGGAAGTCTTCTGGCCCAGGGCTCTTATTTTTTGGGAGATTTTTGATAACCGATTCGATTTCCTCACTAGTTCTGAGTCTGTTCAGATTTTCCACATCTTCCCGTGTGAATTTTGGTAATGTGTGTGTGTTTAGGAATTTGTCCATTACTTCTAAGTTGTCCAATTTGTTGGCATATAATTTTTCATAGTATTCCCTGATAATTGCTTGTATTTCTGAGGGGTTGGCTAAAATCAGTCCATTTTCATTCATGATTTTGTCTATTTGAGTGCTCTCTCTTTTCTTTTTGAGAAGACTGGCTGGAGGTCTGTCTTTTGTTTATTTTTTTCAAAAAACCAACTCTTGGTTTCGTTGATCTGTTCAACTGGTTTTTTGGTTTCTATATTGTTTATTTCTGCCCTGATTTTTATTATTTCTCTTTTCCTGCTGAGTTTGGGGTGCTCTTGTTGCTCTGCCTCTAGTTCCTTTAGGTGCACTGTTAGATTTTGTACTTTCACTTTTTCTAATTTCTTGAATAGGCCTGGAGTGCAATGTACTTTCCTCTTAGGACTGCTTTGCTGCATCCCATAGAGTTTGGATTGTTGTGTTTTCATTTTCATTTGTTTCCATATATTTTTAAAATTTCTTCTCTAATTGCTTGATGGGCCCATTCATTCTTTAGTAGGGTGTTCTTTAACCGCCATGTTTTTGGAGGTTTTCCAGACTTCTTCCTGTGATTGATTTCAAGTTTCAAAGCATTGTTATCTGAAAGGGTGCATGGTATGATCTCAATTCTTTTAAATTTATTGCGGGCTGCTTTATGTCCCAGTATGTGATCTATCTTGGAGAATGTGCCATGTACACCGGAGAAGAAAGTGAATTTCATGGCCTCAGGATGTAGAGTTCTAAATATATCTGTCACATCCATCTGGTCCAATGTTCATTCAAGTCTGTTGTTTCTTTAGTGATTTTCTGTCTAGTTGATCTATCCATTGCTGTTAAGTGGAGTATTAAAGTCCCCTGCTATTAGCACATTCTTATCCATAAGATGTTTCTGTTTGTGATTAATTGTTTTATATATTTAGGTGCTTCCATATTTGGTACATTCACATTTATAATTGTTAGCTCTTCCTGATGGATAGACCCTGTAATTATTATATAATGCCCTTCTTCGTCCCTTGTTAACTTTACTTTAAAGTCCATTTTGTCTGATATAAGTATAGCTACTCTTTTGACTTCCCGTAGCATGATATATATTTCTCCATCCCCTTACTTTTAATCCGAAGGTGTTCTCTAGTCTAAAATGAGTTTTTTGTAGACAGCAAAAAGATTGATTTTGTTTTTTAATCCATTCTGCTACCCTATGCCTTTAATTGGAGCATTCAGCCCACCGATGTTCATTGTTATTATTGAAATATATGGGTTTAGAATCATTGTGTCATTTGTGGGATTCATGCTTGTGGTGATATCTCTGGTATCTTGCGTTCCTTGCAACATTTCCCTAAGAGAGTCCCCCTCAGGATTTTTAAAAAAAAATTTTTAATGTTTTATTTGTTTCTGAGAGAGAGAGAGAGAGAGAGAAAGAGAAAGACAGTGTGAGCAGGGGAGGGTCAGAGAAAGAGGGAGATACAGAATCTGAAGCAAGCTCCCGGCTCCGAACTGGCTGTCATCACAGAGCCTGACGTGTGGCTCAAACCTGTGAACCGTGAAATCATGACCTGAGCCAAAGTCGGGTGCTCAACCAACTGAGCCACCGAGGTGCCCCTCAGGATTTCTTGTAGGACTGATTTAGTGGTGACAAATTCTTTCAATTTTTGTATATTTGGAAGGACTTTTATCTCTCCTTCTATTCTGAATGACAGGCTTGCTGTATAGAGGATTCTTGGCTGCATATTTTTTCTGTTCATCACATTGAAGATTTCTTGCCATTTCTTTCTGGCTGCCAAGTTTCAGTAGATAGGTCTGTAACCACTGTAACCTTTTCTCCCTAGCTGCTTTCAAAATTCTCTCTTTATCCTTACATTTTGCCAGTTTCACTGCGTGTCATATAGAAGATCAATTCAAGTTATGTCTGAGGGGAGTTCTCTGTGCCTCTTGAATTTCAACGTCTCCTTCCCTCCCCAGGTACAGGAAGTTCTCTGCTGTAATTTTTCAAAGACTCCTTGAGCACCTTTCCCTCTCTCTTCCTCTTCTGGAATTCCTATGATACAGATATTGTTCCATTTGATTGTATTGCTGAGCTCTGGAACTCTCCTTTTGTGTTCCTGGATCAGTTTATCTCTCTTTTTCTCAGCTTCCTTTTTTTCTATACTTGTGTCATATAAATCACTTACTCTCCTTTCTGCCTCTTCAGTGTGTGCATTGGATGCCTCCATTTTATATGTATCTCATTTAGAGCATTTTTTAATTCATCACAACTATTTTTGAGCTCCATAGTCTTTGTAGCAGTAGTTTCTCTGATGTCTTCCATTCATTTTTCAAGCCCAGTGATTAATTTTATGACTATTGTTCTAAATTCTTGTTCAGTTATTTTGCTTATATCTGTTTTGAGCAGTTCTTTAGCTGTCATTTCTTCCTGGAATTTCTTTGGAGGAGAGTTCTTCTGTTTCGTCATTTTGGTTAGCTTTCTACCTCTTGTTAATTTTAAAAGCTTGTTATGCACTCTGCCCCTGCAGGTGCTACTGTATTAAAGAGGGGTCTTTGTCCAGGACCTGTCAGTTCAGGAAGTGTTCTTTGAATGGTGTCTCTTCGTTTCTCTTGTTGAGACTTTGGTTATTTTGTTTCCCTACTCGTAGTGGTATTTGGGACTCTCCACCATGTGTACTTTGGCTTGTTTCTTGAGGTAGCCCTGGAAAGGAAAGTAGACAACCACACAGGTAACAAAGGTACACAAACGCACAGACAAATCCAATAAACACGCAAACTGAAAGGGAAAAAGAAAAAGATAAAAAGGAGGAGACAAAATACAAAACAATACAAAAAAGAAAATAAAAGATGAAGGCGGGAAGCCAAATAATTAAAATTAATAAAAAATTGAAAAAAGAAAAGAAAAAACCCAAATGATAAAGAATAGTCTAAAGGCATAAAACCAGAATTCCCAGCTACAAATAAAAAGCCAGGTGTATGCAGTGTTGATGGAATAGCATATATAAGTAGAGAAATGATAGGGCAGGGAGGAAGTGAAATTGGAAATGAAATGACCAGGCAGAGAGTAAGAGGTACTCAGAGAAACTGTATAGTCTGATTACTCCAGAGAGAGAGGGAAAGGTCGTGGTGGAGGTGTAGAGTGTACATCTTGAGAATGGATTAAATGTGACTGTTTAAGCTAACCAGTGACCAGAGTGCCCCAGCCAGCAGAGTGGAGGGTTATGAATGAGAAAAGAGAGATTATATCTGAATAGAAGTAATTATCTAGGATTAATAATGGCAGTGCATCCATGTTGGTTTTGCCCCAGGGTCAGGTAAAAAAAAAAAAGCTCTCTGGTGGGGATGGGCCTGGTTTCTTGTAAGCCTGGCCTCCACTGTGTCCCGCTGGCCACTCCCTGAGGCCCCTCCTTGGTGGTTGTAGGGAGAATAATGGCAGTGCCCCAGTCCCTTCTGTAACCAAGCGTTGCAAATCACTCCTTTGGGTCCAGTCTCCCTGTGCTGAGGACCTTGTCAAGGTGGGCTGAGTTCTATGCCCCAAGCCCAGCCTGGTTTCTAGGACCCTGTCTGCGGGCTTTGTTCATACCGGAAACAGTCCTGCAGGTCGCTGCTTCCCTGCTGTGTGTGTGTGTGGGGGGGTCCAGTGGGGGATGGGGGAACTGTCGCAGCCTCAGATCTGTTGGGGTCAATCAGGGATACAACCTGTGATCCGAGGCCTACGGCCCCTCCCCCAGGAACTCAGTCTCAGCCGGCTGCCTCCTCATTCCCGGGCATCAGTCCAGGTGAATGCAGCCTCAGGCCCCCAGGTCCGCACTGCCTTGGGGCAAGGTGCCAGGAGCCCAGCAGAACAGTTTTTTCCTGGCGCCTTGTGGGACCGGGAGCACCTAGTTCAAAGTCAGCACCCCAGCCAGAAATAAAAAACACTCTCTTTCCAAGGGTAAAGACAGGGACAGTTCTATGAACAGTTAGAGCTGCTCTTTCTTTTCCACTTGACTCACCGAGGCTGTCTGGGAACGGGGCTCTCTCCCCTCCCTCCGTGTCTCTGGTCCTGGCCCGCTTTTATCTTCCCCAGTTCGCACTCATGCACTTACGAGGCTTCTTTCCAAGTGTATTCTGTCTCTTTCTCTTCCCAAACTCCTGTGACTCAGTGTCCTATGACTTCAGGCCTTCTGTCTTTGAGAGGAGGGTGCAAACAAAATGCACGGAGCTCCCTACTTCACCATCTTGCCGACACTCTCTTGAAGAACAAGTCTTAACTTGAAAGTCAGGGTGAGTCAGTTGGCTATTATACAGGTGTGCCTAGTCCTCAAGAGAATCATTTGATTGCCTCATGCTGTTATGTCCTCCTCACTCTGTAACAGTAAAAGATTCATATGTAATTTTAAGTTATTTAAGTGACGTTGACTTTAATAATACCTTATTTAACTCATATCCAAAATACCATTTCAGCATGTAATTAATATATAAAAAATTTGAGGGAAATGTTTTACATTATTTTTTCTGTACTAAGTCTTTTTAACCCAGTGTATACTTAACATGTATTGAACATCTTAATTTAGACTAAGCCTGATTTCTAGTGCTCAATAGTCACATTTATTAAATGGCTACTATATTGACAGTGTTGTAGCTCTACAAGACTGGGTTCCATTAAAATCTCCAGTGTTTGAGGTTGATTTTTTATACTTTGGAAACTTCCTAAGAATGTTAGCATAGACAAAACTTTCAAGATCATGAGGTTATTCAAGGACATCTAAATTATCCTACTTGAAAATTGGATATTTTATTTAATAGTATAAAGAAGGTAGGAAAGAAATATATTTTCTAATGTTTAAGAAAAGACGCTGGTGAATTTTAAAAATAGAGAAAATTAATAACTGAAATGTTTAAATGCAATAAATTTAAGCCTGGATGATCGTGATGATAATGATAACAATTTGAGTGGAAACTGTGATAAACTCTTTTACAGATATCTTATTAGATCCTCACAACCGCCCTTTGAAGAAGGTACTTTTGTGATCCCTTTGATTACCTCTGTTTCCCAGTGAGGAAGCAGAGAGAATAAAAGGTGTTTACAAAGTCACCCAGATAGCGAGTGTATGCAAATCCATGACTAGTGGATTCTGAAACCTGTCATCTTCATCACTCTTCTCTGCTTACTCCCTTATTATTCTGTTCTGCCCACCTGTTCTGCCTTGGGCAAACGGGACTTGGAAAATGTATGCAAATGCAGGGGAGCTGCGGCGACTTCCTGAAGTGTTGTAACTATTCTGTGACTCCTTGTTGACTCCCTCACGTTGTCATATGTAGTCAAAAAGGGAGAAAATAATTGGAGAAGTGATCACCCATGAAAAGCTGACTTTTGACCTCTCATTTTGTCGGTTTTGCCCTGTGACATTTATGTCACAGCAGAGCTCTTGAATTCCACTCTTGGAGCCAACGTGCAATGATCCATCTTCTGCTAACGATCAACACCACGGTATGAAAAGACTTTTTTCCCCCTCCTTAACCAGCTAATCTTGCAGTGAGACTCACAGATCCACTTTCATAGAATTTCTTCTTTTTGTTTCCAGCGCTCAGTTTCAACACTCAGAAACAGTTCCCTGTTGAGTACCTAAGTGCTCATATTGATATTTGTGGTGTATTGAACAGGACTTAAATTTCTCTTATTTCTACAAAGACCAGTAGTAGGTCTGCCTTTCACCCACGATTCACAGATCAAATGTGTGCAGATGTATCTGTTTCAGATTTATCTTTATGTGTATCCACTGAATTTTTTATTCTGTAAATTAGATGCTGTATGGTAGTATTTGGGGATAACTCCAGTTCTGTATTGGTATAATTAAATACACCTTCCTGTCTCATTTGTTCCTCTACCATCCCACTCTTGAGTTGGTTCAATTTGATTTTAAATAGGATCATTTTAAATTTGATTACATAAATATGTATTCTGGATATTTTGAAAGTATTTTCAGTCTTTCAGGTTTTAATTTATTTGAAACTATTAGCTTTATAATTTTCTATTTGCTGTGATTTTAGCTATATTGGAAAACCAACTGTGCTTACCTCTTACTGTTTAATGAGCAAGATAATATGGGAGGAAAAAGTTCCTTAAGTTGTGTATAAGTTTATTGAACAAATGATACAGTAATAAGATGCTTTTATATTTTGTATACTGTTAGTTCTTTTATGGTAGAGATTATGTAATTTAGCACCATTACCTCAAAACAAAACAAAAAAATGACAATCTCTGAATTACTTCTGTGTAATCAAAAGATTTGTTATACACAATCATAAAATACTCTTTTAGAAAATACTAATTGGCATATTGTTTAGTTTTTTTTTTTAAAGTGGATTCATTTATTTTGAGAGCGAGCGAGCAGGCAGAGAGAGAGGGAGAGAGGGAGAGAGAGAGAGAGAGAGAGAGAGAGAGAGAGAGAGAATGAGAATGAGAATGAGAATATTCCAAACAGGCCCCCTTCTGGCAGTCCAGAGTCCCAATTGAGGGCTTGACTTCACAAACTATGAGATCATGACCTGAGCTGAAATCAAGAGTCAGACACTTAACTTACTGAGCTACTCAGGCATCCTCACTCTTTAAGTATGTTTAGGTGTTTAAAGGTTTAGACTTGATGAAGCCTCAACTGTTCAAAAAAATGGTAACTTAGTACTGTGTAATTAGAAAAGGAGATAGGATTTAAAGTTTGCTTTTAATTTTCATGGTTTTGTTTAGAGACCTGCTTATAGGACCTATCTATCCAGTTTCAATTTTTTTCCCTCCTCTGCTTTTGCTTATGTTTTCTACTACATAACCCAATTTCTTCATCTATAAATTGTGGTTTAGAGATTCCCGTGGCTTGGCGCCCCTGAGTGGCTCACTTGGTTGAGCGTCCAATTTCAGCTCGGATCATGATCTCACAGTTGGCGGTTTTGAGCCCCGCGTTATGCTCTGTCCTAACAGCTCAGTGCCTGGAGCCTTCTTGGGATTCACTGTCTCCCTCTCTCCCTGTCTCTCCTCTGCTCACACTTTGTCTGTCTCTCTCAAAAATAAACAAAAAAAAATTTCCGTGGCTTTGCTTATCTCTTTCTCCTTGTCCATCTGATAGGTGCTCACCCTCCAGATCCTGAGAAAGACTTTCTTATTAGTCCAAAATGCCACCTCCTTATCTCAAGGTTACTGTTAAAACACTCCAATAACCTTATTAAACTCCTGTAACATTACATACTTTTATGAACCTGGTCAAAATTTAAGAATGTTTTAATTCTTAAATTTTAAGAATTTTAAACATATAACATGTTTTAACATATAAAATTGTTAAACTGCATGCAAATGCTAAAAATACTAAAATAACCAGGACTTTGCCTTTTCTGTGGGCATGACATCCTACTTCTAAGCCTCCAAACTCAGATTATTTTCTGACTATAACCTGCTCTTCCACTTATCTGCAGTCCCTCATTCTCACCTGATTGTCCTCCTCTTATCTCATCCTTCTGTACGAGGCTCTCAGGTCTATGTTTCCAATGCATATCACTCTATTCAGTGCCATTTCTTTGCTCAGGAAGCTTTAATGCTGCGCATTGCTTATTTGTTCTCACACCCTTCTTTTTTTCTTTTCTTTTTTTTTCTTTCTTTCTTTCTTTTTTTTTTACAAATAGTTTATTGTCAAGTTGGTTTCCATATAACACCCAGTGCTCATCCCCACAAGTGCCCTCCTCCATGCCCACCCCTCCTCCCCCCCACATCCACCAGTCCTCAGTTTTTGTCAGAATTCAAGAGTCTCTCATGGTTTGCCTCTCCCCCTTTCCCCCACCATTTCCGCCCTTCTTCTCCCCCTTGGTCCTCTGTTAAGTTCCTCCTAATCCTCCTATACGTGTACACATATGATATTTGTCCTTCTCTGCCTGACTTATTTCACTCAGCATAACACCCTCAAGGTCCATCCATGTTGCTACACATGGCCAGATTTCATTGTTTCTCATTGCCATGTAGTATTCCATGGTATAGATAAACCACATCTTCTTGATCCATTCATCTCTTGATGGACACTTAGGCTCTTTCCATGTTTTAGCTATTGTGGAGAGTGCTGCTATGAACATTAGGGTACATGTGCTCCTATGCATCAGCATTTCTGTATCCCTTGGGTAAAATCCTAGCAGTGCTATTGCTGGGTCCTAGGGGAGTTCTGTTGTTAATTTTTTGAGGAAACTCCACACTGTTTTCCAGAGGGGCTGCACCAGTTTACATTCCCACCGGTGTTGTGGGAGGGTTCTCTGATTTGCTCATTTTAGCCACTCTGACTGGCATGAGGTGGTATCTCAGATCCACACACCCTTCTATTAAAGAGACCTGTTTTCTGTGGGCTCTAGGAATGTTTTTTTTGAGTTCTGACACTCCTCACACTGTGCTTTCTAGATCATCTCTGGATCCTTCACTACTTTTTGACTCTTCCATCATCACAGAGATGCTTAATGAGTGATTGAGTGGCTAAAGGGACCTTGAAAGTTTTGGGGGTTTTTGTTTTGTTTTGTTTTCAGTAATTAGAATCTGTTACATCCTGATGAGGACAGCAACTGGGATGTGGAAAAAGTTTGTTAGAGTCTGACAGTCTCTAACATTACTAAAATTGGGTTTTATGCATTTACAAGGTTCTGTTGGGGAGTGAAAGTATTTATGATTTAGTTACAATGTAGTAATTTTTACATTTTTGCAAAACTGTGCTATATCCTTATACAACTGGATATGTTCAGATAGTATTCTAATGTAATTGAATACTCATTGAATCACATCTTTATGCTTTCACTGCTTTTCTAGCTCTTTGGTAACTTGAGAAAACTGTAACATTTCACCCTTAGTATCTTTCATTTGATACTATAGCAAATAAAAGATATATTATGCATGTAAGATGCAGCTAAATAAATCACTGTAATTCCTAATCCCTTAACAACAAGAATTAAGCCTTGATATTTCAAGATTCTGTGATCAAACGTTCCTCTTCATATTTCACAAAATAGTTATTTTAATATTTTATAATAGTGACACCATTATAATTGTGTCACTATTATAAAATAGTGGCATAATTTGAATTTTGTGGTCCATTAAAATATTTTGGTTTGCTGTATTGAAAAAAAGGGTATTTGTGATACATCTTAATTTATTTTATGAAAACTTACAAGCAGGAAAGCTGTTGTGCCTACTTAACCTCCTTTGTTGAAAATTGTACGTAAGTGACAGTGTTTCTCAAAGCTGTGATTATTTAAAATAGAAAACAGTATTTTCTGGTTGGTTTGTGTGCACACATACACACATGCATGTGTGTGTGTATCTTGAACCGATTAGAAATTGTTTTGGTGTTAAAAATTACTATTTCTTTATTTTCCCCAATACAGTGATTTTAAAAATGTTCATACAATTGATCTACTTTTTTTAAATCATGAAAATAAGAATGTATTTTGACAGTCCATTATTTATATTTTTGTTCATTAGTGTAGCAGCTGCTTTCACCTGGAATCAGGAAGATACAAAGTTGACATGAGCTTTGCATGTGGTACAAGGTGCCTCATCTTTCCTGGGTCCCTGCTATGAATTTCAGTTAGTCACATCCTTTGGCACTTCCAAGTAAAAGCCAAAGAGCCAGTTCCATGAGCTAATGTGAATTGTCTTTTTAAGGGTTTTTATCCATTTATGGTGACATTATTTGGGTTTTTTTCCTTCTTTCATTGCCTTCCTTTCTCCATCTATTGCCACTACTTTTCTTCAGCCCTTCACCATTTCTGTAATGTTTCAGTATTCTTCCATCTAATTTTCTGCTGCCCATTCCCTACCCTTTTTAGTTCTTCTCCACACTGCTTTCTTTCTCAACTATAAACATTTATGTGAATTCTTGCCTAAAATCTTTTCATAGTTTTTTATTGCCTACATAGTACTGGGTACAATGCTTCTTGTGATTTGCCTTTTTGTATTTTATCTGAAAATTTCTGCCACCTCAGTTTCATCTATCTATTACGAGTTCAAACATGTATTAAATAGCCATGATTTATCAACTCCCTAACCAAGATATAAGTTACCCCTTCTGATCATGAATGAGTAGAGGAGAAATTTCATTCCAAATTCTGGTACTTAACATCTTCATTTGTGTCATTTTTCCTCCCATGAGTTTCATGCTTACCCTTACGGGGTTGGCTGGTGGCCATCTTTCTGTCTATTAGTAATATTTTTAGAAGTATGATGTCTATATACAGCTTCCTTATATTCTGCCTGTAGTTATTTATACTCATTAAGTCTTTGCATTACTAATTGCTACCATTCTCTTTTTACTTTCCCCTCCCCCCTTGAAATGCAGCTCTTTTGCATAGCCCATCAAACTGTGGAGGAATAAGTATTTTATAGTGCCATTCAGGCAAGTGTATGTGTCCTGTTAAATATCTTCTCTTTGTGTATAGTATACTGCAGTACTCTGGGATAAGAAAAACTTCTTTGTGGGACTATTTGGTTCTGTACACTCAATAACTATAGTCATGTTCATACATCATTTTACCATTTATAGAGGACATTTGTATTAATCTTTAATCTAAACAGTCCTTTTTTTTTTAATGTTTATTTTTTTATTTTGAGAGAGAGAGAGAGAGTGTGTGTGTGTGTGTGTGTGAGCAGGAGAGGGACAGAGAGAGAGGGAGAGAGAATCCCAACAAGGCTCTATGCTCAGCATAGAGCCTGAAGTAGGACTCATCTCACAACTGTGAGATGATGGCGTGAGTCGAAATCAACGGTTGGACACTTAATCAACTAAGCCACCCAGGCGTCCTGAACACTATTTGTAGCCTCAGAAGCTGAAGCTTACAAAGGCCGCCAGAGCGGCCTGGTACCTCCTAGCCGCTTGATGGCTCCTCTGTAGGATCATGCTGCCCCCTTTCCCATCCTATCTTTTTTGTACTGAGTGGTCAAGACTGTAGTTGTTTTGTGAACTAAAATACGGTTTATCAAATTTAATTAGCACTTTGAATATATCATTTCATTTCTCCAGCATTTCTGTTACACAAGCCTGGCTTTATTAACTCCATTTATAAATAAGGATAGTGCAAATCAGGATGGTTAAATGATTTGCCCAGTTTGCCAAACTAATGATTAAAAAACAAGAACAATCATCTCTAGATTCTAGCCTACTCTTATTTTCGTTGCCTTATGCTGCCTTTTTGTTTTACTGTAAGCTATGTTGGAAAGTGAAATATGTTTTTATTTTGGGCATTTCACTGAAACAACTTTCTGTTATACTCTGTATTAAAATGTGAAATAGTAAAATTAAATGATGACTATTGGCATCATTTAGCATGAGTTTTGTATCCCATGCTACTACTATGGTAATCAGAATGGATAGACTCCAATGATACATTAATTGTCAGAAATATGTTACTGAAAGGAGAAATAATACCACAGGCAAGAAAATGTGTTTTAGGGAACGGGATCATCCTGTGTTACTCATTGGCATTCTGCTCCTTCTGCTCTCAGATTAATTCTGAGGCCATTCTTAGCCTATGGAGGGAGAACTCTCAAGATGGGAAATCTACATTTTGAACAGTCTCCTAGGCAGTGGCTGCAGCATCCCACGATATACTCAGGTTTTGCTTCATAATTCATACCTATTTTTTAATAAGCACATGGATTGATTGCAAGAATAATAGCCTTTCTCCAGAGCATCTCGAGTGTGTGTGTTGTTTAGCAGCAAGAATGTATACTGAGCAGGTGTTAGTTAGAGAGTCTTTAATTCTTAAGAATTGTAGTGCTGCTTTACTCCAGAATTTCCCTTTACTTGTGGAGTCTGCATAAACCGTGGTTTGATTGTGATTTTCTGTAAGCTAGCAGCTGTTTTTCATTGTGCCATACCTGAATGTCTGCATCTGAATCAGTGTTGATGGACTTGGATATTTGTCAAGGAGCTGAGAATTTACAAAGGTAGATGGCTTTAGATATTATATACCATGCTGTTTCCTAATTTGTAAATAACACAACAGGAAAATGGGAATAAAGCAGAGAAGAAGATGGTGTGGTATAGTTAAGAAACAGGGAATTGAGAAATAAAAGGTTGAATTCTCACTGTGCTGTAAACTTGCTCTCCTTTTTTTAAAAGTTTATTATTTTTTAAATTTACATCTAAGTTAGCATATAGTGGGACAGTGATTTCAAGAGTAGATTCCTTAATGCCCCTTACCCATTTAGCCCACCCCCCTCACCCCTGCAATAACCTCTGTTCTCTATATTTAAAAGTCTTTTATGTTTTTGTTCCCCTCCCTATTTTTATATTATTTTTGTGTCCCTTCTCTTTAGTTCATCTGTTTTGTAGCTTATAGTCCTCGTATTAGTAAAGTCATATGATATCTATCTTTCTCTGACTAATATCACTTAGCATGTAGCTGCACATGGCAGGATTTCATTCTTTTTGATTGCCAAGTAATACATACCACCTCTTCTTTATCCCTTCACCCATTGATGGGCATTTGGACCATTTCTATACTTTGGCTGTTGTTGATAGTGTTGCTATAAACATTGGAGTGCATGTGCCCCTTCGAAACAACACACCTGTATCCCTTGGATAAATACCTAGTAGTACAGTTGCTGGGTCGTAGGGTAATTCTATTTTTTATTTTTTGAGGAACCTCCATACTGTTTTCCAGAGTGGCTGCACCAGTTCACCTTCCCACAGCAGTACAAAAGAGATCCTTTTTCTCTGCATCCTTGGCAACATCTTTTGTTGCCTGAATTGTTAATGTTAGCTATTCTGACAAGTGTGAGGTTGTATCTCATTGTGGTTTTTATTTGTATTTCCCTGATGATGACTCATGTTGAACATTTTTTCATGTGTTGGTTGCCCATCTGGATGTGTTCTTTGGAGAAGTGTCTATTCTTCTCTTTTGCCCATTTCTTCACTGGATTATTTGTTTTTTGGGGTGTTGAATTTGGTAAGTTCTTAATAGATTTTGGATACTAACCCGTTATCTGATATGTCATTGCAAATATCTTCTCCCATTCTGTCAGTTGCCTTTTAGTTTTGCTGATTGTTTCCTTTGCTGTGCAGGTTTTATTTTGATGATGTCCCAATAGTTCATTTTTGCTTTTATTTCCCTTGCCTCCAGAGATGTGTTGAGTAAGAAGTTGCTGTGGCCAAGGTCAAAGGTTTTTACCTGCTTTCTCCTTGAGGATTTTGACGGCTTCCTGTCTTACATTTAGGTCTTTCATCCATGGAAACTTGCTTTCAGATCTAACAAGTTTCTAACTTCTCTTACACCCCTTCCCCCATTTGTCAAACATAAAATTAAAACACTCTCAGAGTGGTTGTGAGGAGGTACTTAGAGGATATTGGGGTCCCTAGGTGGCTCACTTAGTTGAATGTCAGACTCTTGGTTTCTGCTCATGTCATGATCTCACGGTTTGTGAGTTCGTACTGACAGTGTGGAGCCTGCTTGGGATTCTCTCTCTCTCCCCCTTGCACTCTGCCTCCCCCCCACCCCGACTCGCAGTCTCTCTTAAATAAATAAAGTTTAAAAAAAATAAGGATGAAGGCACCTGGGTGTCTCATTCAGTTGAGGTCTGACTTTGGTTCAGTCATGATTAGGATTCGTGAATTCAGGCTTCATGTCGGGCTTTCTGCTGTCAGCTCAGAGCCTGCTTCAGATCCTCTGTCCCCCCTCTCTCTGCCCCTCCCCTGCTTTGCTGTCTCAAAAATAAATAAAACATTTTTAATTTTTTTTAATGTTTTATTTACTTCTGAGAGAAAGAGAGACAGTGTGAGCAGGAGAGGGTCAGAGAGAGAGGCAGACACAGAATCTGAAGCAGGCTTCAGGCTCCGAGCTAACTGTCAGCACAGAGCCCGATGCAGGGCTTGAACCCACGAACTGCGAGATCATGACCTGAGCCAAAGTCAGACGCTTAACTGACTGAGCCACCCAGGTGCCCCAAATAAAACATTTTTAAAAATCAAGGATGTAATTAGAAGGTATAGATAAAGGCTCTTTGCACATGTGAAGTGCTATTCAGGTGTTGTTTTAATAGTGATTACCATATGTCAGATCCTTAAAGAGAAGTTATTTCACTTCAGACCTTTATCAACCCTGCAAAGCAGGCATTACTATCTCAGTTTGACAGGTAAGGAACCTGGGGTAGAGAGAGTCTGAGTAACTTGCTGAAGGACCTACACTAGTATGAGATGGCTCCTCATTTAAGCTCCAGTTTATTCTCTGCTGTGCTGCCCTGCTGTTAATATGGGATCAGTAGCAGAGATTTGAACTTTAACAATAAATTGCATTATGCTTCTAAGAAATGGAAATGACACTTTAGGAATTAGGAGATCCAGATGGTCATTATATTTTTGTATTATCTTTGGTTAAGTTACTTAAATATATTCTATTAAATATCTTTAAAATAATTGGCTATGTTTCTGCAAGGGTTTATATGTAAAATGTCTTACTGTGATTTTAATCTGTATCAGAATAAATTTCCTTTGATGTGATTAAAATATGTTTTAAAAATCGTATTTTAATATTTTCTTCTTTTTATTTTTAGTCATTCTTACACTGGTCAAGATTATAGTACACAAGGAAATGCTGGGAAGATTTCTTTAGATCAGATTGATTCGGTAAGCATCGCATCTATCTAAACTTGGACCTTTGTCAACAGGGAAGCACAGATTTTCTTCAAAGATTATTTTGGGGAGAGGCGCCTGGGTGGCTTAGTCTGTTGGGCGGCCGACTTCGGCTCAGGTCCTGATCTCGCGGTTCGTGGGTTTGAGCCCCGCATCGGGCTCTGTGCTGACAGCCAGCTCAGAGCCTGGAGCCTGTTTCGGATTCTGTGTCTCCCTCTCTGTCTGATCCTCTTCTGCTCACGCTGTCTCTCTCTCTCTCTCTCTCCTAGAAATAAGTAAAACATTAAAAAAAAATAAAATAAGAAGGGGGGCGCCTGGGTGGCTTAGTCGGTTAAGCGTCCGACTTTCGCTTAGGTCATGATCTCGAGGTTCGTGGGTTCGAGCCCCGCGTCGGGCTCTGTGCTGACTCCCCGCCCAGAGCCTGGGGCCTATTTTGGAGTCTATGACTCCTTCTCTCTCTGACCCTCTCCTGCTCACGCTGTCTCCCTCTCTCTCTTTCTCTCTCCTAGAAATAAATAAAACATTTAAAAAAAATTAAAAAAAAAAAAGATTATTTTGGGGAGAGGAGGTGAGAGAGAATGTCATTTTATTGCTTGCTGACCATTTTTAAAGAAAATCCCATGTGCTATACAGGTGAATTTTTGTAATCCTAGGAAAACCAAACTTAATCAGAAAATTATTCGTATTCTGACAAACAGAATTTAATCATATAGTTAATCATCATAGTGATGATAACTAAATAGTATTTGTGTGTTTATATTTAAATACCTTATACCTTGAGGGCTTGCCTGGCTGGCTTAGTCAAAAGAAGGTGTGGCACTTGATCTTGGGATCATGAGTTCGAGCCCCATGTGAGGTATAGAGATTACTTAAATATATAAACTTTAAAATAGGGGTGCTTTGGTGTCACAGTAGGTTGAGCACCTCTTGATTTTGGCTCAGGTCATGATTTCATGGATTGTGAATTAAGAGCCCTGTGTCAGACTCTGCACTGACAGTGTGGAACCTCCTTGGGATTCTTGCTCTCTGCCCCTCCCCTGCTCACACTCCCTGAACAAACAAACAAACATTTAAAAAAGGAAAAAGAAAAACCAAGGATGTAATTAGAGGATAAAGATACGGACTCCTTGCACATGTAAAGTGTTATTCAGATGTCCAGATGTTATTTGTTTTAAACAGTGATTACCTTACCATATGTCAGGTTTTGAAACAGAAGTTATTTTAGTTCAAATCTCCTATCAACCCTGCAAAGCAGGCATCTTCATTTGAAAGATCAGGAACCTGGGGTATAGAGAGTCTGAGTAACTTGCTGAAGCACACATTCATATTCTCTCTGTCTCTGTCTCTCTCTCTGTCTCTCTGTCTCTCTCTCTCTCAGTAAAAAACAAACATAAAAAACTTTAAAATACATGAGTGAAGGAATGAATAAGTGAACAAATGCCCCAGCTACCTTCCTACACACCAACCTTATACGTCGAGTAAAGGAAAAATGGAAAATGCTAAGTGTATCAGTTTGCTAGGGCTGCCATAACAGAATACTATAGACTGATGCCTTAAATGACAGAAATTTATCTTCTCACAGTTCTGGAAGCTAGAATTCATCTATGAATTCATCTTTGAAATGAAGATGTTGGCAAATTTGATTTCTTTTGAGGCCTCTTTCCATAGTTTTTAGGTGGCCACTTTCTCCCTGTGTCTCACGGGGTTTTTCCAGTGTGTTTGTGCATCCCTGGTGTCTCTTCCTCTTCTTAGGATACCAGCCACATTGGACCAGGGCCCTACACACATGACTTCATTTATATTAGTTTTCTCTTTAAAGACCCCAACTCCAAATACAGTCACATTCAGAGGTCATGGTGGTTAGGACTTCAACATTTGAATTTTGGGAGATTACAGTTCATTCCCTTAACGCTAAGTATAGGCCCCCATGCTTGTGTTGCCACTCGATTAATGAACAACTCATTGCAACTTCCGTTTGTGGTTTTATTGTAGAATGAAAGAGTAGCATACTTTACTATAATTTATAGAGTTTCCTTTTAATGCATTATAGAATTTCTGCTCTATTCCAGAAAGGGAAACTAAACCAACCATAAATAATCTTTGTTTAGACAGTTACCAAATTATTTACAATAAATTAAAAATACAGTGACATTTTAATGCTTGGAAATAAGAATAAGGTGAGTAGGGAGAGACCAGGAGTATTTAAAGACCAGAATGAATAGGTTGTCTTCCTGTTTGGAAAAATTATAATCGAGTACTTGCAGTTACTATGTCTAGAAATAACCTAAGGATTGCTCACTTTGTACAGTTAAATTGAAATTTGTTCTGAAGGATGCCCCATCCTTTACATTTCTCAGTTATTATCTCTAACACTTCCTCTATGCCATATGATTTGTGCTTATACTATGTGAATGGTTAGAAGTTAATTCTATTCCTAATTCAATCAAGATGTTTTGCCATTCATAAGCAACCGTGAACTTCACTGAATACTGTGGGAAGACATAGAAATATAATCATTAATTCTTTTACTGAATATATATTGAGCCCGTCAGTTCTGTACCAGCCATTGTGCTGTGGATACAGAGGTGAATAAAATAGAAAATTCCTCTATCTTCATGGACCTTACTTGAGGGAGGTAGACAACATGTAAATAATAAATAAGCAATATAATGATAAATTATCTTAAGTGGTATGATGATCGTATCTTTGAGTCTGTGCTTGAGACCCTGTGCTAAATTGATTATGGTAAATCTTTATCTGTATTTCCTCCTAACTATTTGTATTGCCTCATCCTTATAGCAGCATGTCATTATCACATCTCTTGATATCCTCACTTTCTTCTTCAGATGTTTTCTTTAGATTTTTCTTCTTGCTGAAATCTGGCTCTTTCAATGACATTGTTTCTCCTATGGTCCTCTTTTTTTTTTTTTTTTTATTTAATCTTTTTATTTTTGAGAGAGACACAGATTGCGAGTGGGGGAAGGGTAGAGAGAGAGAGGGAGACACAGAATCCGAAGCAGGCTCCAGTCTTCAAGCTGTCAGCACAGAGCTCGATGTGGGTCTCAAACTCAGTAACCGCGAGCTCACGACCTGAACCTAAGTCAGACACTCAGCCTTTCCTACCTCTGATTGTCGGTCGGTTGGTCAGTCTGTCTGTCTCTGTCTGTCTCCCTCTCTCTCTGTCGCTGTCTCAGTCTCTCTCTTTTTGTCTCTCTCTCTCTCTCACACACAAACACACACACCTTAATTTGGTATCAGATGAGTCTTCCTTAGTCCTTGTTACCATTTCCAAACCATTTCTCTGCTTTCTGTTTGTTAGCAGAGCTATAGCTCCTTTAAAGCCTTGTAATCCAATTATAGTTATCTTTGTTGCCCACATCTCCATCTCCTGCCCTTATCCACTGGTGACTATGGCTGTCATGGTGTCTTGCACCAGCATTGCTCTTGTTACTGTTCTTGACCTCTGCAACATCCATGTTGATAATTCATCCATACTCTGGTCTTATAATTCCTTTGTCTGCTCATTATCCACAAGCATTTTTCTGTCCCATTGCTGCCAACCTAGACCCTATGTTTTCCATTTCCATTATTTGGATTACTTCCAGCGTATCTTCCTTGCTTCTGTATATAGTCTGTTCACTACACAACAGCCAAAGTTCTCTTTGTTTATCAGATCATGTCAATCTTCTGATCTGAACTCTCTGTTGAGTTTCTATCACATCTAGACTAAAATCCAAACTTATAACTATGGCCTATACTGCCCTGTGTACTCACGATTCCAGTTCACTTCTCCATTCTGACCCATTCACATGTTTAGCCACTTGAACGTTATTGCTATCTCTGGAGCACACTATGTTCATTCCTTCTCAAGATGTTTGCTTTTGTTTCCTTTCCTGGATCTCATTTGACTGAAATCCTCTTTAAAATGGGATCATAGCTGCAATGTCAACTCCTCAGAGAGACTTTACTGGCTACCTGAAGTATTCCTTTCCTATTCACACTTGATCCCATTAATCTATTTTATTTCCAAGGCTTTTGGAATTAGATGTTACCTTTATGTCTGTATTCATTGTCTGTTCTCCCATTTGAATGTTAAGTTCTTTGAGGACAGGGTATTTGACTTTTTTGTTCACTGCTAATTCTTCAAGGCTCTACACAGAGTTGTGTTCAGTAGATATTCAGTGATTGAATGAGTAAACAGTACTTAAGGAATTGTGCCAAAGGAAGCTGAAGTTGAATTGCATCTTGACCAATGGCTCTGCTTTGTCTAGATGGTATGGGAAGTAGGAAGGGTTTTAACCCCAGGCAGGGCCAGTGGAGTGACAGAAGTGAGAAGTACAAAACATAATCATGTGATCATGGAATAACCCAACTGACTGGAGCAAAGGATGTAGTATAGTACTGGTAAAGTAACATACTGGGCTTTTTTTTTTTTTTACCTTGGTTCCATGACACTTGATTTATACCCTTGTTAGAGCACCCACTTATGGTGATTTATGTGAGTTTTACTTGTATGATAGTGACTGTTTCTTTTTATTTCACGTAAGTGATTTAAAGGGGGAAAATTACCTTTTATTCATCTTCTTGTTTCCCAAACCACCTGATGCCTATTTGTTCTGTTGTTACACATAATTGAAAAGTAGCTAGTTACAGATGTTGACAGAAACTTGCCTCTTTAAAACAAGGATGTTAAATATTCATTGGTGTTTTTGGATTAGAAAAATGTTTAAGAAAAATAATTTGGTAATAATATGAAGGAACAAGAAGGAACACATGAAAACAGTAGACCTGGCAAGGGAGGATAGAGGCCTGGCTGGACTAAGTTGGGGAGGGAAGAATTTCAAAGTTGTTAATAGGAGAAAATGAAGAACTTGGATGATCTCTAAAGGGAGCAGCAAAGGCAAACAAAGTGAGGCCTGCTCCTGCTTTGGCAGAGTCGAACTTGCCAAGAAATATGTGAGAAATGAGAATTAAGCCTTGGGAGAAGGATACTGAGGAAGTTAAAGAGAATGCAACTGAAACCATCAATGAAAAAGTTGTTCTTTTTGTTAAAGTTTATTTATGGGGCGCCTGGGTGGCTTAGTCAGTTAAGTGTCCGACTTCCGCTTAGGTCATGATCTCGTAGTTCGTGGGTTCGAGCCCCGCGTTGGGCTCTGTGCTGGCTGCCAGCTCAGAGCCTGGAGCCTGTTTCAGTCTGTGACTCCCTCTCTCTCTGACCCTCCCCTGCTCATGCTCTCTCTTTCCTAGAAATAAATAAAACATTAAAAAAAAAAGTTTGTTTATTAATTTTGAGAGAGAGACAGAGAGAAAGGGAGAGAGAATCCCAAGCAGGCTCTGCACTGTCAGCATAGAGCCCAGTCATGGACTTGAACCCACGAACCATGAGATCACGACCTGAGCTGAAACCAAGAGTCAGATGGCTAACTGACTGAGCTACCCAAGTGCCTCTGTATTATTTTCTTGCAACTGTATGTGAATCTATAGTTACCTCAAAAGAAAAAGTTTAATTAAAAAATTAAAAAAGAGAAGTAGGTGAAATAAATTTTAACGATATATTTTATTCAATCCAGTATATCCAAAATAATATCTTCTCAACATGTAATCAGTATAAAAATATTAAGAGAACAGTTCATCTGTAATTGCATTAAAAAGACTGTCTTATAGTTTTGTTTTTATTCTAATTAGACTAAATTTACAGTTTTTAAATTACATTGAATTTGCAACAGCTATTGTGAGGAACCTGGTAAATCTTCCACATAACAACTCTTTTCTCGTATTTTCTTGTAGCTTTCTACCAAATCCTTCCCACCTTGCATGCGACAGTTACATAAAGCCTTGCGGGAAAATCACCATCTTCGTCATGGGGGCCGAATGCAGTATGGCCTCTTCTTGAAGGGCATCGGCTTAACATTGGAGCAGGCCTTGCAGTTCTGGAAGCAGGAATTTATCAGAGGAAAGATGGATCCAGACAAGGTACTTTTGAAAAATCAGAACAGTAGCTGAATTTTTAATTTGGTTTGAAAACTTAAGGTCTGTCAGTCTATTTTTAAATATATCCCTGAAATGTAGTTGAAAATTCTAAAAGATAAATGTGTGTACAATTTCATTTAAGTAAAAAAAAGAAACTCCCATATTAATCTAATAGATTCTAAACAAAAGATTGAGAAAGTTTAATTCAAAGGATAAGATTGAAACAGTAATGTAAGATGTAAAGTCATGCTTAAGTGAAAAAAGTCGTCTTTGAAGGTATACTGCCAGTGGTCATTATAAGACTGAAACTGTTGAGTTTTATTTCTGTAAGAATGTAATGTGTATGGACATTATATATATATATATATATATATGATAATGTTTTCAGAACTAGGAGATACTGCGAATAAAACCATTTTAGATGCTTTTTTATTGTGTTCTACAGAACCTTTCATTGAGTGTTTTTAGTTAGACATCAATCACTAGAAACCTGAGAGCTGCTTTTTGGTCTTTTCATAGTACTCATATTCCCACTCCTATTCCTTATTTCTCTTTAGTATTACTAGCTAATAACATTTTATTTGAAAATACAGTTTTTTGTCCTTTCTGTGCCATGAATTAAGTTCCTTAATGCTTATTTGTTGGTTTGCTTCTTGTTAGAAAAGATAAATTACATAGAACAAAGAATATTTACCAAGTAAATTTCATAATGAAACTTTATTATGTCTTCTGTTAGTTTGCTAGAGCTGCCATAATAAAATACCACAGCCTGGGTGCCTTAAACAATAACTATTTATTTTTTCACAGTTGTGGAAGCTAAAGTTTAAGATCAAGATGTTGGCAGATTTGGTTTCTCCCAAAGCCTCTTTCCTTGGCATCTAGATGCCTCCATTCTCACTCTGTCCTCATGTGGCCCTTTCTCTCTCTCTGTTCACTTCTCTGATATTTCTTCCTCTACTTATAAGGACATCTTTCATATTGGGTTAGAGTCCTGCCATTATGACCTTATTTAACCTCAATTAACTTCTTATTTTTTATTTAAGTTTTTATTTAAATTTCAGCTAACACACGGTGTAATATTAATTTCAGGTATACAGTACAGTAATTTAACACTTCCATACAGTACCCGGTGCTCATCATAATAAGTGTACTCCTTAATCCCTGTCACCTATTTTAACCCATTCCCCCACCTATCTCCCCTCTGGCAACCATCAGTTTATTCTGCATAGTCTGCTTTTTAGTTTGCTTGTCTCTCATAGTTATCTTTTTAAATGGCTTATCTCCAAATAGAAGTCACACTGGGAGTTAGGACTTCAACATCTGAATCTTAGGAAGATACACCTCAGCTTATAACACATCTCTAGCTTTATCTTTTTTAAAAAATTCAGATAATTTTATAATATATTACAAAAGGCTCTTAAAATTTTTACAGATTTGTTTTTAAAACTGTCTTTATTGATAATTATCCATAGAATCTTAAATTTCTCATTTAATAGTTTTTTTAAACACAATTTTGGGTAATGTTTCTTAGACCTCTATTATATATATTTTCATTTTAAAGGTAACATATTTTGATTATAGAAAATGTGAAAAATACAGAAAAATTCACCTGCTGTTTAAATATTAACACATTAGCCTTTCTATCTAGGTATATAGAGTTAGCTAGAATATTGTATTTTAAAAGTTGACATTTTTTAAATGTTAATTTCCCCAGGTTGTTGAGTAATTTTTGAAAATATCATTTGGATGAGTTGCATGACACTACATCCTTTGAAAGTGTTAGAATTTGTTTAATCATTCCCCTGTTACGGGGCATTTCATTGTGTCTGTTTGACTCTGTCATAAATGTTATTGCAACCAGTATCCTCAGCACGTAAATCTTTGATTATAGCCCTGATAATGTCCTCTGTATATATTCACCAGGGAAAAAAATTATGCGGTAAAAAACTGTACACAGCTTTAAAGTTTTGATGCCTGTTATACGAAATGGCTATTTAAACAGGTTTAAAATTAGACTCTCATCAAGCTTTATGAGAATCTTGCTATGTCACTGGCATCATTATATATTATTACTTTAAAATATTTTTTGACCTTTTTATTAGGAATCTGATGTATTAAGGAAGCAAGGGTATTAGGGTTCTCCAGAGAAACAGAATCAAAAGAAAAGGAGAGGGAGGGAGGGGAGGAGAAAGGATATTTATTATATTGAATGGCTTATGCGATTTTGGATCCTGACGAGTCCCAAGCTCTGCAGTCTGCATCCTGCAGACCCAGGAGAAATGGTAGCATAGTTCCTGTTGGAAGACTGGCAGGCTTGAGCCCCAGGCAGAGCCAGTGTTTTAGTTTGAGTCTGAAGGCAGGAAAAACCCATGTCTTAGCTTAAAGCAGTCATTCAGGAGGAAATTCTGTCCTCACTAGAGGGTCAGTCAGCCTTTTTGTTTCATTCAGGCCTTCAAAGGATTAGAGGCCCGCTGACACAGGGGAGGGCAGTCTGCTTTACTCTGCTTTACTGCTTTACTTTGTGTACCAGTTCAAATGTTAATCTAATCCAGAAACAGCCTCACAGACAAACCCAGGATAATGGCCGGGCACCCTGTGGCCCAGTTAAATTGATTCATAAAATTAACTATCACAGTAGCTAAGTGCTTATGAGCCATGATTTTGAAAAGAGAGAGAAGTTGAGGGGCACTTGGGTGGCTCAGTCGGCTAAACATCTGACTTCAGCTCAGGTCATGATCTCACGCTTTGTGAGCTCGAGCCCCATGTCGGGCTCTCTTGCTGACAGCTCAGAGCCTGGAGCCTGCTTCAGATGCTATGTCTCCTTCTCTCTCTGCCCTTCCCCCGCTTATGCTCTGTATCTGTCTGTCAAAATAAATAATAAAAACACTAAACACTTAAAAATTATTGTTTTTTAATTAGTTTTTTTAAAAAGTGGATTTCTGTATGAGAAAATAAAATTATTTTGTTTCTTTTTCAGATACAGGCATATTTTTAACAAGTTATGAAATATTAACAATTATTTTAGTAGCCAACCAGATTTGTTGTCTTATATGTATTTTTCTAAATCAAAATTATAGGTTGGAAGAATATAGAACTATAAAGGAAGTGGTAACCAATGATCATCACTATTATTTTATGTCCAGAAATAGAGCTTCAGCTACAGATATATACGTAATATAGTAGTCAAATTCTGATTCTCATTAAAAGTACAAAGAAATATGCATGTGTGTGTGTATACATATACATACTTAATCCATTTACTTTACATTGATTACTCAACAGATATTATTTCATCATGAGGCAAGTGTTGTTTTGGAGATACTGCAAAAAAAGACACAGCCCTTGTTTATGAGGACTTTATAGCCTCCTGGAAAAGACATAAATGCAAATATACAAATTCAGTAAGATAATTGCCATGGTAGAGATGGTCATAGGATTCTGTAGTAGAACAGAGGAGGAGGCTGACAGAAAGAATAGTAACTGAATGTGTCATTCAGTGGGGATGGCATATTTGCCAGGTAAAGTTAGAAGGGAGTTCCATGTTGAACGCACTGTGTTTCAAGGGAAACCTTAGATAAGAGTGTGTAGCCTCTCCTCTAGGTGGTAGAAACCTGAACTGTAAAAATAGAGTTGTGGTTGGAGATGAGGCTGTAGATACAGACTTTTATTTTAACATAATTACTAAAGATAGGTGGATTAGTAGGCCAGTAAGAGGTGGTGTTGCTAGATAGGTAACTGCTGACTGGGATTAGGTCATCTGTGTATGGTGAGTTGATAACTGTAGTTTAGTTAGATATATATAATTTCATAACTTTGAATATTTACTAAAATTGCATAATGAATCTGGGATGTTATAAAGGTTTACTGACAAAGAAAAATAGTTTGAACAAAGTTTCTACCTGCATTTCTATTTCTACTTGGTCCAAATGAATTTGGCTTCTTTAAATAAGAGTTTCTGATTATGGGCCAACATTAATTTTTTTAAAAATGCTTTTGCTTTAGGATTTCCATTTGCTTGGTAATAAGGTGAGTTAAAAGATAGAAGTAACAAGAAAACAATTACAAAACATGACTGGTGGACTGGTAAAAAAGAAAGTATTGCTAGAGGAAATTATTAAAGTGGATCGTGTTAAAGAATGTTTGTTGAACATCAGTCTTGCAATAGGATGTGAAGGAAGTAAACGACATGGATGAATATAGAGGTAGGGAAGGAAAATAATGTACAATGAACAGGAAATGAGGGAAACGCAGCCAAAGCATTGTTCATGCTTCTATTTGTTCATTATTTGATAAGTATTTCATTATGTACTTATTCACTGAGGGCTTTTTTCTTTGGTCAGCTAATTTGGGAATTGTTGAGATTTTGGGTTATTGTCATTTTAAAATTGTTGGTTATGGGCTTCTTTTTGGATTTTACCTTGTCAGTATATTTGAATACCATTTTTATTTGTGTGCATATTGTATTAGAGGGTAAGTGATTTTTGTATGAAAACATCAACCATTTCCAAGAGAATATTCTTTTGTTATGAATGATCTTGTAAACTGTTTTGGCACATACTTGACTCCTAGAATATTAGTTTCATAAGTTAGGATTTTTATTCTTGGACTTAATTGTATGGAGTATGAATATTTATGTTATCTTAAACATTTTTTAAAGCCTTTTTTCAAGTATAGTAACACATGATGTTACCTTAATTTCAGGTATACAACATAGCAGTTCAACAAATTTAAACTTAGGCCATGCTTACCATAAGTATAGTTAAAATACATTATATTACTGGCTATATTCCTTTTGCTTTACCTTTTATTCCCACAATATATTTCTTCTATAACTGGAAGCCTGTATCTCCTACTCTCATTCACTCATTTTGCTCATTCCAACTCCCTTTTCTGGCGAGCAGCAAGTTGTTTTCTCCATTTATAGGTCTGAGTCTGCTTTTCATTTGTTTGTTTATTCATTTGTTTTGATTTTAGATTCCACAGTATACACTTTAGATTCCACAAATATACTTATGGTATTTGTCTTTGGTTTATTTCACTTAGCATAATAACCTCTAGGTCCATCCATACTGTCACAAATGGCAAGATCTCATCCTTTATTATGGCTGAGTACATATATGTATGTATGTACTTATATACATATGTACACACACACACACACACACCACTTTATATATTCATCCATTGATGGATACTTGGGCTGCTTCTGTATCTTGGCTATTGTAAATAATACTGCAATAAACACAGGGATATATACATTTAAAAAAATTATTGTTTGCGTTTCTTTGGATAAATACCCAGAAGTGGAATAACTGTATTATATGGTAATTCTATTTTTAATTTTTTGAGGAACCTCCATACTCTTTTTCCACAGTGGCTGTACCTGTTTACATTTCTACCAGTAGTGCATGAGGGATTATTTTTCTTCACATTTTTGCTAACATTTGTTATTTCTCATCATTTTGATATTAGCCATTCTTACAGGTGTGAGGTGATATCTCATTGTATTTGATTTCTGTTTTTCTGATGATGAGTAATGTTGAATGTCTTTTCATGTGTCTGTTGGCCATCAGTATGTCATTTTTGGAAAAATGTCAGTAATGTTCTCTGCCCTATTTTTAATCAGATTACTTGTTTTGGGGGGTGTGGGATTATAGAAGTTCTTTATATATTTTGCATATTAACCCATTGTTGGATACCTCATTTGCAATGGGTTCAGTAGGTTGACTTTTTGTTTTGTTTGTTTCCTTTGCTATGCAAAGCTTTTTATTTGATTTAGTCCCAGTAGTTTATTTTTGTTTTTGTTTCCCTTCAGTTAGGAGACCTAAATGTTGCTAAGGCCAGTGTCAAAGAAATTCCTGCTTCTGTTCTCTTCTAGGATTTTTATGGTTTCAGGTTTCACATTAAAATATTTTTTTTAATGTCTATTATTTTTGAGAGAGAGAGAGAAAGAGAGAGCGCACGCGAGCGAGCAAGCAGGGCTGGGGCAGGGAGAGAGGGAGACACAGAATCAGAAGCAGACTCCCGGCTCTGAGCTGCCAGCACCGAGCCCAATCCGGAGCTTGAACCCACAGTCCGCGAGATCATGATCTAAGCTAAAGTAGGCCACTGAGCCACCAGGCACCCCTTAGGTTTCACATTTAAGATCTTAATCCTTTTTGAATTTATTTTCATGCATGGTGTAAGAAAGTGGTCCAGTTTCATTCTCCTGCACATAAGTCTCCTTTTTTCCCCACATTATTTATTACAGAGACTATCTTCCCCATTGTATAGTCTTGCCTCCTTTGTCATAGATTAATTGATCATATAAGTGTGGCTTTATTTCTGGGCTCTATTCTGTTCCACTCATCTATGTATCTTGTTTTTGTGCCACTGCCATATTGTTTTGATTTCTGCAGCTTTGTAGTATATCTTAAAATCTGGGATTGTGGTACCTCTAGCTTTGCTGTTTTTCTCAAGATTGCTTTGGTAGTTTCAAGGTCTTTTGCGGTTCCATACAAATTTTAGGATAATTTGTTCCAGTTCTGTGAAAAATGCTATTGGTATTTTTTTTTTAATTTTATTTATTTTTGAGAGAGAGAGAGACAGCGTGAGCAGGGGAGGGTCAGAGAGAGAGGGAGACACAGAACCTGAAACAGGCTCCAGGCTCCGAGCTGGCAGCCAGCCCAGAGCCCGATTCAGGGCTTGAACCCACGAACCGTGAGATCATGACCCAAGCGAAAGTTGGACGCTTAACTGACTAAACCATCCAGGTGCCCCGCTATTGGTATTTTGATAGAGATCTCACTGAATCTGTAGATTGCTTTGGGTCAGATGGGCATTTTAACAAGATTAATTCTTCTAGTCCATGAGCATGAAATATCTTTCCATTTATTGTGTTATTCTTAATGTCTTTCATCAGTCTTTTACAGTTTTCAGAGTACATACAGGTCTTTCACCTTATTGGCTATATTTATTCCTAGGTATATTATTCTGTTTAGTACAATTGTAAATGGAATTGTTTTCTTAATTTCTCTTTTTGGTCACTTGGTTATTAGTATATAGAAATGAAACTAGTTTCTGTTAATTTTCCATCTTGCAATTTTACTGAATTCATTTATTTATTTATTTTTTAATTATTTATTTTTAAGAGAGAGGAAGAGAGAATGAGAATCCAAAGCAGCCCTAAACCATCAACAGGGAGCCCTATGTGGGACTCAAACTCATGAAGTGTGAGATCATGACCTGAGCTGAAACTGAGAGTTAGACACTCAACTGACTGAGCCACACGGGTGCCCCTACTGAATTCATATATTACCTCCATTACCACCAAAGTGGTTCTTTGGTGTTGTATTTAGGGTTTTCTATGTCTAGTATCATGTCATCTGCAAATAGTGATAGTTTGCTTTCTTTTTTACATATATGGATGCCTTTTATTTCTTTTTTCTTGTCTGTTTTCTCTGGATACACCTTCCAGTACTTTGTTGAATAAGAGTGATGAGAGCGGACATCCTTGTCTTACTTCTGATCTTAGAGGAAAAGCTCTTTTTCACCATTGAGTATGATGTTAGCTGTGGTATGTTGATGTTAGATGTTTTCCACATATAGCCTTTATTTTGAGGTAGCCCTTCTAAACTCACTTTGTTGAGAGAGTTTTTATCATGATTGGATATTGAATTTAGTCAAATGCATTTTCTGCATTTATGGAGTTGGTCATAGGATTTTTATTCTTTGTTAGTAAGATGTATCCCATTGATTGATTTTAAATGTTGAGACATTTATGCATCACTGCCATAAATCTCACTTGATCTTGGTGAATGACCGCTTTAATGTATTGTTAAATGCAGCTTGGTAATATTTTGAGGATATTTTTATTTGTCAGAGATACTGGCCTGTGGGTTTATTTTTTTCTAGTGGTGTGTTTGGCTTTGGTATCAGGGTAATGCTGGCCTTGTAGAATGCATTTGAAAGCTTTCCTTCCTCTTCTATTTTTTTGCATTAGTTTGAGAGTAGATATTAACTCTTCTTTAAATGTTTGATAGAATTCATCTGTGAATCTATCTAGTCCTGGACTTTATTTTTTGTAGTCTTTTGAATATTGATTAAGTTTCATTACTAGCAATTGTTCTGTTCATATTTTTTTCTGTCTCCTGATTCAGTTTTGGAAGAATCTACGTTTGCAGGAATTTTTCTGTTTCTTCTAGGTTGTCCAGTTTCTTGGCATATAATTTTTAATAGTAGTCTTATAATCCTTTGTATTTCTGTGCTGTTGATTAGTTGGTTATTTCTCCTCTTTTGTTTCTGATTATATTTATTTGGGTCCTTTCTCTCTCTCTCTCTCTCTCTCTCTCTCTCTCTCTCTCTCCTCCCTCCCTCTCCTCTCTCACTCTTCCTCTCCCTTTCTCTCTCTTCCTCCCATCCTCCCTCCCCACCCCCTTTTGGTAAGTCTAGGTCAAGGTTTATCAATTTTGTATTTCTTTTCAAAGACTCGGTTCTTGGTTTCATTGATCTTTTCTGTGTTTTATTTTCTTTTTCAAGTCTCTATGTCTTTTATTTATGCTCTGATTTTTATTATTTCCTTCTAACCTTGGACTTTGTCCTTTGTTAAATCTTTAAAGTGTAAGTTTAGATTGAGCTTTTTCTTGAGGGACTTGTATAGTTATATATTTTACTCTTAGAACTGCTTTAGCTGCATCCCAAAGATTTTGGACCATTGTGATTTTACCTTCATTTGTCTCCATGTACTTTTTTACTTCTACTTTGATTTCTTTGTTAATCCATTGGTTATTTAGTATCATGTTTAGTTTTACATGTTTGTGTTTTTTCCAGTTTTTTTTTTCTTGTAATTTCTATTGTCATGTTGTGGTTGGAAAAGATGCATGATATGCTTTCAGTCTTCGTACATTTTTTGAGATTTGTTATGTGGCCTAACATACCCTGAAGGTTGTTCCATGTGCCCTTGAAAAGACTGTGTATTCTGTTGTTTTTGGATCTGTGTATATTTGTTATGTCCATCTGGTCTAATATGTCATTCAGAGACACTATTTCCATATTGATTTCCTGCCTGAAAGATTTATACATAGATATAAATGAGGTTTTAAAGTTCCTTAATATTATTGCATTACTGCTAATTACTCCCTTTGTTTCTCTTAATCTTTGCTTTGTGTACTTAGGTGCTTCAATGTTGGGTGCATAGATATGTACAATTGTTATATTCTCTTGTTGGATTGATCCTTTTATCATTATGTAATGCCCCTGCTTACTTCTTGTTACAGTCTTTGTTTTAAAGCCTATTTTGCCTGATGTAAGTAATGCTACCCTGGTTTTATTTTCTCTTTCATTTTCATGGGCTATCTCAGTCCCTTCACTTTCAGTTTGTATGTGTCTTTCCGTCTGAAGTGAACTTCTTGTAGGCACATTATAGATGGCTCTTGTGCGGTTTGTTTGTTTGTTTTTTTAATCCTACCACCTCTGTCTTTTGATTGGAGTGTTCAGTACATTTACAGTTAAAGTAATTATTGACAGATATGTACTTATACCCATTTTGTTAACTTTTCTGGTTGTTTCTGTAGTTCTTCTCTTTTTTCTTCTCTTGTTCCCTTTCATTGTGATTGCTAACATCTAGTAATGTTATGTTTGACTTTCTCTTTATTCATTAATGTTTATTTGTTTTTGTGAGAGAGTGCACAGCGGGGCAGGGACAGAGAGCTGGAGACAGAACATCTGATGCAGGCTCTGCGCTGACAGTAGAGATCCCAATGTTGGGCTCAAACACATGAACCACGAGATCATGACCTGAACCGAAGTCATGCTCACCTGACTGAGCCACCCAGGCGCCACGAAGCTTTCTCTTTATTTTTTGTTTATCTATTGTAGGTGTTGGTTTTGTGCTTACCATGAGGTTCGTGTATAACATCCTAAGTATATAGCAATCTATATTAAATTGATGGTCACTTAAGTTTGAACACACTTAAAATCTTTTTTTTAAACTCCCTTTTCTACCTTGTATGTATATGTTGTCATATTTTACATCTTTTTATTCATCATCTAACTATTCTTATGTCTAATTATGGCCTCTTCTAATGTGCTCTGTGTAACATTTCATGTAAGGCAAGTTTGGTGGTGATGAACTTTAACTTGTATTTGGGAAACCTTTTTTTTTTTTTTAACTGTTTCTCATTGCTAAATGATAATCTTGCTGGATAGAGTATTCTTGATCACAGGTTTTTTTTTACTTTTAACACTTTGAATAATACATCATGCCATTCCTTTCTGGCCTGAAAAATTTCTGCTGAAAAACCAGCTGATAGCTTTATGCGGTTTCCCTTGTATATAACTTACTGCTTTTCTCACTGCTTTTAAAATTCTCTCTTTACCTTTAAACTTTAACATTTTAGTTATTATATTTCATGGGATGGACCTCCTTGTGTTCAACTTACTTGAAACTCTCTGTGGTTCTTCAACTGGGAGGTCTATTTTTTCCTGTTGTTTAGGGTTGTTTTCAGCTATTATTTTTTCATCTACATTTTCTGCCTCCTTCTCTGTCTCCTCCATCAGGGCCCTCTATATTGTGAATGATTACTTAATTTTGTCTAAAATACCCCTTAACCTATCCTCTTTTTTTTTTTAACACTCTTTTTTTCTTTTTGCTTTTCAGCGTGGGTACTTTCCATTATTTTGTCTTCCAGATCAGTGATCTATTCTTCTACATCCAGTAATCTATACTGGCCTCCCTCTGTTATAGTTTTGGTTTCAGTTATTGTATTCTTTAACTCTGATTAGTTCATTCTTATATTTTCTCTCTTTATTTTTGAAGGTCTTACTGAGTTATTCTGTACTCCTCTCCATTCCAGTGAATATCATTATGATCATTACTTTAAACTATGTATCAGGCATATTCTTATTTTTTTTTTAATGTCTGTTTTATTAAATAGAGCATGAGGAGAGGAGGGACAGAGAGAGAGAGACAGACACAGAATTTTAAGAACACTCCAGGCTCTGAGCTGTCAGCACAGAGCCTGACATGGGGCTCAAACTCACAAACTGTGAGATCATGACCTGAGTTGAAGTCAGATGCTCAACCAACTGAGCCACCCAGATGCCCCTTATCAGGCATATTCTTATTCATGTATTTCTTTTTCTGAGGTTTTATTTTGTGCTCTTGGGGAACCATATTCCTCCATCTCCCCATTTTGCTTTACTCTCTGTGTTTGTTTCTATGAATTAGGTGGAACAGCTACTTCAAACTTGAAGAAATGATTTTGTGTATGGTCATTGTCTGTGTAGCCTGTGTGTGCCTCGGCTAGGGTTGTCCTAAGGCTCTCTGTGCAAAAGATGCCCTGGCAGGACAGCTACAGCTGGAGTGGGCACGGGCTCTGGTACTTCTGGGGCGCTCTGCACAGAGGGCAGCTGCCAGTATAGCTAAAGCTAAAGTGGTTGTGGGTCACTGTGATCCCTGGACCCTCCAGGCAAAGGTATCCTGGCAGAACAGCCATTGCTGGGGTGAGTGCAAGCCAGGGATTCTAGGTTTCTCCACACTGAGTGTATTCTGACAGGAGAGCCAGAACTGAAGTGGGTATAAATCGGGGTGTCCCAGGCTGCTCAGCACAGGGAGGGCCCTGCAGGGTAGCTGGAGTTGAGGCTGGTGTGGGTCGAGTGTACTTTTAAATTAAAAAAAAAAAAAAGGAAGAAGAAAGAAAATAGTTTTTTTTTTTTAAGATTTTTATTTTTTTAAGTGGTCTCTACACCCAGTGTGGGGCTCAAGATCACAACCCTGAGATCAAGAGTCATGCGCTCCACTGACAGAGCCAGCCAGGTGCCCCTGGGTTGGGTGTCCTGGGTGCTCTGCACAGGGTACGCCTTGTCAGGCGGCTGAAACTGAAGCAGGTGTTGGCTGGGAGGTCCCAGAGTGCTCTGCACTGGCTGTATCCCAGCAAGCCGCCTGAAGCTGCTGTGGTATGAACCTGAAGTATCCAGGGATGTCTCTGTGTGCTCTGCCCTGGGGCCACATTGGTGAAATGGCCAGGGCTGCTGCAGGCCAGGGCACCAGGGCTCACTGAGGTAGCAGGTCAGTTAGGATGCGCAGACCCTGCCTCCTTTCACATTATCTGGATGAAGGGGGAGCATAAACCTAGGCTCTTGCCAGCCTCTAACCTGGAAAGAGTTCTAGCAGCTCTCCCGCCATTTGTCTGAATTCTAGGGCTGGCGTTTTTGTATGCTAGTTGCCCTTTGAAACCACAGCTTTTTTTTTTTTTTTTTGCCCTGGTCCTTCAGGGACTGATTTGGTCTAGGGACATGGTGCTGGATGAGACAGCAAGGTGTCTGTGGGGACTGGACCCTGCCCCAGTCTGCCCTCTCAAGGTAGAGGGGAAGCGTAAACCATGGTGTTCATCAGTCCCTTAGAGCCACAGAGAGTTCAGCAGCACCCCTGCCCTGGGGCAGAGTTCTAGGGATGGCTGTTCTATATGCTCATTGTTCTTTTAAATTAGGCCTTTTTTCTCCCTTTTTCCTGTGTTCCAGGGGAGGTGACCTGCTTCTTGTCCCTCATTGCCCTCTCTCCTCACCTCAGCATTCCAGTCGGGGATTCCCTTCATTACTGTTACCATGTATCCATCTCCTTTGCCATTCTCTCTTCTGTTGTAAGGAAGCTGTTAGGTCAGCCCTTCGTTCTTCTTTAGGAGGAAATGTTCTGTGAAGAGCTGTGGATTTGTGTGTCCATGGAAAAAGTGACTGCAGTTTCTTCCTATGTTTCACTCTCTTGGGTCAGAACTTGAAAATCAAAAGCCTTTTCAGTTGCCCTTGTCAGTGGGGGGTGAGGACATTATAAATTGCACTTAGGTTGCCAAATTGAATTCTTTGGATTTGTGAATGATTCTTTAAGAGGTATTTGAAGTTTTAAGTGCCATATTCCTTAAATAAGTTCTTAGATTCGTAAAATAAATGCACCTATGCTTTATGAAGTATTAATTATTTAGTTATAGGATAGTTTTATGCAAGTTTTTCTTAGTTGTAATTTTAATTTACATGCCAGTCTACCTGAGAAAAAGCCTTACCCTGTGTGTAAGAGATTAAATTAATCAAACCTCTATTTAAAAGCCTGAAAAAAAAAACACATATCCCTAAAATACTCTTTCACTTGGAACTTAAATATTAAAGTGTATCACACATTAGCTTTAAGAATTAAGTTGTACTAGATAATTCAAATAAATTCAAAGCAATGTATCCTCTTAATCAGATTGTTTATAGTGTTGTTCTAAATTGCTTTGACCTGGCTCTATTGGATACTAAACACAATGTATCTCATGAACATTTTATACTGCTGAAATTCCTGTCCTTCATGATTGCATACTTAAGGTCTACATGTTGTTATAATTGGGTCAAGGAACATTTAGCACTGTTTAAAAAACTTTCTCTTTTGTCCTAGAGTCCAGTCTGCATCATGACATAAAACAGACTTATGTCATTAAAATCTGACTACCAAAGGCTTGAATATGTTGGCAGAGGGTGGTGGTGAAAGTATGAGTCACATTTATTGATGAGGTTTTTGTTTTTAAGACTAGTTGTTCTCCCAAGACCTGTCATAGCAGCACCGGCTTTTTCGTCATCTGGAAATTTGTTAGAAATGCACACTCTCTGAATCAGACTCTGAGGGTGGGTCCCACCATGTGTGATTTAACAAGAATTCCAGGAGAAATTGATGCACACTAAAGATTGGGAACCAGTGTTACAGATACATAAATTGGTTATTAGCCTATAAAAACAAAGACATTGAAAATCATCAGCTCTCATTTGTTCTCCTGTAGGCAATTTGAACATAATAATGTTGACCTTTATCAGTAACCCAGACATATATATATATTTGACTCCCTGCTACGTGGCAGATACTATTATATACCAAATGAATGAATATGTACAGCAGTTTCTTATCTGGTGTACTGCTGGTGAACTTCCAGTATACTCCAGTGTTGATCCCATAAACCCCTGGGGTAGCTGGGCTAGACCTGGGTTACTCAAAGCTAATTGCCTTCAGCTGTGAGTAGTTTCTTCCATTTACTGTAGAGTGCTTTACAAAGATCATTTTATATGTGCTTAGTGACATGTAAAAGGTTGGAAAGAACTAATATAGACTACAGATTTAGAGGCAGACTGAGTTCAGATTTGGTTCCACTATATAGAGACCTTTCGCAAATCATCTGATATGTGTCCTCATCTATAGAATGTGGATGGTAATTTCATATATGTATGTAGATATATAGTTACATCTCTACGTTACTGATTGTGGTGAGGATTCAGTGAAGGTTTGGTATAGATCCTTACATGTTGTAAGTGCAAGTTATTCTAGGAGTTCATAGGAAAGAGAGGTTAACATGGAGTACTCAATAAAGTTTCCACAGGCAGAATAAAATTAGTGCTGGCTTATTAAAAGGTGTCATGGAGAGGGAAGTTAAGGGGAAAGAAGGGAATTAGGGACCAAATTCCAGCAGAGATAGTTTGTTTTAGGAAACATTCAAGGGATATAGATTAAGGGAATGTATTTCAGGCTGTGTTCTTGGGAGCTCTTGGTTTCAATTAGCAAAAGGGGGCAAAAATTCAATAGGAGACTGAGTTCTCTGATTTGTGTATTTATATCTTCCTCTACTTTTATGTGTTGGAATTTTATGTAAGATTTCATTTAAGTGAAAGATTTTGCTACTTAAAAATGTTTTCAAAATACTATTCTGGTTTAATTTAGGAAAATAGTGGGGAGTGAAGAGAGAGAAAAAGAAGAGACAGAGAGATGAGTGCCAGGATGTAGTTGCTTTAAATGAACTTTGATTTTAGTCAAGAGAAAGTCGTTAGTGAATTTTAAATGGGGAGGGCATTATTTCTTTCAGAAGATTAATCTGGAGAAAGTGTGCACAGTTGAAGTGGGCAGAGAGTAGTTGACCAGATTAGGTCTTATTGTGATACTGATAAGAACAAAGTGGAAAAAGTGGATTTAAGAAACATTTTGAGGAACAGTTTAATAGAGCAAGATGAAGAAAGAATTAAATTGAACATAGGTGATGGGCATGGAGCTGAATTGTCTGCGATTGGAGTTGAGGAGCAATTGATCATGAGTTTCGTTTTAGGTGTAAATTCGAAATGATGTTCAAGTAGAAATTCTTGTTGGTTGACTGGTTGGCTTGCTTGTTCCTGATTTCATTCTGTGATGATTTATTCAGTACTTGTATTTTGAAAGGCCTTGTTCTGTGAGAAGAAACATAGATATGTGGATTTGAGAATCATTGAAATAAAAGAGAAAAATCATTTGAAGGCAAATAACCTAGCAGATGGAGAATGTAGAGAGAAATTTAGAGAGCAGGGACTCACCTTTGAGGGAATACGCACTATTTGGAATAGAAATGAAGGAACCTAAAGTGAAAGCAGAATTATCAGTCTGGGATCTTAGGCACTAAGAAAAAGGAGAATTTCAGAAGAAAAGTATACTTGCTACTTTCAGCATGGATATTATTTTTAGGAAGTCACACAGGTTTCTTAGTCTTTATTGACCTTATGTGCAAAGAGAGGCAATGGAAATAGAGTATTCTAGAAGCTTGAAAAGTTAGGAAGAAGGGAAATAGAACATATTAACTATAGAGGACGACTGGGGCCAAACAAAGATTGTTTTCATGTTGGCGAGGGCAGAGTCAGTGGAGGATATGCTGGAATAACTGAGGAAACAATCTCGAGGAAAGGGAAGGAAATTTGTAAACATGTATCTACAGTATCAATCTCCCCTCCCATATGATGCTCCCTGAGAGTAGGGACCATCTCTCACCTTTTTTTTACCACCATGCTCAGCTCTTGGCACAGCACCTGGAAGGTCATAGATATTCAATAAAATTGTTGAATGAGGGGCGCCTGGGTGCCTCAGTCGGTTGGGTGTCTGACTTCAGCTCAGGTCATGATCTCACGGTTCGTGGGTTTGAGCCCTGTGTCGGGCTCTGTGCTGACTGCCAGCTCAGAGCCTGGAGCCTGTTTCAGATTCTGTGTCTCCCTCTCTCTCTGACCCTCCCCTGCTCACACTGTCTGTCTCTCGCTCTCTCAGAAATAAATAAAACATTAAAAAAAATTTTTTTTAACTTGCTGAATGAATAAATGAATGAATTGCATAAGGAGTTCTCTGAGGATTCCTGTTTATCTGAGACCTGAAGGATATACAAAGGATTTTACATTGGTAAAGGAGTGTTTGAAGGAAGGAAAGAGCTGGGGAATATCATGTGGACTGCTCATCTTTTCAATAAAGTAGGCAGGCTAATTATTTACCAACAGACCTAATGCATTTAAGGCTGAAGGAAGGTTGAAGAGAGTGTAGAATAACACTTTTTGGAAGTATGCTAAGGAGTTCACCTAAAATAAATAGATTGCTAAGCTACAGAATGATTACCATTTGGTCATTTACTGAGTACCTAGCGTATGCCAAGCACTATAATTAATACTTTACATGCACCATCTTATGGAATTCTTAAAACGGTCCTAGGAAATAGGTATTATTTATGTCTTATTTTACTAATGAGAAAACTGTACTTGGCCATAACTTTGTAATTGGCTAAGTCAGCACTGTGATAATGCTTTCTCTAGCAATGTCTTGTGGCCTTAGAGCCGAAGCAGAAAGGGCAGAAGGTAAAATTTATTCAGGCTTAGGAACTGGCAGAACAGGCATACTGTTATTAAATCCTTCCTATGTTCCTTATTTCAGTTAATCTCACAGCAACACTGCAAGGTAAATATTACCCTCTTTTTATGGAGAGTTTAATGAGTTTCCCCCAGGTGGCAGAGGTAGTCCGTGATCAGACCCCAGTTAGAGCCCAGGTCTATTGTATTCCATATCCTGTGCTTTTCCCAGGACTCTCAAGAAAAATAGACAGGTTGTTTAGGTTGACCAACCATATAGACTTCAGAGGACACAATTAAGAACACAGGTTTTGGGGCACCTAAGTGGCTCATTCGGTTAAGCATCTGACTCTTGATTTCAGCTCAGGTCATGATCTTGTGGTTTGTGAGTTTGAGCCCTGCATTGGGCTCTTTGCCCCTCACCCGTTCGTGCTCACACACTCTCAAAATGAATGAACTTAAAAAAAAAAGTTAAAAAAAAGGAAAAAAAAAAAAAAGAACAGGCTTTCAGTTTTGTTTAATCACCTGAGCCTTAATTACATCATCTGCTAAAATAGGGACAGTAGTAATGTCTGCCAGAATGTTGCAAAGAAATAAGTATATACATGCAATACTATGTAATCAGTAAAATGTCAAAACAATATTAGTTAAGAATAGTTTAGAAATAATAAATGTGTTATTCTACAATTATTCACTTGTTTTCTCAGTATATTTATAAACCTTTTAGCTTGTAGTCTGAAACTTTAGTTTACTAAGTGGTTATGTTAATTATGATAGTTGATTATGTTTCTGGTTTTTCTTTCAAAGCAAATTTTGTTTTGCTTGAATATTCACATTAGTGATATCCTAGGAAAGTAATTTGAATATAATAAAAAGTGTCTTGCAAAAGTAGTCTAATCTTTGCCACTATTGTTCTTGTGTACCAATTTTAAAGGTAACTTTAGCAGTTACCAACTCATCTGGAATATATTTTTTAAACTTTTATTGTGCAATTTGTTATATTCTCTCTTCTAAACATTTTAAGGTATGATAAAGATATATGCATGTTAAGGGTTTATCTCTTATCTCCATGCCTTTCATTGCATTTGGAATACAACTTTTAGATAACACAGTATAAGAATTAATATTTAAACATTGACTTGAGCAGGTGGGACTTGATTTCATAAATTGTCAAGAGGCTAGCTAGTCAAATTCTCAATTAAATTATGTCTTGTGTTAAGCCTATCATTAGAATAAAACAGGTGTTATTATCCCTCCCTCCCAACACTGTTCTGGAAAAATTAGCATTAGTAAATCTAATTGCTTTTGGTGTTCTACTCCAAATGCTTTTCAATTCTTAAATTATGAAAGTGAGATAAAAAGTAGAAGACTTAACTTTAATCATTTACTTATAACTATTGTCTTATCAGTAATACCTTATGGTTTAGGTTATATTAAAATAATATTTAATATAACATTTTAAAAAGTAGGTTAAAATTTTATTGTTAACATAGGTGTTGCTTTTAGGAGAGAATGACAATAAGAAGGTACCAGTTTAAGGTTTCACTTAAACCTTCGAATGACTATGTATTGGTGGCACATTGTCTCTAGATAAATTGGGTATGAAGTTCTAAAATGGGTCAGACTTTGGGGCTCCTGGGTGGACTCAGTTGGTTAGACCTCTGACTTTAGTTCAAGTCATGATCTTACAGTTCGTGAATTTGAGCCCTTCATCGGGCTCTGTGCTGACAACCTGAAGCCTACTTTGGATTCTGTGTTTCTCCCCCCTCCCCTCTGCCCTCTCTCTCATATTGCCTGCCTCTCTCTCTCTCTCTGTCTCTCTCTCTCTCTCTCTCAAAAATAATCACTAAAATTTTTTTAAAAAAAATAAAACAGGTCAGATTTTGATACTAAGGGATTTTCCCCCCTTTGGAAGATTTATTAAAGTTAGGAACTCTTAAGGGCTTGGTGTGTGGAAAAGGTACATTCTTGGCTTTTTTTTTTTTAACCCTTACATCTTTGTATTCATCATGTTCCTATAATTCTTCCTTGATTTATTTTTTTTCTTGTTTTGCTTTACAAAAAATACTTGGCATCATCTTTCTAGTTAGTTTACTTCTGTATAAAGTAGGACTTCATTTTATTTAAAAAATAACCAAATACCTGTTTTGTACTTGTCAACTTGCATTTCTCTTTATAGTAAGAGATTATAAGTTTGCATGGCTCTGGGGACTCTGAGAATGATTGTGCCTTAATGGTGTGATTGTGGTTGTATGTGAAAGTAGGAACCTTAACCAAATTAGGCATAGAGGGGTGTTTGCTCAAGAGGAGGTCTAGATGATTCACGTTTTAGACTGGCAAGACTGCCAACTTTTAAGGGAGAATATAGGCTCAGCAAAGGATGAGGCATAGATATTCAGGTTAAAAAATGTGAATGGTTGGGATGATACTGAAAAGGCACCCTAACGAGTAGATTGCTTTTTGATCTAGGGTCCTCAGAATAAATCTGTTGTTTTCTTTTGTATCATCTCAGGTATGTCCAGGCTAACCTGTCTTTTCATAGGTGGCTGTGTTAAGACTGTATTTTAATCATCCTTAACAAATATTTATTGAATGTCTCTTTGTTCCACTCTCCTAGATAGTAGAGGTATAGTAGTGAACAGAGTAGACAAAAATATCAGCCTCTGGAGTTTCTATTCTGGTGGGAGAGATACAATAAAGAAACTAGTAAATTACATATTTTTGGTGATAGATGCTATGGAGAAAAATCTTCTCAGAGAAGATAGAGAATGTGGTTTTGAATAGGATAGTCAGGGAAAACTTAAAAGATGACATTTTAACAACAACTTCAGTTTTGCGTAAGAGCTCCAGGCGTGGCATTATTGTCATTTATCATATGTTAGTAGAATTGGAATGAGCAAATATCAATGTTCACCATTTTACAATGAAGAAAACTTGTGGCAAGAAAACTGTGCAGATGTGCCCAGAAACACCAGGCACTAGATTTTAGAACTCTTGAATATTGTGATATGGATCTCTGGAAGTTGAGCTGCAATGAAGCCAGATTCAGCCAGGTGGTTAGGTATGGGTTTGAGAAAGGCCAGCAGGAGACATTGGAGCACCTTTATAGGTGGAGACTAACTCCCAGTCCTATATAAGACTTAATAGAAGTCAGGTGGGAAGCCATGCCTTGGTGGACCTGCGCGTATACTGAGACCTCTACTGAGCTCACTGCATCTCAGGTTTCAGACCCTTCATTTTAGAAAGGTTATGATTTATAAATGTATCAGGCTTTATGATCATCCTAGGACTGGTAATGGCTTCCTCAGGCCTTTGCTCCCTATAGCTTAGTAGGGTGATTAAAGTAACACTCTTTATCATACCTAGACCTGAGGATCCTGTGAATTAGTCAAGATCCTAAAGTTTGAGAAAGGGAAATCTCAACTAAAATCTCAGAAAAGCTCCTGGCTATGTTTTTATCCCCACTGGAAAATACCCCAAAGACAGATGATTGATGTCTATAATATTGTCCTTGAGTCTTGAGCTAAATGAGTCCTCTTTGAGCTACTATGTCCTTTAATTTTCCTCCACATCTTATACCTAAAACCTTTTTATTTCCACCTTTCTTTCTCTTTTTCCTTTGCATTGGTGCAGACTATCTCACACTTACTCAACTGTCCAGATAGATTTCTATATCTCATCCTCATTCTCTGAATTTTCACATAGACCTCAAAAAAGTATTCCTTGTACACTGAAGTCCTAGCCTGCCTCTGGCAGATCAGCTTTGTCATCACCATGCAGAAAATCCAGCTTCCTCTTCATCCAGCTGTCTTTTCTTCCCCTTCCTTGGGCAATTTTTAGTGAGGACTACTTTTTATAAATAAATACTTATTTCCCATAGCCTTTTAAAATAAACTTCATGATGAAAATTCATTTCAGATATGCCACATAGTAGTATTAAAAACTCTGGAAATAAATTGTATTTTATCCTATTAGATTTATTCAGACAGTGCAGTGGAAAACAAAGCATTTGTCAGAATGAGTAAATATTTATGAAACAATACATCATTGTCATTAGCTTAGGTAGTGACTAAGTAATATTGTTTGGTTAATGCATATGTAATAGTAAAGACTGACATTTCACTGGAACTGTGCATTAAAGACATTTTTATTTGTATAACTGTGGTAATTTAGATATAATGATATGCCCTTAAACCTATTATAAAGTGAGTTGTGCTTTCTCCTTTGATGGTTTTAAATTTTATCATAGATGTGATATTTCTTTACCCACATAGAAAAAAATATATATATTGATAAATTCTTTTGGATATGAATTTTATTATTTTCGCTTTTATTTCTACAGAACTTCAGTTTTTAAAACCATTTAAAAATTCCCTTTGAAAATATTTAGGAAAATAAAAATTTACGACAGATAAAATATTTCAATTTATTTGAATATCATATTCACTAACTAACAAAAATGATTTCACTCAAGATAATTCAAAAAAAGATTAAAGGGGCACATGGGTGGCTCGGTTGAGCATCTGACTATTCATTTCAGCTCAGGTCATGATCCCAGAGTAATGAGATTGAGCCCTGCACCAGGCTGTGCGCTGAGCATGGAGTCTGCTTAAGATTTTCTCTCTCTTCCCCTCTTCCCCCTTCCCCCCACTCATGCCCTCTCTCTCTAAAGTAAAAAAAAGAGAGATTATAAAGTATTTTTCCTCATTTTCCAGAGAACGTCCCATTCTTTCTGTCTTTAAAGGTAGACATGTTACTTCTTTTTCGATAATGTTATATGCACTTTGACCTTTCATCTTGCTTCCTGATGTACCCATATTAACTTACCATGAAAGCCTTGACTCTCCTACTTCTTTGATGTCAGGGTATACTCATTCTTCAGTGATATTTTGACTACAGAAATGCTCTAGCTTAATCCTTGGAGTTTCAAGGATGTCCTAACACTTAAGCCTACTTTCTCTCCCCTATTATTGCTTCCTTATCGCTTGCAAAGCATTGCCTTGGCCATATGTGAATTCAGACAGTATGTTTCTGCAGTCTGAATTCTTACTGCAAAGAACTAGAGCCAGGATGATTTCCAAAATGTACCTTATGTAAGACATTCTCCATCTGTTACCATTGTTTTTCAATTTATGGACCTTCTAGGAATAGTAAAAAAAAAAAAAAAAAAAAAAGTCTTTAATAATGGGCTGTTTCTGGTAAGTCAGCACTTAAAGGTTATTTTAACATTGTTTTGTGTGTTTTATTTATTAATTTTGTTGGTTATACCTTGAGGCCTTTAACACAGAGGACGCAATTTGAAATACACTGTGGCAATCCTATTTAGTCTCTGTTTACAGCTGTATTATGTTTCATCTCAGCCAATATTAATAATTCCTTTCTTAAGGACTCCATAGCATGTATGGTTTATAAGGTTTACATGTAATGTTATTTTAAAAGCTATATTCTGTTAGATTTAGATGTTGACATTCAGTGTTATTCAAAATTTTATGTGATTTTTTTTAAAAGATAATTTTAGTCTTCCCATAGCATGAATAAATTTATTATCTAAAAAAAAAAAAAAGAGAGAGATTGTACTTTCTGATGGGAGGAAAGAATTCTCAAAAACCAAGGGTTAGCTAGATGAATTTATTTCTCTACTACTGGGGATGAATTAGATTTAACAAGAGCCAAAGAACCCTTCCTGTTTATCATCTGAGGCCCGTTCTCTGTGTTGATCTTTTCCTGAATACCTGCGCCAGCATTGATTACTCCCTGAACATCCCTTTTAATCTCAACTGCATATCAAGTGTGTGAGTAGCAGAGACTTAACCATCTATCTCCTTGCACTGCGTAGAATGCTGTGCACCTGGTCTTTCTGTAATATATATTTGCTTAAAAATGGTCTTCAGTATGTCAGGCTATTAGTTTTCCTCATTAAAAGTTCCAGGGTGTGCGGGGCAACTGGGTGGCTCAGTTGGTTGAGCGTCCGACTTCAGCTCAGGTCATGATCTCACAGTTCGTGGGTTCGAGCCTCACTTTGTGCTCTCTGCTGACAGCTCATAGCCTGGAGTCTGCTTCAAATTCTGTGCCTCCCTCCCCTGCTTGCACTTGCTCTTGCTCTTTCTTGCTCTCACGTTCTCTCTCTCTCAAAAATTAAATAATCATTAAAAATTTCTTTTAAAATTCCAGCATGTACTTTCTTTTTCTTTCCCCTTCAGATTTGAATTTAGCTTTAGTAATAAAGACATACTTCTCAATTTAAAAGTATAAGGAACATGAAAGATAAAAGATCAGGAGCATGTTGTCATTCTTTCAGTGAATCCCTCCAGCAAGATAATTTGCTCTTCTGACTGTTGCTTATAAGGTGGTTCATCCTTAAAGCAAGTGGACCCTGAGTGCCAGGGTGAAATGGCTTGTGGTGATTTCTTTTTATTAAAAAAATAAGCCAAAATCCAAAAAGAGAATATTTTTAAAACTGTTAGTAGGGTTTATCTACAGTGAAGGAAAGAACAGGCATCAATAGGGGATATAATATTTAAGGTTGTTGATAGGCAAATGAAGTAAAAAATGTTATTCTTAGAAACATTTACTATTTTATTTTTAAGTTTTTATTTTATTTATTTTGAGGGAGGGGGGAAGAGGCAGAGAGAGGGGGAGAAAGAGAGAGAATTCCAAGCAGACTCTGCAATGTCAGCTTAGAGCCTGATGCAGTGCTTGAACTCAACAAACCATGAGATCATGATCTGAGCTAAAATCAAGAGTCAGATGCTTAACCAACTAAACCACTCAGCTTCCCACTGTTTTACATGACTCTTAGTAAAGATGACTGACTTAGGGTAAGCAAAGATGACTGATTTAGGGTAAGCTTGCTATTCTCTGTCATAGTTAAGCTGTTTGGAGTAATTTGTTAGAATGGCGAATACTAGCATTTATTGAGCCCTGCAGTGTCCCTGGCACTATATGTAAATAATTATTTAATCTTCAGGAATTCATTGTATGAGAGTAGGTAATATCATTGTTTGAGTTTTACAAAGAGACACCTTGAAGCTTCGTGAATTTCCTAGTTAAGTGTAAGCTCCAAGGTTCACATAATCTTTCTGTCTAGAGTAGGAGAGCTTATATATTCATATCAATTAAACTCTATATAAATACTAATTTTGAAGAGGTTGTGAGTGAAAAAATACGCATAAGACATGACTCATAGCCTCTAGGAATAGTCTATACTAGGCTGATCTTTATATAATCCAACTATTGAATTACTTTCCAATCAATTATAAGCTTTTTGAGGGGCGCCTGGGTGGCTTAGTTGGTTAAGCGTCCAACTTTCACTTAGGTCATGATCTCGCGGTTCCTGGGTTCGAGCCCCGCGTCGGGCTCTGTGCTGACTGCCAGCTCAGAGCCTGGAGCTTGTTTCAGTCTGTGACTCCCTCTCTCTCTGACCCTCCCCTGCTCACGCTGTCTCTCTCTCTCTCTCTCTCTCTCTCTCTCTAGAAATAAAAAAAAAAAAAATAAGCTTTTTGAGGACTGAACACCATGTTTTTTTCAGGTTTAAATTCAAGTAATATTTATTGGATACTTGGAAATCTTTCTCATAACATAATAAATAAAACACTAGCCCCCTGAGCAAAGTAGTTCAGTAGTTTTGGAAGGCAATGTAATCTGACAGAATGTAGACTTTGGAATCATACCAGAGCTCAGACCTCATCTGCTATTAGCTGTGTGACTGATAACTCATCCTCTCTTGCCTTCAGTTTTCTCATCCTTCAGATAAGGATAGTAATGGCATTGGTATGGGGATTGTATATAATACTCTTAGTATACTGCTTATTAACACATTGCCTAATGTATAGTAGATAATTAATAAAATCTTCCCTTGGTTCTCATTTAATGTGAGATAGAAAGTGGTAAGTACAGTGAGGGCAGCTCAAGAGTGAGATATTATATCCACCCAGGGTACCCTGGGTACCCTGAGAGAACTTCATGAGAAGATTGATGCTTGAATTGAACCTTGAAAGATGACACATTTGGACATACAGAATTGAGACACGTGAGTATTTCATGATCTATGAAGTATTTCTAGAAAGGCTATTGGTAACATAATGGAGGGCCTTTTAAACTATGGTTTGACTATAGACACAGATCTGTTACCCAAAAAGATGATTCTTTTATTGAATCTTTGTGAAAGCTGAGAGCATGTTGTTAAATCTCAGTGAAAGTTTTCCTGCTGGATGCTGAGAAATTATAGGCTATTTTCATTGCTTTCTGGTAATCTTCATACAGGGAGAGAGGAGAACGTCTGAATGAAGGGCTACATGATACATGTGTTTGGATTTTCCTTTAAAATATCAGATATCCAAAGAAAGTTGGTGGGGAGTGCTGAATGAGATCTGGTCAGAGTTTGAAGTTTCCATTGAGTACCAGAATGCTAATAAATGTTTGTTCCACATTTTTGTCGATACTGGATTTTTGGTTGCACGTTTCAAGAGATTAATGGAAGTTCTCACTGCAGAAATCACTTACTCAGAACCGGTAATGGCCCAATTTCAGTGTTCCACTTGTTCTAGTGAATTCCCATCTTTCTTTGGTTTTACCCGTACTTACCTGCAGCACATTATGCCTTTCTCAAGTTGTTTGTGACCTACTTGCCTCAAGGCTCCATCTGATTGTTGTCACAGTAACCATCTTTCTTCAGTTGCAGCAAATACAAATTTGAAGGACTGTTGGGGTGCTTGGGTAGCTCAGTCGGTTAAGTCTCTGATTCTTGGTTTTGCCTTAGGTCACGAATCTCACAATTCGTGAGTTCAAGGCCTGTCTCGGGCTCTGTGCTGACAGCAGAGTCTGCTCTCAGAAGTCTTTTTTTTTTTTTTTGAATTTTATTTTGTTTTATTTAAAAATAAATTTTTTTTTACAAATAGTTTATTGTCAAATTTGTTTCCACATAACACCCAGTGCTCATTCCCACAAGTGTCCTCCTCCATGCCCATCCCTCCTCCCCCCCCACATCCATCAGTCCTCAGTTTTTGTCAGCATTCAAGAGTCTCTCATGGTTTGCCTCTCTCCCTTTCCCCCACCATTTCCGCCCTTCTTCTCCCCCTTGTTCCTCTGTCAAGTTCCTCCTAATCCTCCTATACGTGCAAACATATGATATTTGTCCTTCTCTGCCTGACTTATTTCGCTCAGCATAACACCCTCAAGGTCCATCCATGTTGCTACACATGGCCAGATTTCATTGTTTCTCATTGCCATGTAGTATTCCATGGTATAGATAAACCACATCTTCTTGATCCATTCATCTGTTGATGGACACTTAGGCTCTTTCCATGTTTTAGCTATTGTGGAGAGTGCTGCTATGAACATTGGGGTACATGTGCTCCTATGCATCAGCATTTCCGTATCCCTTGGGTAAATTCCTAGCAGTGCTATTGCTGGGTCATAGGGGAGTTCTATTGTTAGTTTCCTGAGGAACCTCCACACTGTTTTCCAGAGGGGCTGTACCAGTTTACATTCCCACCAACAGTGTAGGAGGGTGCCCGTTTCTCCACATCCTCGCCAGCATCTAGAGTTCTCTGATTTTAGCCACTCTGACTGGCGTGAGGTGGTATCTCAGTGTGGTGTTGATTTGTATTTCCCTGATGAAGAGGGATGCTGAGCATCGTTTCATGTGTCTGTTGGCCATCTGGATGTCCTCTTTGGAGAAGTGTCTGTTCATATCTTCTGCCCATTTCTTCACTGGGTTGTTTGTTTTTCGGGCGTGTAGTTTGGTGAGTTCCTTATAGATTCTGGATATCAACCCTTTATCTGATATGTCATTTGCAACTATCTTTTCCCATTCCGTTGGTTGCCTGTTAGTTTTCTGGGTTGTTTCCTTTGCTGTGCAGAAGCTTTTAATCTTGATGAGGTCCCTGCTCTTAGAATTCTGTCTGCCTCTTTATCTGCCTCTCTCTCTCTCTCTCTCTCTGTCTCTCAAAAATAAACATTTAAAAAATCTCTAAAAATTTTTTTAAAAAACTGTTTCATAAGAGTTCATGGGATACTAAGCAACAGATGTCCTAGGTGCCCAACATCCTAAGACAGTATTCCATTCTTTTTCCAGTAGTATACCCCAGGACACAGCATAATTGGTTTTTTTTTGGGGGGGGGTGTTTGGGGGAAGTGACTTTTTTTAAATCTTATATTGATTCCTTAAATGGACTCCCCTCTTTTTAAGACTTCTGAGGTATGTCTTCAGCCTAGCCTTCTCCCTGAGTTCTGGGCCTTGATTCCCAAGTGCATTAGATCATACACACACAAGTAATGTTTGAAGCATCTCAAACTTTGAAGTTTCTAAAACTGAGCTCCTGGCCACCAGCCTGCCCCATCCCACTCCACCTGCGGCCTTTTCTGTCTCAGATAATGGCAGTTCCATTCTCTCCATTGCTCAGTGCAAAAACCTTCATGTACACAATCTTTGACTCCTGTCTTTTTCTCATACCCGTGCTGTCATCAAATCCTTTAGGCTCAGCCTTGAAAGTTTATCATCTCTGATTATCCCTCCTGTCACAATGCTAAGCCACACCATCACCATCTCTCATTGGATTATTAACAGTAGCTTTCTAATTGCTTCTCTAGCTCCTGTCTCAGAAGATTTAATCAGTGTCAATAGAAGCAGGGGGTCACTGTTTAGGCCAGTATTTTCCCTAAAAGGAATTTAAAATTTTTTCAAGCACTTGGACAAAATTTCTGTTAGTACCTCCTGGAGTTTGATGCCCTGGAGTTTGATGCCTAGAAGTGATTTTTTTTCTTCCCTGTGTATTGTTGCCCGCAATGTAAGAGCTTCTCAGTAGGGCCCCTGTGAATGTCTGGCTTGAACAACCTCTTGATGGAAAGTTACCCTATGGTATCTTAAATATATTACTAATCTTAAAATAATGAGAATATTATGAAGTGCACTCAGTACCGAAAGTATCTGAACATAATTTCATCTTCTTTTTAATGATTTAGAATGAACTTCAGAATTTGGAACTGCTGCAGGCTGATCATTAGGAACATCAGTTATCGTTGCATAGTTAAGGAAGTGCTGGTTAGTAGAGATTTACAGTTGTGTTAGTGTCAGAAAAAGCAGCTTTCTCTCTTCTAAAATTAAAAATAATTATTAAACATTTGTGGTTATTTCCCCTCTGAAATTTGGGGCATAAGATAATCTATGGATACTATGGTAGTAGATTTTGTTGTGGACTCAATAGTAGTGATCGTTGACTGGTGGGCTTTATAATTATTTAAAAAAGGAAAGGTCAGTAATTGAATTTTGCAGGTATTTTATTTGACTTGAATATTCCTTAACTTTTTATTTTATATTTATTTCCCAACTCAATAGACGTGAGGCCTTTTCTGGTTTAGTGGCAAAGTAAGATACTAATGAGAATGTCTTTGGGACATAATTATGTAGATTTAAAGGAGTGATGTAGTTTTAATTATGCCCTTTAGCTAGTATACTTGCATATTAAACTCATTCGTGTCTTAGTGTATTTCCCTCTGAAACTTTGCTTTTCTCAGGCCTTAAATTACTAATTAGCTCATGGGTGTACCCGAAGGTTATGTAAGCTAAGTTGAAGACTGCCAAAGAAATGTGTTTAAACTATTAATCCAAAATATACAGAAGTTTATAGTTAGAAAAAATGGCCCATGGGTTTATACTGTTCTTTGCTGGATTCTTAAAGAAATTGCCAGCATTGTATGTGTATATGTGTTTCCTCCCTTTCTCCCTGCCTTTTTCCCTAAACATAAACACCCTTTGGTTGTAATGTGTTCAAACATGTAATATATTGTTTCCCTCGGGCTTTTTTAGTAAACTGAGGAAACTTGAGGTAAAATAATAATAATAGATTTTTTTTTAATTTTTAATTTTTTTTTTGGCTCTGCCTTTTTGACTTGTTTACTTTCATTATATGTTTCTAGAGTTAGCAGACTGGTAAATCTAATAATGGTAGCAACTACCCTGAAGCTATGGAATGATTTTATTCACTTATAGGAAAAAGGCATGGGGCTCCGTAAACCTTGCTTTTTGGATGTTTTATTTGTAAGAAGCTAGAATAGGGGAAATCCTTAGTAAATTCTAAGGAGAAAGGCTCAGAAAATCTTTTGAGGCCAACTTTGCTCCCAAAGAGACCATGAAAATACGGAATTTAGAACCAGAGTAAGTGACATTTCTTTGAAGGGGAAGAAAGTAAATATTTTTGTCTTTGTGGACGGTATGGTTTCTGTTGCGCTTACTCCGTTGCTGTAACACGAAAGCAAACATAGGTAATACCTAACTGAATGGATGAGACACTGTTATTACTGACAAAAACAGGTAGCTTTCTGAATTTTTCCTATGGGCTGGACCTAGTTTACAGACTCCTAACTTAGAACATGGATTCCTTAATTTTTTCCTTTGTTTTCCAGACTGATACCCATCAAATGCCTGATGTGTGTTTAGCTCTTTTTATGTTCTTTTGATCAATGATTATCATAGAGACTTATGAGACAGATGGGGAAAATATGTATTAAAATGTTTACATTATGAAAAATTTCAAACATATACAAAAACATATCCCCATATATCCATCATCATATCAAACAATTGGTAGTATTTTCCATATTTCATTCATTTATCCCTTTGTATTCTTTGTATTTTCTTTCTTATTTTTTAAATCTTTGTATTTAGTTGAAGTATTTTAAAGTACGTTTTAAACTATGTCCTGTGATGCCTATGTACCTTACTATGTATTTCTAGAAAATGTAAGCATTTTCTTATGTAATTTAATATCATTATCTTACCACTTGGCAGAACTAACAGTACATTTTTGATAACATCTTTTATCCAGGCCAAGTCCACATTTCCCCAGTTGCCTTAAAATATATATATACATATTTTAACATCTGATTTGTTTGAAACAGTACCTACATCAAGTCATATTACATTTGGGTGTTGTCTCCTAAGTGTCTTCTAGTAATTTTTTTTTTTTTTTTTTTTAATTTCTAAGAGAGAGAGACAGCGTGAGCAGGGGAGGGTCAGAGAGAGAGGGAGTCACAGACTCTGAAACAGGTTCCAGGCTCTGAGCTGGCAGTCAGCACAGAGCCTGATGCGGGCCTTGAACCCATGAACCGCGAGATCATGACCTAAGCGAAAGTCAGATGCTTAAATGACTAAGCCACCCAGGCGCCCCTCTTCTAGTAATCTTAATCTCCCCTTTTCTTTTCCTTTTTTGTTTGTTTTTATTCTGTAGCTCCTTGAAGGAATTCACCAGTTGTTCCATAGAATGTTTCACATTCTAGATTTGTTTGCTTCCTGTGTTGTATTTGTTACCATATTTCCCATTTTTTCCTGTAAATAGTTAGCTCTAAAGAATTATGTAAATTTATGTTCATCCTTTTTGGCAAGAGTCCTTACTAAGTGGTACTTTGTTTTTCATATTTTTTTCATATCAGAAGCCATATCAGTAGCCTAAACTTTCCCTGTAAAGTTGCTCTTCAGCTTTTCTTGTTTTTATCCATTTAATGATCCTTCCTAAATCAGTGATCTTACTTTCATTTCTACATTTACTGGCTGGAATTCCTCTAAAAAAATATTCCCTAATCATCTTGAGTATTGGTTATCCCGAAATGCAGTTCATAAGGAAGGCAGTATTTTTGAATTTCATGTTATAGATTGGGATTAAATCTCAAAAATTAAATGAAATGTCTGAAGTCATAAATTTAGTAACCTACCTAGCTCAGAATCAAAACCAGTTTTTGATACCAATTCTAATAATCTCAGATGCAACGCTAGTGGGAGCCAGTGGACTAGCATAACAAATTCTTCTTGGTTCAGAAGTTAAAGTGTGAGATAGGATGATGTAGGATGATTCCCCTTTCCTTTCTGTCTCTTCCCAAATAAGAAGAGTAGGTAATTTTATCTGATAAACCACAAGATTAGTTTTCTAGAATGCTTAGAAATCAAATTGCTTGGATTCACATTCCTGTTCTTACCACTTAGCACCTCTAACCCAACTTTTGGCAGGTTATGTAACCTTTCCACTTATCTGTAGTTTCCTTGTCTGTGAAATGAAGATCATAGTAGAATCTGTCTTAAAGGGTTGTTGTAAGAATTAAAATGAAGTTGATATAAGTAAAGGGCTTAGAATAGTGCCTTACATATAATAAGCACTCAATATCATTTAGCTTTTCAAAAATAAAACTGTTCTATAGGTACACTTTTAATTCTACCAGCCATCCAAACAAACACTCAAAATAATATAGTAATTTTTAGGAAAACAGTATTATGTTGTTCATTGATGCTAAAAGTGATGATAGGTCAATATTCGGGTGCTCTTACTGGACAGCCTAAGAAATGGCATGAATCTAAAGAATGAAAGCTGGGACACCTGGGTGGCTCAGTTAGTTAAGCCCCGACCTCAGTTCAGGTCATGATCTCATGGTTGGTGGGTTCGAGCCCCACATTGGGCTCTGTGCTGACAGCTAGCTCAGAGCCTGGAGCCCGTTTCAGATTCTTTGTCTCCCTCTATCTCTGACCCTCCCCTGCTCACACTGTCTCTCTCAGAAATAAACATTAAAAAAATAATAAAGAATGAAAGCTGTAGATGCTACATTTCTGTAACATTGTAACTGCAGAGAAACTAGTTTTACATTTTTAGTTAAATACATAGGATTAGTTATCTAGTAAATTGGCGAAAAGATGCATGTAATCTGAATGTTCTGCATTTTAGGCATTTTATGTTTGAATATCTTAAAGTGAAGAATACTTCCTTTTAGAGTCTTAAAGCTTTTCTCTGAGCACAGTAGGAAAAACTGTCAAATGTATTGTCATATTTTCAACAGGACATAAAATACTGTATTGTGTAGTATGTGGGGAAAGCAAAATGCACTCTGCCTTTCCCCCCTTTTCCATTACCTCCTTGTTAGTGCAATAGATGGATCACTATATTTAAGTTGTGTTTATAAGCATATCTTTGTCATATTTGCAGGGAATTTAAAGACCAGTTGTAAAGGACTTCTTCAGCAGAGTATTTTTCATCATTTTATAAAGCAGTGGAATTCATAATTGTAATTTTCCAGATGTGAAATCTGCTTATAACCATATCATTTTGCATTATTTTCTTATGGTTGGCATTTTAAGACTGGGTGAAAGTATGTATATTTGGCTTGATCATAGACTGTTCCTGTTTGTTCCTAGCCATTTCTTCTCCAGTTTGTTATACAGTGTTATGAAAGGTTATTCACTATTTATTGCCTGAGTTGTCAAGTATCTTTTGAGCTATATTCAAAAGGACAGTTTGCTATAGGTATGTGTTACACTTCATTTAAGATTTCTGTCTTCAAAAATGCTTTGTATTTGGCCATGTGAATCAGAATGAGCGCAGCCAGTCCAGTCTTTTAGGTGTACACATAGGGGCACATGTGTGTCCATGACCTATAATAATGTGATTCATTATGATACGACCAAATGCAATGGTAACTTGGTTTCATTACTGTAAGGATTTAACTGTTTCTGTCCGTCTTCTCCCTCATTATTTATGTGAGATTGCATCAGCTAGCCAGAGGTAGGAAGCAATACCATGTGCACAACTGCAGCTTTGGAGGCCTGTATTAATATTTTATGAACAAAACCACTATTTACCCACTGTACTACCTTTTCAGTATTTGTTTAGTGCCTACTGTAGAATTTCTATATTTGCAAATGAAACACTATTATAGAGAGTTCTGATTGAATAGAATAAAATTAGCAGTAATTGTAGCTTTTTAATTTTAGCAGTTTTGATTTTCAAATAAAGAAAAATGTATGCGGGAGCCTGGGTGGCTCAGTCGGCTGAGAGTCCGACATCAACTCAGGTCATGATCTCACGGTTCATGGGTTCGAGCCCTGCAAGTTACCTCAGAACCTGGAGCCTGCTTCAGATTCTGTGACCTCTCTCTCTGACCCTCCCCTGCTCATGCTGTCTCTATCTCTCTCAGCAATAAATAAAACATTTAAAAGAAAATTTTTTTAATGTATATACATTTCTCTTACAAAGACCTTAAGGAAATAATAAAAATGGTGAACAACCATGTGATTAAATGTGAAGATCCAGGAGCTATGAAAGTCTTTAAAGGGTGTGCCTATCGGTGTACTTTGATGCAGATACATGTCTTTTATTTTTTAATTTTTTTAAATGTTTGTTTATTTTTGGGAGAGAGAGAGAAATGGAGCACAAGCTGGGGAGGGACAGAAAGAGTGGGGAGACACAGAATCCAAAGCGGATTCCATCCAGGCTCTGAGCTGTCAGCATAGAGCTTGTTGTGGGGCTGGAACTCATGAACTACGAGATCATGACCTAGGCTGAAGTCAGACAAGACAGTTAACCAAATCAGCTACCCGGGCGCCCTACAGATACATGTCTTTTTAACTTCAGGTAAGGCCTGAGCTTTAAAAAGAATACTGGATCTGAAGGCTAACAGTCACAGACAAGGCCCTTGTCTCTGCCTTGGGAGCTCTGTAAAACTATTTACCATTTTGGGCTTCTGAATTATACCTGCTTTTTCTGTGAGGATCAAAGGTTAAGTAAGTTTCTTTGGTGTGAAAACACCATTCTTTCTCAGGTACAGATTACGAGTGCATCACTGTTAGGGTAAGCCATATTGGTTATTAGAGAGAGTACAGTAGTAATTGTTCGGGCCTGTTAAGATTTGCCTAGGTTCATTTTATGATCTTGGTCAAGATCCTGCCTTCCCTCAGGTATGTCTGTGCCTTCATCTGTATGTGGGGATAATAATCACTACATTGCATTGGTTCTTAAAATGTCTGTCAAGTGCCCAGCACACTGCCAGGCACGTGCAGGTGCTCTGTGCATTGTAGTTGCTATTGTCACTTGGCTTTTAAAAAAAATTATTGATGATTAATGAATACTCAGTTCATGCATATTAATATGTAAGAAAGTAACAGCCCTTTTGGGAGGAGGAGTGGTAAATATTAATACCATGTGGCATTTGTGGAGAGTGTCACTTTCTAATAATTTTCTTTCTTTAAATTTTTTTTGTAGTTTATTTGTTTTTGAGACAGAGAGAGACAGAGCATGAGAAGGAGACACAGAATCTGAAACAGGGTCCAGGCTCTGAGCTGTCAGCACAGAACCCGATGCGGGGCTCAAGCCCACGAACCATGAGATCATGACCTGAGCTGCAAGTCAGACGCTTAACCGACTGAGCCACTCAGGCGCCCCTAGTAATTTTCTTTTTTAAGGTAATAGGATTAATTAAAAACCAGTGTTGCAAAATTAAGTAAACAGTATCAATTTTTCTTGAAACCAAAACACTGATAACTAAAATAAATAAGGACATTTCTAAGCTTAGATTTACAAATTTTTTTAATGTTTTATTTCTGAGAGAGAGACAGACAGACAGCATGAGCAGGGGAGGGTCAGAGAGAGAGGGAGATACAGAATCTGAAACAGGCTCCAGGCTCTGAGCTAGCTGTCAGCACAGAGCCTGAAGCGGGGCTCCAACGCACTAACCATGAGATCATGACCTGAGCTGAAGTCAGACGTTTAACTGACTGAGCCACCCAGGCGCCCCTAAGTTAGATTTAATTTATACTTAAGATCTTTCCTTTTTCCCTGAATTCTATCATCTATGTTCGTTACTCAAGCTTTTTTAAAAAATAGAATTTGAACATAAAGTTGAAGAAGTAAAGTTATAATTAAATGAGAAATTTATATATTGAAGTTAAGTTTCTGCCTATGAATTTTAAGGTGAATTCATAAACCTCCAGCTTTCATTTCAGTTCTCAGTCTTTGCTTAACTCTATCAGTTACTCTTGCCCATTAATTCCTTGTGGATGTGGAAATGAATTGTGTGTGCATGAGAAACGGTCTTTTAGTTCATTAACTCATCATGGCCGCTGCTGAGCCATGGCGACATCTTTAAGAAAGGTAATAGAAACCCTTGTCTGGGAAAATGTTAGGAATCAAAGTTAACTGATGTGAAAGAGCTGTGTATAAGACTTTTTTAGTCTGTTTTATATGGGTTTATAGTAAAGCCAGATGCCTTTGTTTCAATTTTGTGATTTGATCCCTTGTCTGTATCATATGGTGGAAAACAATTTCTTACCATTTCTTTTGTGATCGTCTAATTAACAAATGTCTATAATTTCCTTTTAGAATTCATGAAAAGGACTAAGTTTTCCCACTCACTGTCCGTAATCTTGGTCATCACAGTTCTCTATGCTTTGAGACTTTTTCTTGGTGCCTATAAATAGCATTGTTATTCTAACATTAAGCTAATTTTTCCAATTGTTAAATATCCAAATACTTAATGAAAGAGTTGATTCCTTTCCAGCAGTTCTAGTGAAAAGGTTTTAAGTGGCTTTCTGGCATGTCCTAGATAAACTGTAGAGCTTCTTACCTGCCTTCTGCTTATAAAAACTAGTTAATTTAGGGGAAAAATAAACCATGCACTCAACATATTTTCTGTAATTGAATTAATTGCATGATTGGAATTAAAGCATTGAGATTTTTGTTTGAAAAATTAACTATCTTGTCCTATGAGATAATTAGGAGCTAGGGTGTACCTATGACTAGTTTCATATTCTGTAATTCACAGTAACCACTTCTTGTTCTCAGAATGTCAAATTTCATGATGGTTTTTGAAGACTGTTGTAAAGATGTTGTAGATGTTTTCATTAGTAATAGTGATTCAGCCTTTAACTCTCATAAAGTAGATCTAATCTTATAACTAAACATAACTTTTGGTATAGTTATATGTGTTATAGACTGCATATGTTTCAAATCGAATAGTATGTTGTAGAAAAAAGTAAGTGACTATTATGTCTACTTTTCAGTGTGGGAGAAATAGGAATAACTCTACTTGAAGAATATTACTATGTTCCAGTTAAATTTCATATTTCAGATTTATAGCACATTAATTTGATTTTTTAAAAAAAATCATTTTCACAGGAGGTACTTGAGAGTTACTTGACCTAGGTCTGATCCCAGTTCCATCACTGACTAGATACAGCCTTCTTTATGCAGGTGGCTTCAGTTCTCTGAGATTCTCTTCTCTTATCTGTAAAGTGGCACTGAAGCCATTTTGTTAGGACTTAAGCAAAATAAAAAATATAAAGCTGTAGTAATGTATGTAAAACAGTACCTAGAACAGGGTAAGTACTCAATAAAAGGTAACTATTACTCAGGTTAGAGAATCACTTTTCTTTGCCAGAAAGCAAACCACAAATGTTTAGGATATGAATTCAGATTGTTTTTTGAGTTTTGGAATCATTGTTCCATGAGCTGTGATAAGATATAGTTCATATCAGTGATAAGTTTTTTTGTGAAGGACTTCAGGAAAACATGTAAGGTTCTTGATCTTCAGGTTATAAAGCTGAGGAGTATTGTTTTTTAATTGAAGTTACCATCAAACTGGCATCAATGCTATTTCTTTTTTGCCCCCAAGATACTCACACTGGCAGTTTACACATAGAATTTTATTGAAAAGAAAATCTATTTGATTTACATAATTATAAAATAATAACGAATGCCAATGTTCCTCTAGTTCTCTTGTATTACGGTATCAAAAATCCAATAAGAAATACATGAAAAGCATTTTCTCTCTCTTTTTTTTTTTAAATGTTTTTTATTTATTTCTAGGATAGAGAGACAGTGTGAACAGGGGAGGGTCAGAGAGAGAGGGAGTCATCGAATCTGAAACAGGCTCCAGGCTCTGAGCTGGCAGTCAGCACAGAGCCCAACGCGGGGCTCGAACCCACGAACCGCGAGATCATGACCCAAGCGAAAGTCGGACGCTCAACCGACTAAGCCACCCAGGCGCCCCGGTCTTTTTTTTTTTTAACTTTCAATCATCCCTTTTTAGAACTTGTCATTTCTGTCAAAAGATTTTTCATAAACTTAGTTATTATATTATTATTCTGACTTTTAAGGTTGCAAAACCAGAAATGACATATCTTCTTTAAATTATTATGAAAACAAAAGTTCCTACATATAAATAAGGCCATGAATAAAAATTATAGGGTATTTTTCCTTCTATGATCTCCCTACCCTATTATTAGAGCAAATTGCAATGAATACATTCTCTTCTTATGAACAGTGAAAGTCAGGTTCACAAAACCAAAAATTGTTTTTGGAGATTCCAGCATATTTGGCACATTATAGTCATTAGTAGCTGGGTTCATAGTTTCTAAAGACTTTAAGTCTGTGACCCCATCTTTTGAGGGGATGAACAGAAATGGGCAATGCACAAGAGTGAACTCTGATCACCAGCATGGAGCCATCTTGATTTATGTGTAATCTGTAAAAGAAACCCACAGCCACCCCGGTCCTGCCTCTGTGTCACTCCGGCATGTGTTAAATTCTGAACATCTTTCTTTGTATTTATTAAAATGTTTCTTTGTATTGATCTTATCCTTTATGAATATTTTACATCTGTAACTTGAGTCTTTAAAACCTAGATTTTCTTTAAACCATGCCTTTTAATTCTTTGCCTTCTTTCTCCAGTGTCCAGTGTACTACTCTAAAGTCTATTTCTTTAAGGAAAAAAAGTTTAATTAATGAACAAGATGCTGTCAGTGTAGTGTAGCAAAAAGAGAAGAAAAGGCAGATTAAAGCTCTTTTTTTATTTTCCTTTGTTCAATCCCCTGTTGAATGGAGTAGTGTTGAGCAGCAGCCAAAACCATGGAATTTGAGATTACTTGTTTCAATATTGAATGAAGGCTCAGTTGAGAGTGATGGGTTTTACTGCATTTTTTTTTCCCTTAGTGGAATTAAGGTGACTTTCCTTTTGCACATTGTGTCACCTCAATTTAGGAGCTAAACAGCTTGTGCTTGTTGGTCGGGTAGCTTAATTTTGCAGGTTTATGGGACATGATGTTTTCATAACAGAAGGGAAGAGTAGATAATAATCCTTTGAACCTTTAAGGAATGGAGATTTAACAATTCATTATACATTTATATGCAATTTTTGTGCATACTATAGTATTTAATTTATAATTTTGAAGGTCCTCACAGTCAGGGATAGTGGGGAAAAAGCAGAGAGCTTTAAGGAAATAGAAGTCCCTGCTATGACAGTTCACTATCTGGATTGGATTTAATACAGCTTAGAAAGAGAAGTCTAAACCACATGATGGGGTACTCTCATTTATGGCTTACCACAAGTCAGAGCAGCCTGTTTTTTGAAATGTGAAATTTTAGTGTTCTAAAATAAAGCACACTCCTTAGCATTTATATAAATCATCTAATGTAGCTGTTTGGTGAAAGAGTTCTCATTATCTGCTACTACTTAAGTTTCAAAAGTGATATTGTGCTTTCGTTTCTTTAAAAACAAATTAGGTGTATCAACTTGATTTGGGAACTATTCGTATTCAACAAATTACTCTTTAAAACCACATATCAAAATATTATTATTCTTGTAATTTTATGTGTGTTATGTTTCTCATTATTGTTATACTCATTTGTATGCTATATGGGACACCAGAGGCAGCTTTTGAATTTTAAAGAAAATTAATCTACATATTAAGTGGCTAGTAGACTTGCTATCCTAGAAGGTGTCATATCAGAGCACTGTGCCCAGATTTTCACAGCAATCCCAGTTTTAGTTTTTGTTATTACCTTGTCACTTAAGTCATTAATTTTGAATTAATGTACACTGACTTCTTATTTCAGAAACAGCTTTTCTTTGTAAAACAGAATGGACAATGATAGTTTCTAGTAAAGGTGTTATTTATGACATGATAAACTGAAAAAGAGAGCTACTTAAATTTTTTGTAGCAGTATGGTAATTTTTGAAGCATTATTCATACATCTTTTAAAGATTATATATAGGTGTGTGTGGTAATTCTTGAAGCATTATTCATACATCTTTTAAAGATTATATATAGGTGTAAATGATAATTTATCTAGGTAACTATCCAGATAAATTATAAGCGATTGGATTTTTCTTCAAAGGTTTTTAAATGTGACACAGCAGAGAAAAAAGTTCAGGGGTGCCTGAGTGATTCAGTTGAGTATCCAACGATTTTTGATTTTGGCTCAGGTCCTAAACCCGGTGTTATGGGATTGGGCCCCATGCTGAGCTTGGAGCCGGCTTGAGATTCTTTCCCTCACTGTGCCCCTCTCCCCTACTTCCACCCTTCTCCCTTCCTCCCTCCTCTCAAAACAAAACAAGACATTTGAAAAAAGTTAAATGAAGGGGGACAGTCCTTTAATATAATTAAATACCATAGGAGCATACCTTCATATACACATGCTTATTTCTGTGTAGTTGATGATAAGAATAGGTTGCAATGATTTAAGTAGAAATGTGAACTTAGGGACTTTATTTCTCTACCCTCTGCTCTATGACATTAGAGAAATAGTCCTCCTGTTATTTGTTTATTTTAGCTATAAAATGGTGACTGTAGTACTGAAAAGGATATTGCAAATGTATTCAGTCAACTGCTTATATAATTTACAAGTGGCTATCTTTAATATTCTAATAATTACTTACAAGAAATAGTAATTACAGACATCATCACTACCAACAGTAAAGATTTATTCAGCGCCTGTTATGCAGTGGACAGGAAGCAGGAGCCTGAGACCCTAGATGAATCAAAATGAACAAGCAGCAACCTTGGTTTCCTCCAGTTACTATACTCTTTTTCTAAATGACAGTAGTTATTCTAGCTCATGTCCAGAGGAGAGATTGTGAAATGAAAAATTGTGGTGTATCATTCATTCAGTTAACTGTTAGGTTGAACCATATGACATTACCATTTATGTAGATCAGCAGTATATAGTCATGGGAATTGCATTTGGTCCCATTTAATATTTAAAGAGCCACTGACACGTGTCAGGCATTGTAGGAGCTAAAGGCGTAGAAGTTAACAAAATAGACATAATCTCTATCTACGGCACAGAAGTTAACAAAACAGACATCATCTCTGTCTCTATGGGATTTGTGTTCTCCTGGGTTCTCCAGCCAGACCTCTCTTGATCTAGTATATCCACTGCCTACTCTACACCTCCACTTGGATGCCATATAGGCATCTAAACATATTCCAAATCAAGTTCCTGGTGAATGAACAATGCACCTAGAGAGAGTTTGCTTGCTTTACAGATAGAAATCACAGCTAGTGGGATCATGAATGTATGGCCTACCCCTACATCTCTCTTTTTCTGTCTCTGTCTATCAAGATAATAGAACCAATAAATAAGGCAGTAATTTTTGTAGCACCGAATGGTGATTTTTATCTATTGAATTTTAAAATGTACTCAGACATGAAAATGGAGCCTGGTAGACTGCTAAACACAACTATGATGTATTTGCTCTTCCTAATACATTGTGACAAGCTATTCTGTATCCTTCACTATACATGGTAAATAGCTGAGACGTGTTATGACTCAGTGAATGTGCCCTGGATAGGGAATCTACAGAGCTACATGGGAGTTTCAGATTTGCTATTGAGGAGCTCTGTTACTCAAGTATCCATCAGGAAATATAAGTTAACTTTTTACATATTTCAATGATATGAAAAAAATAAGCTAATAATTACCAAGTGGTTTGAAAATTCACTTTTGAGGGATGAGAATTGTTACAAAAATACAGATAGTCATAGTTTCATATTCATAGTTTATTGTAATCTGTGTGGATTTTGTTTTTGTTTTGTTTTTCTTGATTAAGGTACTACAAAATTTTGTTTTCAACAAAAACCTATAAAAACCTTTATTTTGACATGTATTAAACTACGTGATCTCGTCTTTGCTCATCAGGCATCTTGAGTCTCGCTCAGCAGGGGAGCCAACTGTTCTTTTGACCCTGTTCATCAAGATGCAGCATTGACATATTAATTTTTAAATTAAATTCCCATGAATGAATACATAAGAGGTTTGTTAGGCTATAAAATCATCTTTTAACATTTAAAAATATATGCTTTAAATTTTTTAAAGTGATAAAATTGGGGGAAAAAGTATTTTCCTGGTTTGTCTTATCATCTTTTTTTGTTAACATGTCCCTGATGTTTAGTTCATTCGAAAGACTCGCAAGGCAAAATAAATTTAGTTTCTTAATGAGATATCACATCAAAGTTGAGAAGCAGACAGATAACCTGAAGCTATACAATGAGTTTACATAGCCTTCCCTTGGTAGAGCCATCTTCTTGAATTGCTCAGAACACAATCCTTCAATAATTCAGTTTAGTTACATTAGGTTATAAGAAAGCAGCTACTTTGCTTTGAGACTTTAATTCTGATCCTTTATTATAATTCACGTTGTAAAGTAACGTATCCTTACTGTGGTGCCTGTGAGTAATATATCAATGAAAGGGGAAAGGGGAAAGTGTTTCTCCTCTGTCATGAATATATTATTATTTTTCAAGTATTTCCCTGGAGTTTGCTATGCTGCTCCTTTGTATTCAATAATATTTATGTTTTGATGTGTAGGTTTGTGATAATGTAATATGTGTAGGTAAGTGGTATAAATGTTGCAAGGGGAAAATCCTAAGATTAAGTTCACTTAAGTTTTTTTTTTAATGTTTTATTTATTTCTGAGAGAGAGAGCGACAATGTGAGCAGGGGAGGGTTAGAAAGAGAGAGGGAGATACAGAATCTGAAACAGGCTCCAGGCTCTGAGCTAGATGTCAGCACAGAGCCCAACGCAGGGCTCGAACCCACGAACTGCGAGATCATGACCTGAGCCAAAGTCAGACACTTAACCGACTGTGCCACCCAGGCTCCCCAAGTTCACTTAAGTTTTCTATACTAGATATCTTTAGAAGTTCTTTTTTAAGATTTTATTTTTAAGTAATCTTTGCATCCAACATGGGGCTCAAACCTACAACCCTGAGATCAAGAGTCGCATGTTCTACCGACTGAGCCAACACAAGCTGCTAGAATAGACATCTTTGAATTGTATGAGAAAAAAACTATACCTGTTGACTATACCTGTTGATGTTGAATGACCCTTATAACAAATCAACCTTTCTTATACTTCATATTGGGAATCCTGCCATTGTGCTGTTACTTGTAGAGTTTGGCATGACTTGATAAATGTTATAGTAAATTTAAATGGCTTTACTTAAACAGATAGTAATTTGCCTTTTGTTACTGTGATTTAAAAAAGAAAAAACCTTTTTGTTTCCCTAATACCTCCTATTTTAAGTAAATTGAAAAGTACCACCAAGTTCTGAAAATAACTTTGGCTGTTTTTACATGTGTTTATCATAACATGATAGAAAGAACATGGACTCTGAGCAAGTCATAGAAAAGGTTTCAGTCCTGACACCCTTCACTGTATACATTTGAACTTTCACTTAATCATTCCAAGTTTCAGTTTTCCAGACTGTAAAATAAGGATAACCATACTGATTTTGCAGGATTATTAGGGCAATCAAAATGAGATCCATGGTAGGGCTTCCAGGTGGCTCAGTTGGTTTAGTGTCCAACTCTTGATAATGCCTCAGGTCATGATCTTGCAGTCTTGATATCTAGTATTGTGTTGGGCTCGCACTGAGTGCAGAGGCTGCATGAGATTTGCTTGCTTTCTCTTTCTCAAATAACTACATAAACCTTTAAAAAATGAGATTGTTGCTGTTATGCTTAGTCCATTGCCTGATACATAAACACTTTGTTTTAAAAAATTTTAGAGTTACAGAAAGTTACAAAAATCATACGCAGAGTTCATAAACACTTCACCCAGCTTCTCCTAATCTTCATGTCTTAACTGTTACATAGTTCCCAAAATTAATAGGTTAATATGGTACCATATTAACTAGTCTTTATTCAGATTTCACCGGTTTTCTCATGAATATCCTTTTGCTGCTCCGAGCCTCAATCCAGGATTGCACATTGCATTTAGTTGTCATGTCTGCTTAATTTCTTTCAGTTTGTGGCATTTTCTATCTTGGTCTTTTATGACCTTGATATTTTTCAAGGATAGTGGTCAGTTTTTTGTAGACTGTCTCTCACTTTGGGTTTACTTACTGTTTTTCTCAGGATTAAGATTGAGGTTCTGCATTTTTGGCAAGGATGCCATAGGAGATATTGGGGGCATATGATGTCAGCATAACTCCTTACTGGGGATATTAAACTTGATCATTTGGTTAAGTTGGTATCTGCTGGTTTCTCCACTATAAACAATTTTTTCCTCAAAATGTCTTGGTGGAAATACTTTTAGACTGTGTAAATAACCTGTCTCCCCACTGATTTTAGCATCCCTCAGTACACCTTGCCTCCAACTATCATTAGTATGGTGTTCGAATGGTTATTTTCTCTTTCCCTATCCTTCTACATTTATTAATTGCACTTCTTCTGTAAGGAAAAGTGATTGCTTCTCCTCCATTTATTTAGTTTTTCAGTTATTTTTATCAATATGTATTCATGGATATAGTTTGAGTTATATATTTCATTCTAGGGATTATAAATTCATGCTATTATTAATTTACTTGTTGCTCAAATCGTTCCAGCTTTGGCCACTGGGAGCTTTTTTGGTTTTAGTACCTACTCCATATGCCCCCATCCTCTTTTTGAGCACATCCCTGGTACACAAGATGCTCCAGGCTCATGTTATAATTTCCCTGCCCCAGTCCTGGAATCAACCAGTTCTCCAGAAAGCCTTGTAAATCCCTTCAAGAATAAGTTTGCCATCCATCACTCACATACATTTTGCTAATTCTTGATATATTTTGTGTATTTCTCTTTTTGATCTCCTTCAGATGCAGTCTTCGAGAATTTAATCTCACCAAGTGGGAACTATTGTTTCCTAATCTATACAAGAGAGATAAAATGCTTTCCTACAACAGGAGGCAAGAGATTTTCTCTTGTCACTCAAATTGTAGAGGAACAATTTGGCTTGTTACTACTATACATTAAAATGTTATCTCATGTCATTTGTCATTTCTGTCAGTTATCGTGAGCTTTTTTAATCTAATAAATTTTTTGTTTTGAGAGAGAGAGAGAGCGTGTGTGTGTGTGTGCGCGTGTGTGCGCGCACACACACAGTCAGACACTCAGCACACATGGGCGAGGGGCAGAGAGGGAGAGAGAATCCCAAGTAGGCTTTTCACTGTCAGCATGGAGTCCGACACGGGGCTCAGTCTCCTGAACCATGAGATCATGACTTGAGCTGAAATCAAGAGTCTGATGTTCAACCATTTGAGCCACCCAGGCACCCCTAAAATTTTTTATTTTGGTCATTGGTTATGTAGCCAAACTTAGATGACTAGAAGATGGCGTGTAATCTAATAAGTGAAGTAATGTCACTACATTGTTGTGAATTTGAGAAAATCATTTAATCCTTTTAGCAGTTCATTTAAAAAAATTTTTTAATGTTTTATTTATTTCTGAGAGAGAAAGAGAGACAGGCAGGCAATGTGAGCAGGGGAGGGTCAGAGAGAGAGGGAGACAAAGAATCCGAAACACGCTCCAGGCTCTGAACTAGCTGTCAGCATAGAGCCCAACTCGGGGCTCAAACCCACAAACAGTGAGATCATGACCTGAGCCGAAGTCAGACACTTAACCAACTGAGCCACCCAGGTACTCTTAGCAGTTCATTTTTAGTTATTTTGGAGCTGATTTTGTAATTAGGATGGCAGTAAAAGTGTGCTAAAGTTGTCTGTTTTGTAGAGAGTGATTCATTTTTGACATTGATAGAAAAATATGTACTTTAATATGCTGTGAGTAACCACTAGAGGGTGGTCATAGGTAACCACTTACCCATTTACACTTTATTCAAAACATTCTGACACTGAAAGATTGACAGTAAAGAAGGGGAAGGGAATACCAGCAACCAGAATCAAAAATTTGAGTGACAGTGTTCAACAAAACGCAGTCCAAGGAGAAAAGTATGAAACAGGACAGATACATGTTGATAAGAGGCATAAACCATCAAGAATATGTGACCGTTCTGAACCTTTATCCAGATATATTGAAATATGTCAATATATAAAAATATTTTTATAAAAATATATTTCTAAATATTTGTAGGATTTGGGAACTGTATTTTAGCGATTATCTTGATAGCTCTTTAAATCCTTAGACTTGCTGGGGCACCTGAGTGTGTCAGTCAGTTAAGTGTCTGACTCTTGATTTAAGCTCCAGTCCTGATCCTCATGGTTTGGTTCGTGAGTTGGAGCCCCCCTCAGGGCTATGCACTGACAGCATGGAGCCTCCTAGGAATTCTCTTTCTCTCTCTCTCTCTCTCTCTCTCTCTCTCTCTCTCTCTCTCTGCCCGTCTCCCACTTGCTGTCTCTATCTCAAAAATAAATAAAAATTAAAAAAAACACTCTTAGGCTTGTTATATATAACATATATACTAGGCTATGAATGGTATCTTAAATGACTTCTTAAAATTTAATTTTTTTAACCTTTATTCAGTTTTGATAGGGGGAAACCAAGCACAAGTGCGGGAGGGGCAGAAAGAGAGAGGGAGACACAGGATATGAAGCAGGCTCCAGGCTCTGAGCTGTCAGCACAGAACCCGATGTGGGAGTCGAACTCACGAATTGTGAGATCCTGACCTGAGCTGAAGTTGGACCCTTAACTGACTGAGCTACCCAGGTGCCCCTGATTTTGTTTTTCTAATGTTTATCCTTGAAAGAGAGAGACACACAGACTGTGAGTGGGGGGAGGGGCAGAGAGAGAAGGAGGCACAGAATCTGAAGCAGGCTCTAGGTTATGAGCTGTCAGCACCAAGCCCAAGGCAGGGCTCAAACCCACAAACTGAGATAATGGCATGAACCAAAGGCGGACACTCAATCACTGAGCCAACAGCACCTCTTAAAATGTCTTTTTAATGATCAGACCGGGACACCAGGGTGGCTCAGTCGGTTAAGTGTCTGCCTTTGGCTCAGGTCATGATCTCATGGTTCGTGGGTTTGCATCCCACATTGGGCTCTGTGCTGACAGCTCAGAGCCTGGGACCTGCTTTGAATTCTGTGTCTCCCTCTATCTCTGGCCCTTGCCTGCTCTCGCTCTCTCTCTCTCTCTCTCTCAAAATAAATAAACATTAAAAAAAATTTTTAATGTTTAATGATCAGACTAGATTTTCAAAATTCTCTTATAATAGAAATTTAGTTCCAGAAATTACTTGCTTTGGATTGAAGTTGCCAGATAAAAAAAATCTAGAAAAGCAAACTATTTTTTAAAAGTGACAGAACATCTGAGAAATGAGTAAATAGGATGAAACTAATCTGGGAGAAGTTAAGTAAATTGACATTTAATTTTTACTTCAGGATGTTTGTAAAAATAAATTCCTCCATCTGTGAAGAAGAGGGAGCCTTTCCCTTGGAGATTAGAAGCTCTCATCTGCTAACTTTTGTATAGTCTTTGATTGTAGGCTTAGATGATGTTTTCAGTTTGCTTCTCTTGTTTTCAGCAAGTGAAAAGACCAATTTATTCAAGCTGAGCCAACTCATCTTGGACTAGAGCATTCTACATCAGTCAGCCTGCTCCTGTGGTTTTCTGGTGATAATTTGTTTTATGTTGGCTCTTCCCCTACCAGTGAGATAGAGACTAAATTGATCACCTCTTAACAGTTACTAAATTTAGTTTTTTAGGCTGTTAAGAATGTGATTCAGTAAATGCTTTTACTTCAGTGAATGAAGTATTGGCTATGGTTTCTGTCTTGAAATTTTGGAAAACTCTATTTGGAATCTTAATAAATTTTCATTCACTTTTATGTTAGTGACAGTCATACCAGTGAATAAAGTAGACTTTTCTAAAGTAAGCATTCCAAGTGAAATGCTGAAAATTCCATCATTAATCTGTCCTTTTGTTAATATCAGTACATTTGGCTGAACAGGTAGCCAGTTAAAATTACTATACAACTTTCCCAGACCATCTCCTCCAGGTGGAATTGTTGAGGCCTCTGTTGAAATAACATGTTGTTACAATGTTTACTGATAGGAATTTGTTAAATGTCTTTTGTCACTGAAAGTTAACATGGTAATAAATACAATATTAGCTTTAAGTCTTCCTGTAGGGATGGCCCAGAGAACATTCAGTGCAGGAAAGACTGTTAACCCCAGACCAGTAAACATTTAGTGAGCGACTGCAATATGCTGGGCCTTCTGTGGGGCATGGGGTTTCCAGGAATGAATGAGACGTGCCTGAAATGGGCAATGCAGGAACTAAGGTGCTTTCCCTAACTCCCCTGCAAGTTAGACTGTCATTCCTTGCTTCTCTGTATCTAATAATGCCTGCATTAAATGATGTTTAAAACCTGTTCTAGCTCTTCTATTTTGATTCTGGTAAGAAGCTAAATATGCCAAAGCTCCAAATCAAGTAAGTTGTCAATTAAAGAAGCAGTGGTGTGTTCTACATGCTTTTATATCCATTTTCATACTTCTCTCTGATTTTGTGTTCCAGTTTGTTATTACATCCCCAGTTAGATTATAGAAAGAGGAATATCAAGTGTGCCTGGTAATTTGAACGCATGTGGAACATTACCTAGTGTTCTTTCATTTCAGTAATATTTAACTCTCAATTTGCCATTTTTTTTATGATTGTAAAATCATGGTAGATTAGAAACCAAGTAAATCATATGTGAGTGGCTCGTTAGAGTTAGTATTTCTTTAGAGAATAGGGACTTTTCTTTGGTTTTCAGTAGAATCAGAAGCATTTTGTTTAACTCTGGTTCAGTGTGATTTTCAGATGGTCCTGAAGCAGTTAAGTCAGCACAGAAGTAGCCTATAGCTTAATGTTTGCTATGGTAACTGACAGTTGCCTATATTTATTTGATTTTCTCTGTTTATAATTTTGTAATATTTTCTAGAGAGTAGAAGACTAGGATTTTAATTCTAGCTTTTCCACTAAGGAATTGAAATAACTCTTCACTTGACCTCTTAAAACCTTAGTTGACTTATTTATAGAGATACCTAACTTCTGTACCTTAAAGGTAGTAAAAGGTATAAGAAGTATCTTTGTGTCACTGCTAAAGATGTGTAGAAATGTAAACTATTATTATTGAGATATCACTAAGTCTAACTTTATTTTTCTGTTGCTAATAACAGCTCACGTCTACTGAATTGCCCATTAGGAGTTTAGAAATGATGTTCTTTCTTTACTATCTGAATGAACAGATACAATTAGAATGTTGTGGATTACACAGCCCCAGGTCACCCCTCAGACCTTGTTTGTGAGTCATTTGGGTACAGTGAATATGAAAAAGACAAACCCACTAGCCCACACTCCATCTGTATTCCTGAACCGATAGCTTTCCATTTTCCTCTGGTGATTATGTTAGGCTTTTTTTTTTTTTTTTTTTTAATACACAGATGACTTTTGATATACTGGCTTTACTGAAAGTGATCTGCTTAGTCAATTACTTTATTAGATTATGTGTAAAAAGTGAGATTCATTTTCAGAAATACCAAATAAAAGCTGTGCTGTCTATTTAACAATAGGTTAACAATTTATTGGAAATACGTACAGACCCTTTCCCCGTCCCTACAGTGGAATCCCAAAACCATAGACACTTCACACTCCTGGTTCTTCTAACCCCTCTCCGTTTCTCCGTTTGCAATGAGCATGCACCAAAGAACTGAAGTCTTTTTGTCACCTCAAGGAATGAACATTTGTTCCAGACTACTTTTTGCCTTACATGGGCATAGGCGACTGCTAGGTAAGGCTGTAACCTCTTTAGTACACAGCCAGTGAGGAATCAGGGGATGGACTTCCCTCTAGGAGGTAAATGGCCTGCTCTCTTTGTCCAGAGTGTGCCTATCTGACACCTGCTCTTGCAAGAATGTGGATTAAAACCTCGCGTCACTGTGCTCCGAGTCTCCGCATCCCTCCTTGGATTGGGTTCCATTTAATACTTTTTCTGTGGGTTTTGGCATTTCACTTTTTTTAAAAAAATTTTTTTTTCTAACAAAATAGTCCATCAAAATTTTAAGATTTTTAGCTTGATCTTGCCTCAGGGAAATTTGAGGGAAAGACAATCAGCATATCTTGGGGTCTAGAACTGCAAATGTTCTCCATAAATTCAGGGAAGGGGATTAGGGTGTGAAGACGGAAAATGTGTTCCACTTTTTCAGATGAAACGGAAGAGGAGGAAAAAAGTCTTTTTTCTTTACACTTCTTTTAAGTTCCCCAGCTGGGGCTCCTAAGTTAGATTGGCATAAGACAAATTTACAAGAAAAAACAAGTTTATTAACATATACATAGCTCATACACATGGGAATACCCAGAAATGAGTAACTCAAAAGGGCATTTTCAACTTGAGTTTTTATACTGGTTTAGGCTAAACAAAAGAAAGAGGATTGGGGCTTCTGGGCTTTGTGAGGGGGGCCAAGTTCTAGGAAGTTGATTGGGAAAAGTATGGTAAACAAGGGTCATTCAGTAAGCTTTGTTTTGTGGTTTTTAGGTTAGTGCATTCTCCTCTGGTAAGAGTGATTTTCTTCCTGGTAGGAAGTGAAAGACACTTTAATCTTGGGAATTTCCTTTACAAAAAGAAAACTTAGTAGGCTGTTTTTAGAGCTTGTTCTGCATCTGCTGGTTCTCAGTAGTTCAAAATAATTCATATGTCAAGGTGCTGTATTTTGGAATGGCATATTCTGGCACCCATCAAAAAATATATAATTTATGTTCAAACGTTTTCAAGTGAACTCCCAGGAGTATTCAGAGATATACTTGAATATAGTATGGAACTGATATTTAACATTTAACTTTTCAAACACAGTAAAACAAGTTTATACAAATTTTATGCAAATAATTGTAGTGAATAATTATAGTATATACTTAGCATTTTACAGTTTACAGATTTCTTTTGCATAGAGTGAAGTACAGGTCTTATTATTACAATATTAAAATGAAAAAACAGACTGAGGTAATTTATAATTGCCTAACATTATTCAGCTAGGAGGTGGCAAAGTTAGAACCAAAATCTGTGTTATCTCTCTAACACCTTGCTGCCTCATAAGCTTGTGAAAAGTTCTCACCCATGAGAAACGAATTAACTCTTACAAAGAAGAAGAAATATTCGGTACACCATAGGAGGTAATTTAGTGAATTACATTAATAGCAGCAATGCCTTCCAGCTGTGGTACAGATTTGAAATTGCTTAACTGATTTTTTTTAAAGGTCTTCTAGAGAGTTAGAGGGAGGAACTAGATTCCAGGTTTTTCTGATGAGGAAGCTGGAGGCAAAACATTTAACTAATTTAAGTAATAGTAAATAACACACCAGATCTGACCCACTTAAGATAGCTTTTTCTGGTTAATAATAAAACTGATTACCTTGGTAATGATAACAACTCAAAAATACTCTATGCTAGATATTGTACCAAGTGCTTTATGAAAATGAGCTAATTAATCTTCACACCACCTGATCTGTTAAATATTACTCCTTCTGATAAGGGAGCATAAGGCAAGCTGAGGGCAAAGCACAAACTAACAGTCCCTCCCTCAGCCCCAGGTGGGAATCTGTAACATTCCTCAGACACTCCTGGCTGTCCAGGAGCAAAGGAAAGAAAACAAAACAAAAGGCTTACTTATAGAGATCACAGTCATGCAAGACATGAGTCTCCATCAGTTTACAGGTATCTTAGTAAATTACAAGAAAAAGACAGTCTTACAATAGGCTAATCTCCAGAAACCTATAACCTCCACATCACCCTCTTCCATAGTGATGTAGGGAACAAAGGCAAGAATGAAATGGCAGGTAAAATTAAATTTCCTTATAACCTGCAGCTCATTGACAAATTCTTGAGACAGATACAGAGTATAACATTTCTCCAGGAATTCCCTACTCTCTTAATGTTTTGCTAGAGGGAAAAACAACCTTAGCTTGATAATAACTAGGCCTCCAGTATCCTGTGAGTCTTAACCTAGCATATGAAAATCCCTTTGGAAACTTCCCCTTGACTTTACCTCTCCCAACTCTCAAGTTTTTTTACACACACAAAAAAATGCCTCGAGAATTCTTTCTTAGGCATCAGCTCCAAACCCCCATCACTTCAGAACCTCATCACTGTGTGTGTGGGGGGAGGGTGGAACTTTATATCTGGAAACTTTACAGATTGGTTAGCACCAGCTAGCATGTGTTAAGACAGGATTTAAACTTGGGTATTGACTTTAAAGCCCTGCCCTAGTAGCCTTTTCTTCCCAGACCCTGTGGGTCCTCCTAGTCTCCTTCAGTGTGTTTTTGGTTAGAGTATGTGTGATGTTTCAGTGACCTTGAGAGTTAAACTGTGGTGAAAGTTACAGGTTAAAGAGCAGAATGCGGAATCTATAGGTGAATGGTGACAAAATTAGTTTTATAGATGGTAATTGAGTAGAGTAAGGCAGTTTAAAAGGGGTCATAATACATTAAATGCCTGTAGCATGCATTCTGGTTATTATCATTATAAGTAAAACTTTAGGGAAGTGACACAAGAAGAAATTATCAACAGTTTAGAAATTATAGAAGACTGAACAAGAACATGCTGAGAAAAGGCTGTGGGATGATTACATTTTCTTTCCTAGTTGAAGATCCACTTATATGTATGACCCTGCTGCTAAGCTGTGGGTTCCTGTTGTTATTTATAGTCAAACTTCCTGGGACCAAACTAATGATCCTTGATATGCTGCATTTTCAGTGTTGAATGAGTTCTCTTTGGAGTTTAGCACACCCTCCCTCGCTGTTAAATATGTAAATTAGAGTTTCAAATCCTTCTGGATTGGAAACAAGTGTCACTACAGAAGGTTTGAAAATGTCCTGTTAAGAAATACCATATCATTACCCTATTCTCTGCCTCATATATGTGGCTGTTTTGCCTCATTTAGGGCAAGAAGATTTCCCTTTTCAAATATAAATCAAATATTTCTCCAAGAGTACTTGCTGTTTACCCATTCTCACTTCATTGTGCAAGCTGAGCTTTACCATAATGAATGGCAGTTGTTACTGCTTTGCCAACAGGAATAATATTTGGTCTTAGGGCTCTTCTTGGTAGGAAAGACATTCTTCCAGGGAAACCACACAGTGTTCTTCTAGGCAACTGAATGTTTGCACCATGGCCTCTGAATATATGTACTCAGGGCTTCTGAGTAGATTCTGGTATAAACATGTTTAAAAGCATAATAACATAAGGTCACTAGATGGGCCTGGTTGGCCCAGTTGGTTAAGTGTCTGAATCTTGATTTGGGCTCAGGTCATAATCTGACACAGAGTTCGAGCCCCACATTGCACTTCATGCTAACAATGTGAAGCCTGCTTGGGATTCATTCATTCATTCATTCATTCATTCTCTCTCTCTCTCTCCCCCCCCCGCCCTCTCCCTCTCCCCCCATCCCTCCCTCCTTCCTTCCCCCTCTACCCCCTTCCCCCCTTTACTCTTTATCTGTACATGCGTGCCTGCACACACTTTCTCAAAATAAATAAACATGGTAAAATAAAAGGTAAGGTCACTAGACCCTGGATGGGACTGTTACAGAAGGTAAACTTCTGAGAGAATTTGGAAGAGGCAGGGTGGGAGCAGGATAAAAATGTCTCTATTTTATAATTTTTCTTGAGTTCCATTGGTAACATAGTGCCCCTGAAAATAATTTACTGCAGTTTTTGGGCAGAAATTGGTGTGTTGACAGTGCCATGGCTTGGATGTCAGAACTAATTTGGGGCATTGAAAACCGCCACTTACCCCCCATAAGACCAGTGTTGATTTTCTGACATTTCCCATCACTTGGACAGAATGGGATGGAGCCCAAGAAAGTGTGTTCTTTTCATGGTTCTCTTTACCTCTTTGTCATTTAGTTCAAATAATTGGAAATAATCCTTTGAGAGCCTAGAAGTCTAAAGTCAAGATGACAAGGCACCTGGGTAGCTCAGTTGGTTAAGCATCTGACCATTGGTTTTGCTTATCATGATTTCATGGTTTGTGAGATTGAGCCTTGCATCGGGCTCCATGCTGAAGGTACAGAGCCTGCTTGGAATTGTCTTTCTCCCTCTATCTGTGCCCTTCGCTTGCTCATGTTCACACATTCTGTTTCTCTCACTCAAAATAAACAAAACTTAAAACATTCTTTGGACTTGGAGATGTGGATACCTAGAGAGTGTTCTCTAAGAAAATGTCAGTGAGCCTTCTTGCTTAACTATAGATCCCCCCACAGTTATTTCTTACTGCATTTTCTTGAGGCATTGACAGTGATTGGAACATTCTAAGTAGCAGACCAGAAACTGCAACAGAATGCCTAGAAGACCACACCCTACTTGTCCCCTTTCCTGATCCTGTACTGAACACATACCTGTCTCCACCCATGATCATGTGCTCTCTCTGTCTGCTCTCTTGCCTGTACCTTTGTGAGCCTCTCTTTCGAAAACACTAGGCATCCTTCTTACCAGTGGAGAGGTTGGTTGTGAAAGCTTGAGCCTGCCACCTCCCCCAGCTGCTAGCATCCAAAATAAATCTCTCCCTTTCTCTTTTCCAAATCCACATCTCGAGTTATTGGCTTCTTGCTACAAGTTTATCTGGAGTTTGTTCTATGACAGTGTTGGCAAACGGAGCCACGCAGCTATGCTTTTGATTTGCACAGCCCCCTGGAGATTCCCTGGGATGGAGCAGTTGGCTGCTGCAGTACACTAGGGCTTACCCATTTATTTCCTGAATTAGCAGCTGTGATAGATCATTTGGTAACAAAAACATCTCCCAATCAATGTACCTTCTGTACAATATTTAAAGAGTTTTCTAGTCCAGGCACGCCTGGGTGGCTTAGTCGGTTAAGCGTCCGACTTTCGCTTAGGTCATGATCTCGCGGTTGGTGGGTTCGAGCCCCGCGTCGGGCTCTGTGCTGACTGCCAGCTCAGAGCCTGGAGCCTGTTTCAGAGTCTGTGACTCCCTCTCTCTCTGACCCTCCCCTACTCATGCTGTCTCTCTCCTAGAAATAAATAAAAAACATTAAAAAAAATAAAATAAAATAAAGAGTTTGCTAGTCTGAAAACTAGAGAAGACAGTTTGTGTGGTAAATACATGAATGATCTGAAAACTTAATTATAAGGTCCAAATTTTAGACATACAAACATACATACATGCAGGCAGTAAATAAATTGGAAAGAAGAGGGAGGTGAAAGATACTAATTTTAGCTTTTCTTCCCTTAGAGAGAGTAGCTTGCCATTGTGAGAAGTGAGGGAGATGATTCATTTTACCAAATAAAAGCTGTGCTGTCTAATTAACAATAGCTTTACAACCTATTGGAAATATGTGTGACCCCTGTCCCCCCACAGTGGAGTCCCAAACCCTTAGACATTTCACTTCCTGGTTCTTCTTCACCTCTCCATTTTGTGGGCTTGTTTTCAGGGGCTTTGCAATGAGCATGCACCAGAGAACAAAGGGAGGAGGGACTGAAAGTCCTTGTGTCACCTCAGGGAATGTACATTTGTTCAGTCAGACTACTTTTTGCCTTACATGGATATAGCCAACTTCAGGTAAGGCTGTAACCTCTGTAGTACTCAGCCAGTGAGGATTTGGGGCAGGGAGTTGCATGTTAGGGGATAAATTATCTGCTGTAACTGCCCTGAGTGTGCCTGTCTATCAGACACCTACTCTTGCAAGTTGATTAAAGCTGCCTTTCACTGCTTCATGTTTCCAGGTCCTTCCTTTGATTGGGTCAATGGGCTTATTTCTAACACCGTTACTTCCACAGAATAGCTGACCCAAAGTTTTCTGAAGAACATACAGAAATCTTGTATCTAATTAAATTCACTCCATACCTAAAAGTTTTCGTAGAGATTGATTATAGTTAAGGTTTATGACAAACAGAAGTTATTTATAAAAGATGTTTGCTGAAATTTTTTTTTTCTGGAACTTTTAACTTTTCTGGTTTTCACAAATGAAATGTACTGATTTGAAAGCTTTTCTTTTTTGAAAGTTTTCTTTTGTTCAAAGCCATTTGTTTTCCTGGTTGTAGTTTGCTAGTGGGCAGATAGGTAGTTATGAAGCCATAGGCTACTGATGGTTGAAAACTCCAGCAGGGATTTTTATAAAATAAAAATTGATAGGCTGATTCTAAAATTTATATGGAACTCAAGGACATAGAATAGCCAAGATAATATTGAAAAAGAACACAGCAGCAGGACCTAAATTACCTGAATTTGAGCCTTACTCTAAAGACCCCATAATTAATGTGACGTTGACAAAAGGATAAACATACAGATCAGTGGAATAATAGGCTCGCACATTTGAAAAAAAAATTTCTAATGTTTTATTTCTTTTTTTTTTTTTAATGTTTTTATTTATTTTTAGGAGAGAGAGAGAGACAGCGTGAGCAGGGAGGATCAGAGAGAGGAGTCACAGGCTGAAACAGGCTCCAGGCTCTGAGCTGGCAGTCAGCACAGAGCCCGACGCGGGCTCGAACCCACGAACCGCAAGATCATGACCCAAGCGAAAGTCGGACGCTTAACCGACTAAGCCACCCAGGCGCCCCATGTTTTATTTATTTCTGAGAGAGAGAGAGAGAGAGAGAGGTAGCACAAGCAGGGGAGGGTCAGAGAGAGAGGGAGACACAGTATCAGAAGCAGACTCCAGGCTCTGAGCTGTTGGCACAGAGCCCGATGCGGGGCTCAAACCCACAAGCTGTAAGATCATGACTTGAGCCGAAGTCAGAGGCCCAACCAACTGAACCACCCAGGCGCCCCTAGATGCACACATTTATGGTCAAATTTGACCAGAGTACCAGAGCAGCTTATTTTTATTTTTAATTGAAGTATAGGTGACATCAATATTATATTAGATTCAAGTATACAACATAGTTATTCAACAATTCTATACATTACAAAATACCATAATAAATGTAGTCTGTAACCCTACAATGTTGTTACAGTGTTATTGACTATATTCCTTATGCTGTACTTTTTATCACTGTGACTTATTCACTTATTTATATTTTTAACGTTTTTATGGGGATGGAGAGAGAGAGAGAAAGAGAGAGAGAGAGAGAGAGAGAGAGAGAGAGAATCAGAGAATCCTAAGCAGGCAACACAGAGCCCAACATGGGGCTCCATCCCATAACTGTGGTTCCATGACCTGACCCTAAATTAAAAGCTGGACACTTAACTGACTGAGCCAGTCAAGTGCCACCACCCCCCCCCACCATGATTTATTTATTTTATAAGTGGAAGTTTGTACCTCTTAATCTCCTTCATTTATTTCACCTATGCCATCACCTCCCTACCCTCTGGCATCCACTAGTTTTTTCTATGTATTTATGAGTCTGTTTCTGTTCAAAGCAATGTAGTAAGAAAAGGAAAATATTTTCAGCAAATAGTGTTGAAAGGGTACCAGAATATGCCACCCCAAAATATGTCACTTTAGCATAAGGATTATTTTGAGCTAAAGGCAACTGAGAACCAGCAGATGCCAGAAGAACTCTACCTTCTCCTATCTGAAAATAAAGTATAAATTTCCCCTTTTAAAGGATATTCACATCTGTAAGCTACTCTAGACAGCTCTTATCACCCAAGAGACTCCTCTGCAGAACAGTACAACCTTTATTTGTCATACATCTCCTCTTCACCTTCTCATAACTTGCCTCTCTCTCCCACAAAGAATCCATTTTCCTTTGTTTAGCCTAAAATGGTATACAAGCCTCAGTCATCTGGCTACTCCTTAAGTCCTGTTTCTTTGTAAGACTGCCATCAGTGTACTTTATATATATATGTAATTAAGTAGTTTGTTTTCTTGTGGATGTCATTTATCAGTTTGATTCATGAGCCCCAGCCACGAACCTAGGAAGATGGGGGGGAAGATCCTTCCTCCTCTACAGGGGTAAAATACAACCTGGAGTCCTACTTTACCCTACACACAAAAATTGAGGTGAAAAGGACCTGACTTTAGAGCTTAAACATCACGGCTTCTAAAGGACAGCATGGGAGAATATCTTTGCAAGCTAATTTAGGACATAGAGAGCATTACCATTAAAAAAAAAAAAAGGATAAATTAGGGTTCATGAGAAATAAACATGTTTACATATCTTATCAGAAGACAACATTAAGAAAATATATGTGGACAAGCCACAGATTGTAAGAAAATATTTGTAACACCTGTATCTGATAACAGGGCTATATCCAGAGCATATCAAGAATTCCTACAAGAAGGCAATCTGGTTTTTTAAATGGGAGAAAGATTTGAACAGACACTTCACAAAAGAAGGCATGATGAATGGATAAAGAAGTTTATATAGAGATATATAGATTTTAGATAGACACACACACACACACACACACACACACACGTATACATACACTCAGCCATCAGGGGCACCTGGGTGGCTTAGTTGGTTAAGTTTCTCACTTGGGCTCAGGTCATGATCCTGCAGTTCATGAGTTTGAGCCCTTAAACAAACTCTGCGCTGACAATGCAGAGCCTGCTTTAGACCTTGTCTCTTTCTGTCTGTTGTTCTCTCTCTCTTTCAAAAATAAGTATCAAAAAAAAAAACCAAAAACAGAACAAAACACATACACAGAATGAAATCTTGCCATTTGTGGTAACGTGGATGGAGCTAAAATGTATTATGATAAGCAAATTTAATCAGTCAGAGAAAGACAAATACTATATGATTTCACTCATATGTGGAATTTAAGAAACAAAACAGGTGAACATAGGGGAAGGAGAAAAAGAAGGAGCCTAACCATAAGAGACTCTTAACTATAGAGAAAAAATTGAGGGTAGATGAGGAGGTAGGCAGGGGGATGGGCTAAATGGGATGGATATTAAGGACAGCACTTGTTGGGATGAGCACTGGGTGTTATTTGTTAAGTGATGAATTACTAAATTCTCAAGAAACCTATACTATGCTATATGTTAAGTAACTTGAATTTAAATAAAATCTGTGGGGCGGGGGTTGACTGGGTGGCTCAGTCGGTTAAGCGTCCAACTTTGGCTCAGGTCACGATCTCATGAGTTCATGGGTTCGAGCCCTGTGTCGAGCTCTGTGCTGGCAGTTCAGAGCCTGGAGCCTGTTTCAGATTCTGTGTCTCCCTCTCTTTCTGCCCCTCCCCCATTCGTGCTCTGTCTCTCTCTGTCTCAAAATTAAATAAAAAACAAAACAAAAAAATAAAATCTTGGGGGAAATATATATCCATATGCACATATACATATACGGCCAGTGAGGCAGGAAGTCAGTATTGGAAACAAGAACATGTTTGAATAAAGGTAAAGATTCAGAGAAACAAACCCGAAGTAAGCCAAGAAAGAATATGAAAAAGTGCTCATGAGAATTAGTCATCAGGGAAGTGGAAAGTGAGGTATCACTACCTACCCATTAGACTGGCTAAAATGAACAAAATTGAGACAGCACCAAACTTTGGGGACAGTGTGAAACCCTCATGCATTGCTGGTCAGCTATAAAATAGCATGGTCACCTTGGAAAACTTGGCAGCAATTCTGGCAGCATTTGAGAGAAATGAAAACATAGGCCCACAAAAGTCATCTACAAGAATGCTCATGGCAGCTTTATTGGTAATACCCAAAACTGGAAAAATGGCCCAGATGTCTGTCAGCTGAGGACTAGATAAGTTATCTGGCATATTCAGACAGTAAAACACTACTTAACAGTAAAAGGAACAAACTGCTGATAGTGTTACCAATCAGTCTATCACAGTTGCTAACTCAGGAAGTGAATGCCAACTATCCCATTCTAGGGTACTGAGAGGGGTGGACAAATCGAAAGCATAGTTCCTAGCCGGGTTTACCAACACTGTTGCTGAACAAACTTGTATAAACTCATTGTGAGAGAAGCTAATAACTCAAGAGACGAAGTTTTGGAGAAAAGGGAGAAATTTATTTTGGGTGCCAGCAGGCTCGGTGGTGGCAGGCTCAAGTCTTCATATCCGACCTCTTTCCTGGCAAGATGGATGCCTAGAGTTTCACCGAGGTTCAGGGAGGTATGGGCAAGAAAGCAGGCAGAGAGCATGTGATTGTGGTTGGGCATTGCAGTGTGTTGAGCACAGGATCATGGCCAGCGAGGGGATCAGGTAGGGTATGGTCTTCTGGGCATTCTTTTGTTACCAAAGCTTTTCTCTCTGGGTGGTTGGAACATTCCAGTCATTGCCAAAGCATCTTTGTCAATGCTTCAAGAAGCATGATAAGAAATAAGTACAGCAGATTTTAGTTAGAGCATGAATTAGCATTCTTGTCTTTTTCTGGTTTTAACTGTTGGGGTCTATAGTTTAGCAAAAGGGCTTGTTGACAGGATGTGTAATGGATGGCATAAATCTCAAAAACACAAAAAGTCATGCAAGAAGTGAGATATCAAACACTTTATAGTGTGTGATTCCATTTATATAAAGTTGTAGAATAGTTAAAACTATGGTGATGAAAATCACATCATTGTATGGAGAGAAGGGAAGAATGTTGACTGGGAAGGGGCACCAGAGAACTCTGGGTGACAGGAACATTCTGTCTCTTACTAGGAGTGTGGATTACATAGGTACAGTGATTTGTCAAAACCGATAAAACTGTATGTAGACTTGAGGTCTGTGCATTTCAGATTGTAACTTGAAATTTAAAAATCTCACCTCCCAAAATAATACAGCATATTCCTCTCTTAATCTAGTTCTTTCTTACTTTCATTGAAGTATTATCTAAATCCTACTGTTCTGAGCTTTTCAATCAGTGTTAGTTCCTGTTTTCTTTCTCTCCCACCCATTCAAACTCCTTTTTATACTCTTGGCTTGCTTTGTAAACATGGAGTCAGGAATTCCGGGTGGGAGGCAGTTGCAGCAGTTCATTAATCAAGCATTTGCTTTCTTCTTGCTTTGCTTCCCTTTTACACATTGCTACTCTCCTGTAGTGAGAATACAGAAGAAGGGATTAATTATATTAGGCATTTCAGAAGTAGAATAGGTAGGATATAGGAATTCAGGGACTACTAAAATAACAGACTTCAGACTAAACTGATTTACATTCAGTATAAGCTCTGGTATCAAACCAAGAAATGGGTGAATTGATTACTCTCAGGAAAGAATTATCTTCACTGTTAAACATATATAAATGTAAACATTTGCTGTCTCTACCTGAGGAATTTGTTTCCTGTAAATCTTGCACTTTTTAAAAAATGTATTTGTACATGAAAGACTCAAATGATGTATATGGTATGTACATCTCCCTCTGAATGCTGAGTTCCTTTTAGAAAATACCATTTTGTACTCTGATTGTAGCTGTCATCACTGCTCATACCACTAGATGATATTGGCTTACTTTGTCTCTTCTCTTTCCTCCAATCAGTTCGATAAAGGCTACTCTTACAATATCCGTCATAGCTTCGGAAAGGAAGGCAAGAGAACTGACTATACGCCTTTCAGTTGCATGAAGATTATTCTAACCAATCCACCAGGCCAAGGGGATTATCATGGTAAGTGCTTCCACTGGATGTATGTCTGTGAAGTGTAGAAACCCCACCAGCCCTGTAGGAAACAGTGAAACAGTGTGATTGATGGCCCTTTGCATCACTGTATCCCCTGTAGCTTGTGTCAGTCACCACTGCGCTCCTGCACTCTTCTAGAGATCTGACTTATTACTGAACTGGGTCAGCAAGAGACTTTATTCATCTCTGCTAAAGATTGTGCTGGACCAGGTTCTTTAGTTTGCAGTTTCCCCCTTCACCTGCTATTTCCATTTCTCTTAGGAGATTAATACAGGTTCTTCAAGGGTTTTGAAATTGAGTACCTTGAATTATAGAATAGTTGATCTATTAATTTTCAGAAGACTACTGAGGAAAGCTATATTTTAGTCTCATTATTATAATCTGATTAATGAAGATTGAGTGAGGAATTTAGCAGGTCGTGATATCAAACATCTATCAATTCACCTGAGTTACTGTAGGTTTTTTAAAAAGGCTATTTTCATAGATTTCTGAGTTCAACAACTTTTTTCTAAAATAATTCTGAGTATACCTTGAAAAGTTCCTCATTTGTCTGGTATGTCAGAGAATGACTTTAATAGTCCTAATTATTAGTAAAAATTTTAGATAACTAAAGCTTCCTGCAGTATGTGTCAGAATTTTTTCTTCTTTTGGCACTTTTAAAAAAATGTTTACTTATTTATTTTGAGAGACAGAGCATGCACACGAGCAGGGGAGGGGCAGAGACAGAGGGAGAAACAGAATCCTAAGCAAGATCTGTGCTGTCAGCGCAGAGCCTGCTGCGCCCTTGGTCCCATGAATTATGAAATCATGACCTGAGCTGAAATCAAGAGTAAGATGCTCAACAAGCTGAGTCACCCATGCACCCCTTGGCATTTTTTTTTTTTAATGTGTAGAAGAGTGTTTGTTAGTTACTGTTTCAGCATCTTGAATGTAATTCTTTTTTAAAAGATTATACCTTTATAGACTGTTATGGATCAAGATCAAATAATCACAAACAGAATTTTAAGGAAGATGTGTCACATGTCCAGAGCACTAAAAAAAATGCCTTTACTTTCATATTTAATAGACGAAAGCTGGCCACAAGTGAGTGGTTCTCATCACTTGTGTCAATTACTTAAGGTGCCTTGTAGAAATGCAGATTATCAGGCTCCACCCTCAGACTTATGAAATTAGATTTATTTGCACGTGTCCTGCATAATTTTTATGTCTTCTAAGTTTCAGTTGACCAGATACTTCTATTGAGAAAATCTATTACTTTTCTTAGGCCATTTAGTTTGGCCTAGTAAAACTCCCAGGGATTCTTTTATCACTTACTAGATCCTAGAACTCCCACTTATGTAGTTGATTTTTATGAGCTCAAATGCAGGATTTTTTTATTGCTTATTCCAGTTAAACTGAATCTTATTTATTCCAGTCCATTCTGTTTGTTTTATTTTTAATTTAAACTCTTGTCAGCTAAAAAATAACATACTTAGCAGATACTTAGTAAGTTTGTATTATTTATTAGAAACATTGATCTATCCTTGTTTTAGTGAATAAACTTAATTTTTTTAGAGTACTTAAGTTCACAGCAAAATTGAGCAGAAAATATAGAGAGGTCTCACATACTCTCTGCCCCACACTTGCACAATCTGCCCCACTATCAACAGCATCCTTCACCAGAGTGGTTTGTTAAACTTGTGAATTGAGAAGAATGTGTAATCTGCTGTTATTGGATATAGCCATTTTATAGATATCAATTATATTAATTGATGGTGCTTTTGAATTCTATGATCATTGCTGATGATTTACTGCCTACTTGATCTGTCCATTTCCTTTTTTTTTTTTCCCCCCAATGTTTATTTATTTTTGAGAGAGAGAGCATGAATGAGCAGAAGGGCAGACACAGAATCTGAAGCAGGCTCCAAATTCTGAGCTGTCAACACAGAGCCCAACTCAGGGCTCAAACTCACGAACCACAAGATCATGACCTGAGCTGAAGTTGGACTCTAAACCGATTGAGCCACTCAGGTGCCCAGAGATCTGTCCCTTTCTGATGGAGAGGTGTTGGAGTCCGTAATAGTGGATACATCAGTTTCTCCTTGCAGTTCTACCAGTTTTTGCCTCTTTTATTTTGATGCCCTTTTGTTAGGTGGGTACACATTAAGGATTGTTATTTCTTCCTGGAGTATGCACCGCTTTATCGTTATGTAATGTCCTCGATAAATTTCCTCACTCTCAAGTTTTTATATTACCTTTACTTATTCTCTGATGTGTTTTTCTTTAGGTAGACCTAAGTTTCTGGCCTTTATCATTTTTCTTCTCTTTGAAGAGCTTTTTTTTTCTTGTTTTAACATTTCTTGCCTTGCTGGTCTATTGGCAACAAATAATGTCAGTTTTTGTCTGAGAAAGGCTTTATCTCTTCTTGTCTTTTGAAGGATAATTTCACAGAATTCTAGGTTTGTGGAGGGTGTTCCCCCTCTAAACACTACATGTTTTACTCCAAAAAATAAATAAGTAAGTAAATAAATAAATATTTCGCTTCACTCTCTTGCTTGCATGGTTTCTGAAGATAAGTTAGATATGATTTTTATCTTTGCTTCTCTCTAGGTAAGGTTTTCCCCCCTCTGGCTTCTTTCACAATTTTTTCTTCATTTTTTATTTTCTCAAGTATGAATGTGATATACCTAAGTTATATTTTGGGGAGCATTAATACTGATTGGTGTTCTTTGGACTTCTTAGATCTGTAGTTTGATGTCTGACATTTATTTGGGGAATATGCTCCGTTGCCTCAAATATTGCTTCAATTGCTCCCTTTCTCTCTTCTGGTATTCTCATTGCTACCCTTCATCATTCCCCACAGTTGTTATATATCCTGTTCTTATTTTCTTTCTTTAGTCATTTTCTCTTTGTTTTTCAGTTTTGGAAGTTTTGTTGACTTCGAGATTCCTCCTTCAGCCATGTCTGTAATTCCATAAAAGACATTGTTCATTTCCATTAGAGTGTGTAGAGCGCTAGCATTTCTTTTTGATTCTTTCTTAAGATTTCCATCTCTCTGCCTACATTATCTGTTTTTGCACGTTGTCTTATGTTTTCTATTAGTGCCCTTAGCATTAATCATAGTTATTTTAAATTCTTGATCTGTTAATTCCACTATCCCTGCCATATCTGACTCTAGTTCTGATGTTTATTCAGTCTCTTCAAAGCTGTATTTTTTGCCTTTTGATAAGCCTTGTACTTTTTTGTTAAAAGTAGACATGACATATTGGGTAAAAAGAATTCCAATAAATAGACCTTTAAGTAAGCAGGCAGATGGAGAGGATGGTGTTCTATAGTCCTCTACTTAGTCTTTTAGTGAGCCTGTGGCCCTGGGCTATGAACTTCAACAGTGACTCAGTGTTTCTCCCTTATGTGGGACAGGATGTGTAGAGGAGGTGGAGTTGTGTATTTCCCTATCCCCAGATAGGTTAGGCTCTGGTAAAACCCCAGAAGTTTAGGCTTTGGTAAAATAGTTTGTTCTGAGGGCAGGCCTTATTAAGAGCAGATTGCTCTATAGTATTAAAATGGTTACTTTTCCCCTCCCCATGCCAGAAGCATGAGAGAATTCTCTCTGTTGTTCACCGTGAGCACGTGCTAGAGCTCCTGGGAGTTAGGCTTACGAAGTATTGGGTCTCCCTATGACTGGGTCTCCTTGGAGTTTTTGATGCTCAGACTTGTCCAGACTTCAAAAGTTTCTCAATTATAGGTAAGGCTTTTCCTACCCCAGCATTAGTTCCTGCAGAGATTTCTGGTCTGGTATGTTGTGATTCTCTGTATCCGCCATTCTTTCCAATTTTAGGGGGCAGTGTTGTGTCCTATGATCTCACTCCTTTGATGAGTCTAAGCAGAGTTGTTGATTTTTCCGTTTGTTCAGCTTTTTCCTGGTTAGGGTGGAGTGGTGATATATAAGCTCCTCACAGGCCCAGACTAGAAACCACAACTCTCTGTTCTTTTAGTTTTATTTTATTTCTAAAACTGTTTAGTCCCCTGTGTTGATACTATTTCATTAGCCAGCACTGCTTGGAATGGTTGTTCTGCCAGTTATGAATCTATATATAGCTATGTTCCAGTCTAAGTTTATCCATCTCTTCCACAAGCATATGTTGGAAGGCTTTGTCAGACACTTAACTGTTGTCCATTCACTTCATTTTCGATTACCTAGTTCAACCCTGTCCAGTTTTGAAGATCATTTTCTCTAACGTGGAAGACAGAAGGAAAAAAATAAAAAAGGAGTTACTGAGTTTTATTCTCTGTCTGTCATCTGTTAAAATAACACCACCCTCTCTAATTAGTAATTGTTTTTGTCTGTTTTTTGCTTATTGTCAGTGTAGCTTTAGAACACTTTTTTTGTGACCTTTAGTAGTGTGGCAATCTTCATTTTCTTCTTGGCTTTGCCCTTTATAACATTTTCTGTACAGATACAGTCATTATTTCAAATGTAATTTGGATAATTAAATTAATCTCCAATTGAATTCCTTGTGCAGCCTTATTTCTTTCTTATTGGTATCTTTTGCAATTTAATTGTTAGATTGGTTTCTTTTCTTTTTTTTTTGAGAATAATAACAACAGCTTATACGTGTTGAGTGTTTACTATATGCCAGGAGCATATAAAAGCTTTATATTCTGTTCTCACAGGAGTTCTATGAGTGATTATTTCTCTCACTTGACAGAAAGTGAAGCTCAATCAGTAACAAGATACAGAATTTGCCTGTGGTAAATTGCCACCGGGTAAGTGGGAATCTGACATTCAGACCCAGGCATTACAGGTCCAAACTCTTAATCCCGTGTTTCGTAGCTGCTCAGTATGTATCCTTTTACTACAGATTTACACTTTTAATCTGAATGAAAAATAAACTATGAATTTTGTGAATTTCATTATTTGTTGGAGTCCATAGGTTAGTGGATGTTTTTTATAGTTAAGATTTTTGGTCAACACATTTGTTTGGCATTTAGGCTCTTTCCTGTTTTTGCTATAACCCATTTCCCATTGATTCATTAAAAATGCATAATTGTTTCTTTCTTTTTCTTTAATTTTTTTTTACAAATAGTTTATTGTCAAATTAGTTTCCAAATAACACCCAGTGCTCATCCCCACAAGTGCCCTTCTCCATGCCCATCCCCCCTCCCCCCACATCCATCAGTCCTCAGTTTTTGTCAGCATTCAAGAGTCTCTCATGGTTTGCCTCTCTCCCTTTCCCCCACCATTTCCCCCTTCTTCTCCCCCTTGTTCCTCCGTCAAGTTCCTCCTAATCCTCCTATACGTGCAAACATATGATATTTGTCCTTCTCTGCCTGACTTATTTCGCTCAGCATAACACCCTCAAGGTCCATCCATGTTGCTACACATGGCCAGATTTCATTGTTTCTCATTGCCATGCAGTATTCCATGGTATAGATAAACCACATCTTGATCCATTTGTCCGTTGATGGACACTTAGGCTCTTTCCATGTTTTAGCTATTGTGGAGAGTGCTGCTATGAACATTGGGGTACATGTGCTCCTATGCATCAGCATTTCTGTATCCCTTGGGTAAATTCCTAGCAGTGCTATTGCTGGGTCATAGGGGAGTTCTATTGTTAGTTTCCTGAGGAACCTCCACACTGTTTTCCAGAGGGGCTGTACCCGTTTACATTCCCACCAACAGTGTAGGAGGGTGCCCGTTTCTCCACATCCTCGCCAGCATCTAGAGTTCTCTGATTTGCTCATTTTAGCCACTCTGACTGGCGTGAGGTGGTATCTCAGTGTGGTTTTGATTTGTATTTCCCGGATGAGGAGCGATGCTGAGCATCGTTTCATGTGTCTGTTGGCCATCTGGATGTCCTCTTTGGGGAAGTGTCTGTTCATATCTCCTGCCCATTTCTTCACTGGGTTGTTTGTATTTTGGGTGGCGTTTGGTGAGTTCCTTATAAATTCTGGATATTAACCCTTTATCTGCTATGTCATTTGCAACTATCTTTTCCCATTCCATTGGTTGCCTATTAATTTTCTGGGTTGTTTCCTTGGCTGTGCAGAAGCTTTTAATCTTGATGAGGTCCCAGTCGTTTATTTTTGCTCTTATTCCCTTGCTTTTGGGGATGTGTCAAGTAAGAAGTTGCTGCGGTGGAGGTCAAGGAGGTTGTTTCCTGCTTTCTCCTCTAGGGTGTTGATAGTTTCCTGTCTCACGTTCAGGTCCTTTATCCATTTTGAGTTTATTTTTGTATATGGTGTGAGAAAATGATCTAGTTTCATTCTTTTGCATGTTGCTGTCCAGTTCTCCCAACACCATCTGTTAAAAAGGCTGTCTTTTTTCCATGGGATATTCTTTCCTGCTTTGTCAAAGATCAGTTAGCTGTATACTTTTGGGTCTACTTCTGAGTTCTCAATTCTGTTCCATTGGTCTAGGTGTCTGTTTTTGTGCCAATACCATACTGTCTTGATGATGACAGCTTTGTAGTAGAGGCTAAAGTCTGGGATGGTGATCCCTCCCGTTTTGGTTTTATTTTTCAGTATTACTTTGGCTATTCGGGGTCTTTTGTGGTTCCATACAAATTTTTGGATAGTTTGTTCTAGTTTTGAGAAGTATGCTGGTGCAATTTTGATTGGAATTGCATTGAATGTGTTGATTGCTTTGGGTAGTAATGACATCTTAACTTATTTATTCTTCCTATCCATGAGCATGGAATGTTTTTCCATTTCTTTGTGTCTTCTTCAATTTCCTTCATAAGTTTTCTATAGTTTTCATCATACAGATCTCTTGTATCCTTGGTTAGGTTTATTCCGAGGTATTTTATGGTTTTTTGTGCAATTGTGAATGGGTTCAGTTTCTTGATTTCTCTTTCTGTTGCTTCATTGTTGGTGTATAAAAATGCAACCGATTTCTGTACATTGATTTTGTACCCTGCAACTTGGCTGAATTCTTGGATCAGTTCTGGTAGGCTTCTGATGGAGTCTGTCAGGTTTTCGATGTAGAGTATCATGTCATCTGCAAAGAGTGAAAGTTTGACTTCCTCTTTGCCAATTCTGATGCCTTTGATTTCCTTTTGTTGTCTGATGGCTGGTGCTAGGACTTCCAGCACTATGGTAAACAACAGTGGTGAGAGTGGACATCCCTGTCGTGTTCCTGATCTCAGGGGGAAAGCTCTGAGTTTTTCCCCGTTGAGGATGATGTTAGCTGAAGGCTTCTCATAGATGGCTTTATGATGTTTAAGTAGATTCCTTGTATGCCGACTTTCTCTAGAGTCTTTATTAAGAAGGGATGCTGTATTTTGTCAGATGCGTTTTCTGCATCTATTGACAGGATCATATGGTTTTTAGCTTTTCTTTTGTTGATGTGATGTATCACATTGATTGATTTGCGAATGTTGAACCAGCCCTGTAACCCAGGAATGAATCCCACTTGATATTGGTGGATGATTCTTTTTATGTGCTGCTGGATTCGATTTGCAAGGATCTTGTTGAGGATTTTTCCATCGTATTCATCAAGGATATTGGCCTGTACTCTTTTTTTTGCTGAATCTCTGTCTGGCTTGGGAATCAGAGTGATGGTGGCTTCATAAAATGAGTCTGGGAGTTTTCCTTTGATTTCTATTTTTTTGGAATAGCTTGAGAAGAATTGGGATTAATTCTGTTTTAAATGTCTGGTAGAATTCCCCAGGGAAGCCATCAGGTCCAGGGCTCTTATTTGTTGGGAGATTTTTGATAACGGATTCAGTTTCTTCACTCGATATGGGTCTATTCAGGTTTTCTATTTCTTCCCGTGTGAATTTTGGTAGTGACTGTGTGTTTACGAATTTGTCCATTTCTTCTAAGTTGTCCTATTTGTTGGCATATCATTTTTCATAGTATTCCCTGATAATTGCTTGTATTTCTGAGGGGTTGGTAGTAATAAGTCCATTTTCATTCATGATTTTGTCTATTTGGGTGATCTCTCTTTTCTTTTGGATAAGTCTGGCTAGAGGTTTGTCAATTTTGTTTACTTTTTCAAAAAACCAACTCTTGGTTTCATTGATCTGTTCAATTGTTTCCTTGGTCTCTATGTTGTTTATTTCTGCTCTAATTTTTACTATTTCTCTTCTTCTACTGGGTTTAGGGTGTTATTGTTGCTCTGCCTCTATTTCCTTTAGGTGAGCTGTTAGATTTTGGACTTGCGCTTTTTCTAATCTCTTGAAATAGGCCTGGAGAGCAATGTACTTTCCTCTTAGGACTGCCTTTGCCGCATCCCATAGATTTTGAATTGTTGTGTTTTCATTTTCATTTGTTTCCATATATTTTTAAATTTCATCTCTAATTGCCTGATTGGCCCATCCATTCTTTAGAAGGGTGTTCTTTAACCTCCATGTTTTTGGAGGTTTTCCAGACTTCTTCCTGTAATTGATTTCAAGTTTCAAAGCATTGTGATCTGACAGTGTGCATGGTATGATCTCTATTCTTTTATATTTATTGAGGGCTGCTTTATGTCCCAGTATGTGATCTATCTTGGAGAATGTGCCATGCGCACTTGAGAAGAAAGTAAATTCCCTGGCCTCAGGATGTAAAGTTCTAAAGATATCCGTCAGATCCATCTGGTCCAATGTGTCTTTCAAGTCCATTATTTCTTTAGTGATTTTCTGTCTGTTTGACCTATCTGTTGCTGTAAGCGGAGTATTAAAGTCCCCTGCTATTAGCACATTCTTATCTATAAGCTTGTTTCTGTTTGTGATTAATTGTTTTAGGTATTTAGGTGCTCCCATATTCAGTGCGTAGACATTTATGATTGTTAGTTCTTCCTGATGGATGGACGCTGTAATTATTATGTAGTGCCCTTCTTCATCTCTTGTGATTGTCTTTAATTTAAAGTCCAGTTTGTCTGATATAAGTATCGCTACTCCGGTTTTCTTTTGATTTCCTGTAGCGTGATATATATTTCTCCATCCCCTTACTCTTAATCTGAAGGTATCTTCCAGTCTAAAATGAGTTTCTTGTAGACAGCCTATAGATGGCTTTTGTTTTTTTATCCATTCTGCTACCCTATGTCTTTTGATTGGAGTATTCAGCCCATTTACATTCAGTGTTATTATGGAAATATGTGGGTTTAGAGTCTTTGTATCTTTTGTAGGGTTCATGTTTGTGGTGGTGTCTCTGGAATCTTTATTCCTTGCAACCTTTCCTTCAGAGCGTCCCCCTCAGGATTTCTTGTAGGGCTGGCTTCGTGATGACAAATTCTTTCAATTTCTGTTTGTTTGGAAAGTTCTTTTTATCTCTCCTTCTATTTTGAATGACAGGCTTGCTGGATAGAGGATTCTTGGCTGCATATTTTTACTGTTCATCACATTGAAGATCTCCTGCCATTCTTTTCTGGCCTGCCACGTTTCAGTAGATAGGTCTGTCACCACTCTGATAGGTTTCCCTTTGTATGGTAGGGCCCTTTTCTCCCTAGCTGCTTTCAGAATTCTCTTTGTCCTTGTATTTTGCCATTTTTACTATGATATGCCGTGCAGAAGATCGATTCAAGTTACATCTGAGGGGAGTCCTCTGAGCCTCTTGTATTTCCACATTGACTTCCTTCCCCAGGTCAGGGAAGTTCTCTGCTATAATTTGTTTCAGGACTCCTTCAGCACCTTTCTCTCTCTCTTCCTCTTCTGAGATTCCTATGATACGGATATTGTTGCGTTTGACCGTATCACTGAGCTATCGAGTTCTTCTTTCCTGTTCCTGGATCAGTTTGTCTCTTTTTTTGTCAGCTTCTTGTTTTTCTATAATGGTGTCTGCTAAATCACTTATTCTCCTTTCTGCCTCTTCAATCCGTGCATTGGAGGCCTCTAATTTATTATGGATCTCATTTACCGCATTTTTTAATTCTTCATGCCTATTTTTATTTTCCATTCTGTCTGTAGGCATAGTTTCTTTGATGTTCCCTGTTTTTTTCAAGCCCATCTATTAATTTTACCATTATTATTCTAAAATCTTGTTCAGTTATGCTGCTGATATCTGTTTTGAGCAGTTCATTAGCTGTCATTTCTTCTTGGAGTTTCTTTGGAGGAGAGCTCTTTCATTTCATCATTTTAGTTAGCTTTCCTGCTCTTGTTGGTTTTAAAGACCTCTTAATGCTCTCTGTATCTATGAGTGCTGCTCTGTCCAAGAAGACTCTTTGACTGTCCAGGGCCTATCCTTTCAGAGAGTGTTTTTTGAATGGTATCTCTTGGTCTCTCTGGTTGGGACCTTGGTTATTTTATTTTCCTATTTGTAGTGATATTTGGGACTCTCCACCTTGTGTACTCTGGTTTGTTTCTTGAGGTAGCCGTTAGAAGGCTTTCTCAGTGGATTCTGCGTCCTTTTTCTCCCAATCTCTCAGGTTTTGTAAGGTTTCCAATGGCTTCAGATCTTTTCCATGTGATGTATGGGCTCGAGTGCAAGTATGGAGCTCCTTACTTTTCCGCCATCTTTCCCTCTCCCCCCAATGCATAATTGTTTCTAATTAACTTATGGGCCCATCATCTGTATACCTAAAAGAAGGTAATCTAGCTTCCAAAATTAAATTTTAAAATAAGTATTTTCATTTACAGCTGTTTATTACTAAAATATCTGAAATTTCTTAGATTTTGTCCTTGTAATACAGCTTTTACATTTCAATTCTTCTGTGTTCTTATTTATGCAAATACTTTAGTAGTCCATCATTATTATTGTGTTACTCATGAAATAATACAGAGATAACATGTATCTACTATAAGTTATTTTCCTATGAAATACTTTCCTGTTTGTCCATCTCATTCCCATCTGTGGTTCCTCTAAATTTATATGGATTTTATTCTGTGAGAAATAGACATAAAATTTACATCTGAAAATGTTGGATTGTTTTTATTTCTTTGAGTTTATACATTTTTCTTTTTGTTTATATTATCTTCTCTCAGAGTCTTTTAATATAATTTTTAAAAAGAGGAATAAAATGTGAGATTGTATAAAGTTTTTAGATAAACTGTTTTATAGCTACTTTGTGGTTATCTCTGCTTGTTAGCAAGTAGCATAATTAAAACTGTTTCCTCTTCCTAGCGAATGGGCAACTTTGCCTGAGAATACTGTAATGTTTAATGTAACTCTTGAGCCTGTAGTACCCTGATAACCATACAACTAAGTCGTCATTTAGATAAAGAGAGGAAAGCAGTTGCACCCATGGGCAATTAACTTTTTTATTAATAAGCTGTTAGACAATTAAGGGGAGCTTAGAGAGTCTCTGGAGTGTGGTATTGTACTGAGTCCCGGGTAAATAACCTTGTTGGTGTGCTGGCTTGTTTTTCATTGTCAGGGTGCCCATTCCGTCACAGTGATCCAGAGCTGCTGAAGCAGAAGTTGCAGTCCTATAAGATCTCCCCCGAAGGGATAAGCCAGGTAGGTCAGATGCTGCTGCGCATCCTCAGTAATGAGGTGTCAGGCAGTTGCTCGGTTTCACTTAACTGTTCTTGCAGTGGCGCTGTGTACTGCTTCTCAGGCCTCACACCACACATCCTGTCCTCTAGATGAAGTACACTCAAGCCTTGACTTGCCTGGCTTAGATTCCTTGGAAATTCATAGCTCTCCTGTCTGCCAGGCTGCAGTCTTATTTTTCTTGGTAACAAAGGAAGCTGGAAATCTTTTTTCCTTTAATTTGTTTTATTAACTCAATTAGGAGTATTTTAAAAAATAAACTTTTAGAGGAATACATTGAAGCTTATTAACAGAGCTGAAAATTGATAGCATCATATTTTATTTTGGGAAACTGTTTTCTGTGCTGCATGTAGGTTAAAGCAGAAGATAAGATAGTGACTAAATGTTCTGATTGGCATCAACTCTTGGCTGTGTTAAAGCTGTACTTCTAAGGGCATCTGGCTGGCTCAGTCGGTGAGCTAAGTGTCTGACTTAGGCTCAGGTCAGAATGTCATGGTTCGTGCGTTCGAGCCCCACTTTGGGCTCTCTGCTTTCAGCACAGAGCCCACTTCAGATCCTCTGTTCCCCTTCTCTCCCCCTGCCCCTCTCCTGCTCATGTTCCCTGTTTTTCTCTCAAAATTAAATAAACATTTAAGAAAAAAATCTACACTTTTAATGATAGTTTATAAGGTTGAATCATCTGTCAAGGATACTTTTTCTTATAAATAATTGAGATTTAAAAAAGAAATGTTCAGGGGCGCCTGGGTGGCTTAGTCGGTTAAGTGTCCGACTTTCGCTTATGTTATGATCTCACGGTTCGTGGGTTCGAGCCCCGCGTCAGGCTCTGGGCTGACTGCCAGCTCAGAGCCTGGAGCCTGTTTCGGTCTGTGACTCCCTCTGTCTCTGACCCTCCCCTGCTCACACTGTCTCTCTCTCTCTCCTAGAAATAAATAAAACATTAAAAAAAATTCTTTAAAAAAAATAAAAATAAAAATAAAAAAATGTTCAAATGTAAAACCAAATATTTAAAAGTAATTTAGTAAATATGCTTTAAAAAATATTTTGACATCGCAAAGGCTGCTGTCTATATGTACTTTTGAATTGACTTGGGATGTGAAGTTCAAGAGTAGTAGTTGCTTCCTTAGCTTAAGAAGAACATTGTTTTCTAGCTGGAACATTCAAATCATTATGTATCTTTAATTATTTTTTCTTAAATAAAATATTTACAAAACTCTACTTCTTACTATGTGCAAACTTTAGATTGAATTTAATTTATTTCAAATGTTAGGAGTTTTGTGGTATTCTGGGTACGGCCTAGGTAAGGTACAAAGTGCTGTTTTGAAATGCAAAGAATAATATAAATCCTACTCCTGCAGAACCATAGTCTGGAATAAAACCTGCTAAGCGCTACAAGAGACGTACACATAGAATGCCTTAGGTCTTCTGAAGAGGGTGGCCTATAACCAAATGGGGAGGCCAAGGAACATTGTCTGGAAGATACATATATTTTTTAAGTTTTTATTTTAATTCTGGTTAGTTAACATAGAGTGTAATTCTAGTTTCAGGTGTACAATATAGTGATTCAGCATATCCATACATCACTCTGTGCTCCTCAAAACAAGTGCACTCCTTAATCCTCATCACTTATTTTAGCCATCCTTCACCCCTCCTCTCTGGTAACCATGAGTTTGTTCTTTTTATTAAGAATCTGTTTCATGGTTTGTCTCTCTTTTTTCTCTGTTCATTTGTTTAGTTTCTTAGATTCCCCACATGAGTGAAATCATATGGGATTTGTCTTTCTCTGACTGACTTATTTCACTTAGCATTATACTCTCTAGGTCCATCCATGTTGTTGTAAAATGGCAAAATTTCATTCCTTTTTATGGCTGAGTAATATTCCATTGTGTGTGTGTGTGTGTATATATATATATATATATATATATAGTGTGTGTGTGTGTGTGTGTGTGTGCGTGTACACACACACATACCACATCTTCTTTATCCATTCATCAATTGATGGACACTTTGGCTACTTCCATATCTTGGCTCTTATAAATAATGCTGCTATAAACATGGGGGTGCATTTATGCTTTTGACATCATGTTTTTGTATTCTTTGGGTAAATATCCAGCTGTGTGATTGCTGGATCATAGATAGATCTTTTATTTTTTGTAACATTTTGAGGAACCTCCATACTATTTTCCACAGAGGCTGTACCAGCTTGCATTCCCAACAGTGTACAAGGGTTCCTTTTTCTCCATATCTTTACCAACACATGTTGGTTTTAGCCATCCTGACAGGTGTGAGGTGATAGTGTAGTTTTAATTTGCATTTCCTTGATGGTAAGTGATGAAGGAAACATCTTTTCGTGTGTCTTTTGGCCATCTCTATGTCTTCTTTGGCAAAGTGCCTCTTCAAGTCTTTTGCCCATTTTTAATTGGATTATTTGTGTTTTGGGTGTTGAGTTTTATTAGTTCTTCGTATATTTTGGATACCTACCCTTTATCAGATATGTTGTTATAAGTATCTATTCCTATTCCATAGTTTTTATTTTATTTTTTCCCTTCACCATGCAGAAGCTTTTCCTTTCAATTTGTTTGTTTGTTTTGGGGAGGGTGAGAGAAATTGAGCATATGAGTGGGGGAAAGGCAGGGAGAGAGAGAAAGAGAATCCTAAACAGGCTTCAGGCCAGGTGCTGAGCCTGGTTTGGGGCTTGGTCTCAACCCTGAGATCATGACCTCAACCAAAATGAAGGGTCAGATGTTTAATCGAGAAACTTTTTATTTTGATGTAGTGCCAATAGTTCTTTTTGCTTTTGTTTCCCTTTCCTCAGGAAACATCTAGAAAGAAGTTACTACAACTGATCTCAAAGAGGTTATTGCCTGTGTTCTAGGATTTTATGATTTCAGGTCTTGCATTTGGGTTTTTACTCCACTCTTGAATTTTTTTTTTAGTGTTTGATGTAAGAAAGTGGTCCAGTTTCATTTTTTGCAGGTTGCTGTCCAGTTTTCCCAGTGCCATTTGTTGAAGAGACTGTCTTTTCCATTTGGATATTCTTTCCTGCTTTATCGAAGATTAATTTACCATATAATTATGGGTTTGTTTGTTTTTTTCTGGGCTTCCTATTCTGTTCCATTGATTTGTCTATTTTTATGCAAGTACTGTACTGTTTTGATTATTACAGCTTTCTAATGTAACTTGAAGCGTGGAATTGTAATGCCATTAGCTTTGCTTTGCTTTTTCCAGATTTTTTGCTATTCATGGACTTTTGTGGTTCCATATAAATTTTAGGATTGTTTGTTCTAGTTCTATGAAAAATGCTGGTGGTATTTTGATAGGGATTGCATTAAATGTGTAGGTTGCTTTGGGTAGTATAGATATTGTAACAGTATTTGTTCTTCCAATCCATGAGCAAGGCATGTGTTTCCATTTTTTGTCACTTTCAGTTTCTTTCATCAATATCTTCTAGTTTTCAGAGTATAGGTTTTTCGCCTTTTTGGTTAGGTTTCCTAAGTATTACTTTTGGTATAATTGTAAATGTCTTGTTTTCTTAATTAATTTCTCTTTCTGCTGCTTCATTATTGGTGTGTAGAAATGCAACAGATTTGCGTACATTGATTTTTTTATCCTGTGACTTTACCTAATTCTGTTATCAATTCTAGCAGTTTTTCGGTGGAGTCTCTCAAGATTTCTATATTCAGTATCATGTCATCTGCAAATGGGGTGAAAATTTTACTTCTTCCTTATCAATTTGGATGCCTTTGATTTCTTTCTTTTTTTTATTTCTTTTTTTTTGTTGTTGTCTCATTGCTGTAGCTAGGACTTCTAGTACCATGTTGAATAAAAGTGACGAGAGTGTACATCTTGTCTTGTCCCTGACCTTAGGTGAAAAGTTCTGTTTTCCCCCATTAACAATGATGTTAGCTGTGGGTTTTTTGCATATGGATTTTATTATGTTCAGGTATGTTCTCTCTAAACCTACTTTGTTGAGCGTTTTTTTTTTTTTATCATGAATGGATGTTGTACTTTGTCAGATGTTTTTTCATCTATTGAAATGATCATATGGTTCTTTCTCTTATTGATGTAATTAATGTGTCACGTTGATTGATTTGCAAACATTGAACCACCCTTGCAACACATGAATAAAGCCCACTTGATCATGATGAATGATTTTTTTTTTTTACTGGATTGTTCGATTTGGTTTGTTAGTATTTTTTGAAGATATTTGCATCTGTGTTCGTCAGGGATATTTGCCTGTATTTGTCTATTTTACTGGTAACTTTATCTGGTTTTGGTATTGATAATGGTGGCCTCATAAGATGAATTTGGAGGTTTCCTTTCTATTTTTTGGACCATTAACTCTTCTTTTAATGTTTGGTAGAATCTGCCTTTGAAGCCATATGTTTATACCTCAACTTTTGTCTGTTGGGAATTTTTTGATAACTTATTCAATTTCTTTTCCAGTAATTTGTTCAAATTTTCTCCTCTGCTTCAGTTTTGGTAGTTTATATGTTTCTAGAGATATTTTAAAATTTTGTTTATTTGAGAGAGAGGAAGAGGGAGTGGGGGGGGTGGGGAGAGAGAGAATATCAATTACAAGTAGGCTCTGTACTATCAGCAAAGAGCCCAACCTGGGGCTTCATACCCCTTACTGTGAGTTCATGAACTGAGCTAAAATCAAGTCAGATGCTTAACTGATGAACCACCAGGGGCTCCTATATGTTTCTCGGTATTTATCCTTTTTTAGGTTACCCAGTTTGTTGACATAGTTTTTCATAATATTATCTTATAGTTATATTTCTATGATATTGGTTGTTATTTCTCCCTCTCATTTGTGATTTTATTAAGTCCCTTCTATTTTTTTTTTTTCTTCATAAGTCTGGCTAGAAGGATATCAATTTTATTGATTATTTCAAAGAACCAACTCCTGGTTTCATTGATCTGTTCAAGTGGTTTTTTGTAGTTTCTAAATCATCTGCATTATGTTTGTACATGTTTTGCTTTTTGACTCCATTGCATTCCTCCATTTACCGTCAGTCTGTAAGTAGATCCTTTACTGAGTTGAAGCTGACCAGTAATTTCCACATCAGCCTTTGGACTTGCATCGTAACCTTTTATCTGAGATGAACACAGATGTATAGTGCACGTCGGCAAGCTGAAAATCATCTATTTCTGCTCTCATCTTTATTATTTCCTTTCTTCTGCTGGTTTTAGGTTTTGCTTGTTCTTTTTCTAGCTCCTTTAGTTGTAAGGCAAGGTTGTATGCTGTGGTCTATGTGTGAAACGAGACCTACTTCCAGTGCCACCAGAACCGAGGCTCTGCAAAACTCCCGAATGAGGTGTGAGCACGTGTTTGGGCTGGTCTTCTGGGAGAGGGGATCTGAGCTCTGAGACTGAGGCAAGGTGAGTGAGAAGGGTGGTTCCACCGAGGCATGGAGCAGTTAGGTAGCAGATGTTGGTGCTGCATTGCTTCCCACCGGTGGCTCTGTGCTTATAATGAGGGTCATGGGAGGGAAATGGCACCCGCAATTTCCTTTGTTCCCAGAGGGAGTTCTCTGAACGCTGTCTGTGTGGGGTATGCTCTGAGATGAGTAAATAACCTCCCCACTGTGTGCTTTGGTATTCTTCAGATCGTTGTTTTCAGGCTGTTTTCCCTTCCTTTTTCTCCAAGAGCAGCCCCAGTGCCCTCCAAATTCTCCCAGAGCTAAGGCTGCTGATGTTTAAAACTCTAGGCTTTAAGCCCTGCTAGTTGCAAGAACTTATGAAATTCATCCCCTCTCACTTTCCAAGCCATTTGCTATGGTGATTCCTTGTCCCCACGAGGTCCCCTGTGAGGTAGTCTGTCTCTTGCCCTTCTCCACAAGTGTAACTCCCTCTCCACTGAAGTGGCCACTAGCTGTTTTTCTTCCTTCAGCTGTGGAGTTTGTTCTGTCAGCCTTCAGGTCAGTTTCTGGGTTAATGAAGATGATTCAATAGTCACCTCGTTATATTCATGGGACAAGATGAGCCTAGAGTCCTCCTAGTCTGCTGCCATCTTCCAACCTCCAGGAGATCTACTCTTTGAATTATGCCTAGGTCAGGGGTAGAGGGTGGGGAGTGGGAATTAGAAGAAGAGAATGCAAGAATAAAAGGCAGTATGTGTATTGATTATTAGGATTTCAAGCTCAGGATAATGGAGGCCCTAGTACATAAACATTAATAGATAAGAGAAATGAGTTGGTTTGTGAGATTAGGTTTAGAGGTGGATATGTAAATGGCAGACAGAATGTAGATTTGTATTGCATTAGAGAAGTTAAAAGTGGAAATTTGAGCTTCTTCCCAGTTAGAAATGTAGAACTGTAGGGTTGGAAGGAACACTACGAATCTATTCACTTTTATGGAGCCACATAGGATGTGATGCCATGGGTACACAGCTAATAGGTAAGTGGTAAAACCAGAATTAAAGCTAGTCCTTCTGACTCCATGGGTTTTTGGGTTTTTTTTCCCCCTCGGCCCCAGTTTATTTAAGGGTGATTATCATGAGACGTGTGTGTGTGTGTGTGTGTGTGTGTGTGTGTGTGTGTGTGTGTATGTATGTGTGTATGTGTGTGTGAGAGAGAGAACAAAGTAATGGATACAGGGGTAGATAGTAAAAAGCAGTGTCTTAAAATGGAATCTTGGCTATTGCTTCTTTTTTGTCAGTCAGCAGAGAGAAGCAAAATCACAAAGACTGAACAAAAAGGGAGAGAAAGGAAATACATGAGGGAAATAAAGTATCATACAAGTCATTGAATTTTGAGGAGAGGGTCCATAGGTGTCCTTCATGAGAGAGGGGGACAGAGAAAAGGTGGTGACTGGGTGTGTTGAGTGGGTTCCCAACTTTGATTTGGTGAAAGGTGTCACTGTAGTGGTGGAAATCAAAAACCAGATCACATTTATTCAAAAGATAAATGAAAAAAGACAGATTGAATGTGTAAATAGTGATATAAGTGGCCTTTTCAAATAAGGTGCTAGTGAGAGGGATGATAGGGTGATATTAGTTTAAACATCTTGGGATGGTTTAGAGGAGACCTGAACCTGTTTGTATGAAGAGAAAAAGAGAGGGTAATCTTGATAAAAATACTTTCTGAAAGATAATCCTTCTCAGAGCACCTGGGTGGCTCAGTCAGTTAAGCGGCCAACTTTGGCTCAGGTCATGATCTCGTGGTCTGTGGGTTTGAGTCCCGCACTGGGCTCTGTACTGACAGCTCAGAGCCTGGAACCTGCCTTGAATCCTGACTCTCTCTCTGTCCCTCCCCTGCTCACACTCTCTCTCAAAAATAAGTAAACATTAAAAAAATTTTTTAAAAAGAAAGATAACTCCTCTTGAACTAAGCAAAATTAACTTCTCTTTCCTTTATATCATGATTATACTGTACATGCCTTTGCTCATAAACTTATTACACAAAATTATAATTACTTAATTGTTCACCTTCCCCACTAATTTGTAAGTTTCCTGAAAGAAGGATTAGGTTGTTGTTGTTGTTTTTTCTTTTAATTTTATCATAGTAATTCAGTGAGTTTGCACTCATTAGATGCTAAAAAAAATGTTGGAAAAGTAAGTGGGCATATTTTTGTATGAGGTGGATGCTAGAGTGTGCTTGGAGGGCTGCAGAAAGAGGCACATGGGAACTCAATGTGAAAATCTTATTGAAGAAAGGAGTCTCTATACTTGCACAGAAGGATAGTGACAGAAAAAGGCATATCTTTCTTCCCATGTCGGAATATAGAGAAAAATGTAGAGGTAGAACAAAGGGAAGTTGGTGGAGCGGATTAAGAGGACTTAACTCTTCATTGTAAAGGAAGATGTCTGGTTATTAGCTTAGAGTAGAGGTTAAAAATGGTGTTTTGGATGTAGGAAAGGTTAACAATAAATTTGATAGGCTTTTTTTGCCATCATAAAGAATCGCTTTTTTAAAAATATAGGCAATTACAGTGTCTATTGAGAATATAAGTCAGTATGATTATTTAATAGTAATAACTATGTGTTGGAAAGTATAGAAAGGACAATAAAGTATCCCCCAAACTTAGAAGGCACTTTGAGACCAAGAAATTAAAGAGGCAACTCCACGCAGTTTACAAAGCATTTTATTTAGGGTAACTTCCTGACTTCAGGATAACTTCAATCCAATTCAGGATTGAACAGGCAGTGATCTGGACAGCTGCACAGCTATTTTCCTTTAAGTCCAGACTTTAGTCCATGATTTTATAGAGTGAGGGGACACTGGAGGGCACTGTAGTACAGTCAGGATCTGCATACACTTACCTAATTGATAGCTAACATTTAACAGAACTCGTGGTGCCATCTGTGAGTCAGGAAGGGTGAGAAATTAAGTTATTTCTAATTGTTACCTAATCAGATTGAGGAAACACCAGAACAGTTCTCCCTGTGTTCTGGTCATGGCATACTTTAACCTCCAAGGGGCCTAGAACATGTAGCACTTAGGGAGGCCATCATGTGGACATGGACAAGGTGGTAAGCCAAAGATGGAGTCAGTATGGTCAGTATTCCTACATGATGTTTGTACATGCTTTGCTTTTTGACTCCATTGCATTCCATTTACCGTCAGTCTGTAAGTAGATGCTTTACTGAGTTGAAGATGACCAGTAATTTCCACATCAGCTTGCATTGTAACCTTTTATCTGAGATGAACGCAGATGTATAGTGCATGTGGGCAAGTTGCAAATAATATTTTGCTTTCAATTGATGTCTTTTTTGAGTAGATCTCAGTAGAATGAAGCAGCTGGGAGACTGTGTTCTAAAGGGTAAAAAGTTGATGAATTAAAAATCCATGTAAAACATTTTGATGAATGCTTAGTTGCAGGTTGGCATGAGTGCAAATTAGATCTTAAAAACTCCAAGTGCACTTTAAAATATTGGGGGGGAAATGAAGAAAAAAATCACTAAAATGCATGTAAGATAAAAATGTAGCTACTCTTATTTCAGAGAAGCACTACGTTAAAAAGATACCTTCAACTATTAAAAAAATACCTAGATGCTAATAATCAGAATCTTGATGATCAGAAAAGAGATCATTATGACTTAAATGGCATCACCTATTTTTTTAATACAATTTATTGTCAAGTTAGCTAACATACAGTGTATACAGTGAGCTCTTGGCTTCAGAAGTAGATTCCCATAATTCATCGCTTTCATAGAACACCCAGTGTTCATCCCAACAAGTGCCCTCCTCAATGCCCATCACCCATTTCCCCTCTTCCCCTCATCAACCCTCAGTTTGTTCTCTGTATTTAAGAGTCTCTTATGGTTTACCTCCCTCTCTGTTTGAAACTGTTTTTTTTTCCGTTTCCTTCCCTCATGGACCTTCTCTTTCTCTGACTGAGAAAATTTCTCAGTCTTCTGACTGACTGACTTATTTCACTTAGCATAATACCCTTCAGTTCCGTCCACATTGCTGCAAATGGCAAGATTTCATTCTTTCTCATTGTCAAGTAGTATTCTGTTGTATATGTAAACCACATCTTCTTTATCCATTCATCAGTTGATGGATATTTGTACTCTTTCCATAATTTGGCTACTGTTGATAGTGCTGCTCTAAACAGTGGGGTACATGTGCCCCTATGAATCAGCACTCCTGTATCCTTTGGATAAATTCCTAGTAGTGCTATTGCTGGGGCATCACCTACTTTTTTAAAAAAGCACATTCATTGATTCACATTTTTCCTTTTGAATGAGCTTGATACCCAAACTTTAGAAAACTGCAGTTGAATAACAGAATAAAGCCAAAGACAATGGGCAGTCCTGCATTTATCCCTCAACTGTCTTCCCAAAAACATTAACATAGATGTCAGTTCACCAATAAGACATCAAAATCCTAAATGTTTATATCCCCACAACATGGCTCAAAAATACATGGTGTAAGGGACATCTAGGTGGCTTAGTTGGTTGAGTGTCTGACTTCAGCTCAGGTCATAATCTCATGGCCCATGAGTTCGAGCCCCGTGTCAGGCGCTGTGCTGACAGCTTAGAGCCCGGAGCCTGCTTCAGGTTCTGTGTCTCCCTCTCTCTCTGCCCCTCTCCTGCTCATGCTGTCTCTCTCTCTGCCTGAAAAAACAAATAAACATTAAAAAAAATTTTTTTAATACACGATGTAAAAACAGAACTGAAAACAAAACTAGACAAATCCACAATTACATTTAAAGAGTTCACTTCTCTTTCATTAATTAATAGATTAAGTAGACAGGAACAACTGGGTGGCTCAATCAGTTAAGCATCCGACTCTTGATTTCAGCCCTCAGTCATGATCTCATAGTTCTAGGAATCACTGTTAGCGCAGAGCCTGCTTGGGATTCTCCCCACCCCCCCACCTCTCTCTGTCCCACCCCTACTTGCACACACTCTCTCTCTATGTCCCACCCCTACTTATACTCTCTCTCAAAATAAAAATGTTAAAAAAAATAAGACAGAAAATCAGTAAGGATATAGAAGGCTTGAACAACACTGTTCACCATCTTGATCTTACTGACATTTGTAGAACATACTTCCCTAACCAGGTGAATATACACTTTTTTTCACATGTCCATGAAACGTCAACCCAGATATATCATATTCTGGGTCTTAAAAAATCTACAAATCTAAATGAATTGAAGTCATTCAAAATATGTTCTCTCTCTTGGGGTGCCAGATGGCTCAGTCGGTTAAGTGTCTGACTTCGGCTTAGGTCATGATCGCACAGCCTGTGGATTCAAGCCCACGTCGAGGTCTGTGCTGACAGCTCAGAGCCTAGTGCCTGCTTCAGATTCTGTGTCTCCCTCTCTCTCTGCCCCTCCCCCATTCGCTCTCTGTCTCTCAAAATAAAATAAGGACATAAAAACAATTTTTAAAACAAAAGGCTTTCTCACTTTAGCTGCTATAATAAGGCACGAAAAAGAAATAAAAGGCAAATTAGAAAGAAAGAAAACCTTTCCCTATTCCCAATGTAAATATCTTTAAAAAAAAATGTCAAAGAACCTTTAACTAAGAGTTTGCAGGATAATAAGCCAATATATAAAAATTAGTATCTCTTCCAACAAACAACTGGAAATTAGAAGGTGGTTTTTTTTGAAGTACTGTATGCAGTTGTACCAAAAAGAAATAAATACGTTTTTAAATGCATTTATCTGACAGAATATGTGCAAGATTTTTATGGTGAAACACTTATGAAAGCAATCAAAGATCAAAGTTTAGGTACACATTACCTGATTTCAAGATTTACTTTAAAGCTGCTGTAATCAAAACAATGTGATATTAGGGGCGCCTGGGTGGCTCAGTTGGTTAAGCATCCGACTTCGGCTCAGGTCATGATCTCATGGTCCGTGGGTTCGAGTCCCGCATCGGGCTCTGTTCTGGCAGCCAGCTCAGAGCCTGGAGCCTGCTTCAGATTCTCTGTCTCCTTCTCTCTCTGACTCTCCCAAGCTCATGCTGTCTCTCTCAGAAATAAATTTAAAAAAAAAAATTAAAAAATTAAAAAAAAAATGTGATATTAGAGAAATGGTAAACATAGAGATCAACTGGACAAAATTAAAAGTCCAGAAGTAGACCTACATATTTAAAAATGGGCAACTAACTTTCTCTAAGTTCATTTATTATTTGAGAGAGAAAGAGCCTGTAAGTGAGAGACAGGGAGAGAAAGAATTCCAGGCAGGCTTTGTACTTTGAGCATGGAGCCTGATGCAGGACTAAACTCATGAACCATGAGATAATGACCTGAGCCAAAGTTGGAAGTTTAACTGACTGAGCCACCTAGGTGCCCTGTAAGTGGGCCACCATATTTTTTTAAGTTTAGTTTTATTTATTTTGAGAAAGATAAAGAGTGAGTGGGAGAGGGATAGAAAGGGAGAGAGAGAATCTTAAGCAGGCTTCACAGTGTCAGTGCAGAACTCTGTGTGGGGCTCAAACCCATGAACTGTGAGATCATGACCTGAGCCAAAGTCCAGAGTCAGGAGCTTAACCCACTGAGCCACTCAGATGCCCCAGTGGGCCACCAGTTCAAGAGGGAAAGGATAGACTTTTCAACAAGTTGTTGTAGAACAGTTGAGTGTCCATATGCAAAAAAGAAAAGAATATAGACACATATCTCAAATCTTATATAAAAATTAAATTGAAGTGGATTATAGACCTAAATGTAAACTCTCAACCTTGGGTTTGATATGTTCAATGAAAAAGAAAATACTGATAAATCATACTTTGTCAGAGAATGATAAAGTAAGCCATACACTGAAAGAAAATATTTGCAAGTCACAGATTTCAAAAGTTTGTATCCAGAACATATAAAGATATAAAGAACCCTTGGAGCACCTGGGTGGTTCAGTCAGTGGAGCATCCAATTCTTGATTTGGGCTTGGGTCATGATTCCAGGGTCATGGGATTGAGTCCCACATTGGGCTCCCCACTGAGCATGGAGCCTACTTAGGATTCTCCTCTCTCTATCTGCCAGTTTCCCCTGCTTGTGCTCTCTCTGTGTCTAAATTAAAATTTTTAAAAAGATATAAAGAACTCTCAAAACTCAGTGATTAGAAAGTCAATTTTTATTTTTATTTTTTTAACATTTGTTTTCGAGAGACAAAAACAACATGAGCAGGGGAGGGACAGAGAGGGAGAGAGAAGACACAGAATCTGAAGAACGCTCCATGTTCTTAGCTGTCAGCAAAGGGGGCCTTGAATCAACCAAGATCCATGAGATCATGACCTGAGCTGAAGTCAGATGCCTAATGAACTGAGCCACCCAGGTGCCTCAGAAAATCATTTTTTAATGAATAAAAAGTTGGAACAGACATTTCACCAAATATATGAAAGACGAGCACAGTAAAAAAAAAATCATTACTAGATATTAGGGAAATGCAGTTTAAAATTACAGTGAACACTGTATGTGAAGTAAATTTTAAAAATTGATAATACCAAATGCTAGTGAGGATATGGAGTGACTGTAAGTCTGATACATAGCTGGAGGAAGTCCAGTGGTAGAGCCATTGTGAAAAACAGCTTGGTAGTTTCTTATACTGTATGACATAGTTATTACCACTGCTCTTTATACCTTTGAAATAAAAGCGTAAGTCCACACAAAAACTTGTATATGAATGTTTGTAGTTGATTTATTCTACTTGGTCAAAACTAGAAACAACCTATTCTTCAGTGTGTGGCTGAATAAACAGCTTGTGATATAGTCATATAATGGAATATTATTCTGCAGTAAAAAGAGAACAGACTACTGATGATAAGCCCAATAGCATCACTCATGCTAAGTGAAAGAAGCCATACTATGTGATTCCTTCTATGTTATATTCTCCAAAAGAAATCTATAGGTACAGAAAACAGTGATTGCTAGGAGCAGGGGAGGTTATTAGTTACAAGCAGATGAGGAAATACTTTTGGGTTATGGAAATGTTTTGTCTTGATTGTAGTGGGGATACCATGACTGAGTGTGTCCAGTTTTATAAAACTATACAGTGAAAGGAGTATATTTAATTGCGTGAAAATTATACATTAAATTTTTTATTGAAAAAAGATGGAAATAGCATAAATGAGCCAAATATTCATCTTTTAAATAAAGAACTCAAAATAACAATATGTAATTTAGAATTATGTAGGTCACATCTATAGGTCCAAATGGAAATGGTTAGAAATTACCTCTTGGGGGCAGACCAAGCAGTAAAGAAATGTTATGTGGAAGCTATTGACATTAATAATTAGCCATACTGTGTACTTAAATATTTTTCTTTAGCTCCACATGCATTACTTGATTAAAGGTTAATAAAAAAAACAGTTTCATGTTAAATATGAAGTTTAAGTTAAGTGATAATGTGCCTCATGGATAGATGGCATTAGATGACTGAAATCTTCAGTGTGAGATTTTAACATTTATCCCTCTGTCCTTAAAGCACCTCCCACAGTATATGGTCCATGGTTAAATATTGTGAAAGGTCTAAAATTTTGCCACACTTGCAATTTACTTAGTTGTCACAGTTCATGGGTGATGGCAGAAGACGTGAAAGTTGTAGCGATAGTTGTATCAGCAGTTTCTTGCACCATTCCCAGACGGCTACATGAAGAAGGCCAAGTACTACTAGCATTTACCATCCATTATACTGGAAAAGAGAAATCCTGAGTGTAGGGAATCTGAATCTTTTATAGTGGACAATAGTAGCATGTGTACTCTTTCATTCAGTGGAAGGTATTGTATCTTCTAAAGCTCTTTAATATATGTACATCCTTGAAAAAATGTTCTGGAGCAAAGGCCATTGTTTTCTCTGCTTGCAAAATGTTCAGAAAATTGAGACCCCTGGAAAATTATCTCTCGTAGTACATACTCTCGCAGGTGACCAAATGAATAAGTAATATATAAGTCTACAAGCTGGACTGGCCATTTTTCTACTGGTGCTGGCCATTTTTCTACTGGCGCTGGCCATTTTTCTACTGGCGCCTTCCCTTTTTCTCCTTAAAGTATTGGTATGCCTTTTAATATCAGTTTACTTTCGGTAATCTTTCTTTTAAAAATTTCCAGCAGGGTAATAATCCTTTCAATTCTTTGTTAGTTTGTTCAGATAACCATATCTATCCATAATTATTGCCTAATCTAGATAACTTACTGAGTTTTTGGCTTTTTAGTTTTCATTTTTCTTAAAAATAAACTACAGTTTTATGATGGAACATGAATATTTTGAAATATAGAAATTTTAAGAAGAATAAGCATTCAAGCTACTGAGAATAAAGTCTTTGATCTTACTTTTACTTTCCAGAAAACATTCTTTTTCTGTTGTGATAAGGTACACATGAAATGTTCATGTTTTTTACTGGTGCCCATAATAGTGGAGAAAGTTGTCTTTTTACTCTACTAAATCACATATGGCATATCTTTAATTCTCACAGAGCTGAATCAATAAACAATAATTGCTGCCTACAGAGTAACTTAAATGTGATACTTCATAGTAATACATGCCTCAGTGGAGTTAACTTTTGTTATAATCTATGAATTCTTTTACTACTTAGTGGTTTTTCTTCCTTATTATATAGTAATGACTTCTGTTCTGATTTGTCACTGGCTACAGTACAATTTGAAGCTCCAGTACTTTATTTTTATATTTTGGCCTTCTTTGTGCCTAACACTAGGACCCGGGCTTTACACAAGTAAATTGTATCTCATTTGATTTTGCCACAATAGTATCCTTTCCTAGAAAAGAAAGCTGAGGTTTGGAAAAGATAAAAGGCTGCTCAAAACGGTAGAGCTAATATACAAGAAGAGAAGGATTTATAGCTCACCTGCTTACACTGCATTGTTGTTTCTCTATAGTATTTTTTCTTCTCTTTTCTTTTCTCTTCTTTTCTCTTCTTTTCTTTTCTTTTCTTTTCTTTTCTTTTCTTTTCTTTTCTTTTCTTTAAATTAAGTTGAGATTCTTTTTGGTTTCTTTCAGGGAAGGTCAATAATGTGAAGTGATTTTTATGTACCTAAATTTGTGTATGTGCTTAACATATTATTTAAACACTGACAAATAATATGAAATAAAGATGAGTATAACTCATGAAGTTTAAATTGTAGAAAGTAACAGGGTTCCAGGAGTCCTGGTTATTTTTGTTTTTACTGACCTGAAATCCACATCAATATAAACATAGTAGCAATTTTAAAGTATACAGTTCAGTGCATTTAGTATATTCACAATATTGTGCAACTACCACGTCTGTCCAGTTCCAAACGTTTTATGGTCCCCAAAGTACACTCTACTCATTAATCACTCCCCAGCTCCTGGCAACCAATCTCTTTGTGGATTTGCCTATTTTGGATTTTTCGTATAATACAGAATCACGTAATATGTGACCTTTTGTGTCTGGCTTCTTTCATATAGTATATTTTTGAGGTTCATGTTGTGGCGTGTGTTAGTACTTTACTCCTTTTTATGGCTAAATAATATCCCAGGGCATGTCTATACCATATTTATCCATTCATCCATTGATAGACATTAAGTTGTTTCTACCTTTTGGCTGTATAGCATGATAAAACTGCTATGAATGTTCATATACAAGTATTTTAGTACTTACTTTGAATTCTTTGGGAGATAAACCTAAAAATAGAACTGCTGGGTCATAAGGTAATTCTCTCTGTGTAACTTGCAGAGGTATTGTCAAGTGGTTTTCCACAGAGACTGGATCATTTTACATTCCCACCAGCAATGTTATGAAGGTTCTCATTTCTCTACTTCCTTGCCAACAGTTACTTTCCCTTTAAAAAAATAATTATAACTGTTTGTATTAGTTTTCTAGGGCTGCTGCAACAAATAAATTGGATGGATTAAAAAAAAAATCATTGTCTCACAGTCCTAGTGGCCAGAAGGCCAACATCAAGGCATTGACAGGTTTGGTTCCTTCTGAGAGCCTTGAGGGTGTATCTATTCCAGGCCTCTCTGATAGTCTCTGGTGGTTTGTTGGCAGTCTCTAGCTTAAAGATACATCACTCCAGTCTCTGCCTGCATTTTCACATGATGTTCTTCCTGTATGTCTTCACATCATTTTCCCTCTGCAAGTTCTTTTTTTCCTCTTTTTATAAGGATATAAGTCATAATGGATTAGGACTCACCCTAATGACTTCATTTTAATCTGATTACATCTGTAAAGACCCTTTCTCTGTAGTTCACATTCTGAGTAGGGATTGGGATTTCAACATATCTTTTGTGGAGGGGATGACACAGTTCAGTCCATAACCCAATCCTAACAGGTGAGAAGTGGTACTTCATCGTGTTTTTATTAAACACTTCTCTGATGACTAATGAAGTAGAGTATTTTTCATATGCTTGTTGGCTATTTGTATATGTTTTCTGGAGAAATGTCTATTCAAGTCTCTTGCCTATTTTTAAATTGTTACTTTTTATTATCAAGTTTAAGGATTCTTTACATATCTTGGATTCTAGATCCTATCAGATATGTGATTCCTGCCTCAGTCTATTTGGGGTGCTATTGTGACAAATCATTGTAGGCTAGATGGCTTATAAACAACAGAAATTGATTTCTCACTGTTCTGGAGACTGGGAATTCCAAGATCAACGTGCCGGGAGATTCAGTGTTTGGTGGGGCCCTGCTTCCTGGTTCAGAGATAGTTGTCTTCTCGTGGTGTCCTCACACTGCAGAGGTGGGAAGGAGCTCTCTGAGGTATCTTTTATAAGGGCAGTAATCACCTACCAAAGGCCCCATCTCCTAATACCATCACTTTGGGGTTTAAGATTTAAACATACGCATTAGGGGGAGGGACACAAACATTCACTCTATAACTGTATTCAAATATTTATTCCTGACTTTTAGGTTGTTTGAGCAACACTTTTTTAGTAGCGTCTTTTGATGGACAAAAGTTTTTGATATTGATGAAATCCAGTATCCTTTTGTTGTTGTTGCATGTAGTTTAGTGTTTTTAGTGTTTGTTTTTTGATGTTTATTTATTGATTTTGAGAGAGTGGGTGGGGGGGGGGAATCCCAAGCTGACAGCACAGAGCCTGTTGAGAGGTTCAGTCCCATATACCATGAGATGATGACCTGAGCTGAAATCAAGAGTCAGATGCTTATTAGCTGACTGAGCTACTCAAGCACCCTTATTACATGTAGTTTTGATGTAATGTCTGAACATCGATTGCCAAATTCAGTGTTATATTGACACCTTTATTTTCTGGTTACAAGTCTTACAGTTTTAGCTCTTACATCTGGGTCATTAATCTATTGAGTTAATTTTTATATATGGTATAGCCTAAGGGTCCAACTGCAATTATTTTTCATGTGGATGGCCAGTTGTCCCTGCACTATTTATGGAAAAGACTATTCCCCCATTATAATGGTCTTACACCCTTGTCAAAACTCAATTGGACACGGATTAGGTTTATATGGATTTATTTCTGGACTCTCAGTTTTGTAGCGTTGGTTTGTATGTCTCTCTCTTTGCCAGTATAACATGTTTTTGATTAATGTAGCTTTATAGTAACAGTTTTTTTTTATAGTAACAGTTTTGAAATCAGAAAGTTTGCATCCTCCAACTTTTTTGTTCTTACTTAATATTATTTTGGTTGTTTAGAGTCCCTTGCAATTCCATATGAATTTGAGGATTGTCTTTTCCATTTCTGAAAAAATGCCCTTTGGAACTTTCATAGGGATTGCTTTCAATCTATAGATAGATAGCTTTGGGTAGTATTGATATGTTAACAGCATTGTCCTTAAATCGATGAATAAGGGATTTCTTTCCATTTATTTATGTCTTTAATTCCTTTCAGCAGTGTTTTGTAGTTTTCTGTATACATGTCTTTCAGTTCCTGAGCTAAATTTATTACTAGATATTTCATTCTTGTGAATGCTATTGTAAACGGAATTTCCATTTTCTGATTGTTCTTTTGCTGTTATTAAAAATACAACTAATTTTTTATGTTGTTAAATCCTGCAGCTCTGCTTAATTCACTTATTAAGTTAATTAAACTATTCTAATAGTTTTTTTTAATGGATTCTTTAAGGATTTTTATGCATATAGAATCATGGCATCTGTGAAAGGGTGTAGTTTTACCTTTTTGTTTCCATTTCGATGCCTTTTATTTCTTACCTAATTACTCTGACTAGAACTTCCAGTACCATGTTGAATAGCAGCAGTGAAAATTGGCATCCTTGTCTTTTCTTGATCTGGGGAAGGCTTTCAAAATTTCACCATGATTATGAGGTTATCTATAGGTTTTCCATAAATGTCTTTATTATGTTAAGGAAGTTTCTTTTATTCCTAGTTAACATGTGTATGTCTGTGTATTTAGTCATGAAAAGGTGTTGGATGTTCTCAGATGCCTTTTCAGCATCAGTTGAGATGATCATGGGATTTTTGTCCTTCCATTCTGTTACTGTGATGTATTACATTGGTGGGTATTCATATGTTGAACCACCCTGGCATTACTGGGATAAATCTGCTTTGGTCACAGTTTATAATACTTTTAATGTGCTGCTGGATTTGGTTTGCTAGTATTTTGTTGAAATTTTTTGCATCTATATTCATTAGGAATATTGTTTGCAGTTTTCTTTACCCTGGCTTTGCTGTCAGGGTAAAGCTGACCTCAGAGAATGAGTTAGAAAGTGTTAACTCCTCTTCTGTTTTTGGAAGGGTTTGAAAAGGATTTCTGTAAATTCTTATCTAAATGTTTAGTGGAATTGACCAGTGAAGCCCTCTGGTACTAAGCTTTTCTGAGAGGTTTTTTAAATACTGATTCAATCTCTTTTCTGTCATAGGTTTCTTCAGATTTTCTATGTGTTCTTGACTCAATTTTGGAAATGTATGTGTTTCTAGGAATTTTTCCATTTATCTAGGTTATGTAATTGGTTGGTGTACAGTTGTACCAAGTATTCCTTAATAATCCTTTTCATTTTAAGGAAGTCTGTAATAGTATCCCTACTTTAATTTCTGATTTTAGTAATTTGAGTCTTTGGGTTTTTTTTCTTTTTTGAGAGATTAACAGAGTGTGAGCGGGAGAGAGCAGGGGCAGAATCTAAAGCCTTACCAATTTTATTGATCCTTCCGAAGAACCAACTCTTAAATTTTCTCTTTTGCATTTCTGTTCTGGAAGGACAGAGAGAGAGAGAGAGAGAGAGAAACAGAATCTGAAGCAGGCTCCAGGCTCTAAGCTATCATGACCCGAGCCGAAATTGAACGCTTGACCAACTGAGCCCTCACTCTGATCTTTATTTCCCTCCTTCTCTTGGTTTGGGTTTCATTTCATCTTCTTTTTCCATTTACTAAAAGTATAAAATTAGGTTATTGATTGAGATCTTTTTTCTTTTTTAAGTGTTCACAGCTAGAAAATTTTTTGTGAGAACTGCTTTTGTGATATTGTATAAGGCTTGATGGTGTTATACTTTTGTTTTCATTTGTCTCAAAGTATTTTACAGCTTTCCTTGTGATTTTTTTCCCCCCTGATCCATTGGTTTTTAGAAATGTGTTGTTTAATTTGAATATATATATTTTTAATTTTCCAGTTTTCCTTTGGTTATTTCTCATTTCATCTCATTGTGGTAGAGAAGATATTTTATATAATTCCAGTATCGTAAGATTTATTGAGACTTGTCACATAACATATGGTCTATTCTGGAGAATATTCCTTCCCTGTGCACTTGAGAAGAATGTATTCTGTTTTGGATAGAGTGTTCTGTATGTGCTTATTATGTCTACTTGGTTATAGAGTTAAGTTTCATTTCCTTGTAGGTCATCTGTGTAGTTGTTCTACCCATTCCTGAGGGTGGGATAAAAACGTTTACAACTATGATTTTAGAACTATTTCTACCTTCAGGGTTTCATGAATGTTTGGTCTCTATTTTTCAGTGTGTATATGTTTATAATTACTACATCTTTTTAATGTCTTGACCCTTTTATCAGTATATAATGTTCTTTTTTTTTTTTTGTCTTTTGTAACAATTTTTGACCTAAAATATATTTTCCTGAAGTTGGTAAAAACCTCCCCCAGCTCTTTTTTTGGTTACTGTTTTCATGGGTTATCTCTTCCTGTCCTTTCACTTTCAGTCTATCTTTGTCTTCAGATCTAAATTGAGTCTCTCCTAGAGAGCATACCATTTGATTATGTAATTTTATTCATTTTTCTAATTTCTGAGATTGGAGAGTTTAATTTACGTTTAAAATAATTACTGACATGAAAGGATTCACTTTGTAATTTTCCTCTCTTCTCTGTATGTCTCATCTTTTTTGTGCCTCAGTACCTCCCTTACTGCCTTCTTTTGCAATTAGTATTTTTGTAGTGTACTAGTAGTTTCAGTTTTCTCTTTTTTCTGTATATCTATTTTTAGTTTTTTTCTTAGTTAACCTCTTAAACTTATAACAGTACCAATTTAACCTTTGTAGTATACAAAAATTCCTTCCGTGTAGCTCTGTCCCTTTCCCTTTATGATGTTGTCACACATTACATCTTTACATATTGTATATCCACTAACATTGATTTATAATTAGTGTTTTATGCATTGATCTTTTAAATCATATTATAAGGAAAAGAGGAGTTAGATACCAAAAATTATAATAATAATACTAACATACCTAGTAGTTACCTCTACCAGTGTTGTTTATTTTAGTATTTCTTAAATTTCTTATTTGAGTTACAATCTACTGGACCTTTCATTTCTGCCTGAAAGACTCCGTCTCCTATTTCTTGTAAATCTACTAACAACACACTCCATCAGCTTTTTGTTTAATCTGGGATCGTATGTGTTGTTGTTGTTGTTGAGAGAGGGCGCAAGTGAGTAAGAGCAGAGATGGAATCCCACGAGGGACAGAGAGAGAGGGAGAGAGAGAAGTAGGACTCACCTGAAGTGGGGCTTCTGCTCACCGTGAGATCATGACCTGAACTGAAGAAAGATGCTTAAATGCACCCCAGAATATATGCATTGTGTTGTTGTTGTTGTTGTTGTTGTTGTTGTTGTTGTTGAAGGATCATTTTGTTGTACATATGAATCGTGGTTGAGTTGAAGGATCATTTTGTTGTACATATGAATCGTGGTTGAGAGTTTTATTCTTTCAACAAAATGTTATCCCACTGCCTTCCAACCTCTATGGTTGAGTTGGGAAATTAGTTGTTAAATTTTTTTTATTATCTCTTTTATGTGATGAGTGATTTGCCTTACTTTTAATATTCTCCCTTTGTCTTTTTTTTTTTAGGTGTTTATTTAGTTGGGGGGGGGGTGCAGAGAGAAGGTGATGGGGATCCAAAGTGGGTTCGGCCCTAACAGCAGTGAGCCTGATGTGGGGCACAAAATAACAAACCATGAGATCATGACCTGAGCCAAAGTCGAAGCTCAACTGACTGAGACACCCAGGCACTCCTCTGTTTATTCTTTTTAGAGTTTGTTTAGCTACTTGGACATGTACTTGTGTGTCTTGAGAGATTTTTGGCCATTATTCTTCAAACATCCTTTCTACCTCTTACCTATGAATCTTGGTACACTTGATGCTGTTCCACATGTCTTTTTAGTTCTGTTTGTGTTTCTTCATTGTTTATTTATTCATTCTCTCTGTTCTTTAAACCAGATAATCCCAACTGACCTCTTTCGAGTTTGGTGACTCTTTTTCTGTTTGCTAAAATCAGCTGTTTTATTTTTCATTTTTCAGTTTAGTTATAATCTTCATCTCCACAATTTCCATCTGCTTCCCTTGTAGTTTCATTCTTATTATTACTATTTTCTATATGTTAAGACAGCATTCTTCTGGTTTCCTTTAGCTTTTTATCTGTAGTTTCTTTCAGCATACGTAATTTATTTTTTAATATTTTTTATTTATTTCTAGGAGAGAGAGAGACAGCATGAGCAGGGGAGGGTCAGAGAGAGAGGGAGACACAGACTCTGAAATAAGCTCCAGGCTCTGAGCTAGCTGTCAGCACAGAGCCCAACGCGGGGCTCGAACCCACAAACCGCAAGATCATGACCTAAGCAAAAGTCGGATGCTCAGCCGACTAAGCCACCCAGGCGCCCCTAGCATACGTAATTTTTTTAATTAACATTTTTTAATGTTTTATTTATTTCTGAGAGAGAGAGACAACGTGAACAGGGGAGGGTCAGAGAGCGAGGGAGACACAGAATCTGAAACAGGCTCCAGGCTCTGAGCTAGCTGTCAGCACAGAGCCAGACGCAGGACTCAAACCCACAAACCGTGAGATCATGACCTGAGCCGAAGTTGGACGCTTAACCGACTGAGCTACCTAGGCACCCCTCAGCATTTGTAATTTAAGACACTTGATTTAAAAAGTCTTTGTGTAGTAAGTCCAATGTCTCTGCTCCTTTGGGGACACTTTGTATTAATTTCTCCTGAAGATGCATCCTACTTTCTGGTTGGTTCCTCTGCTTTATTTAGGAAACTGAACATTTTGAAAATATACCCTACTCATTCTGGAAGTCTAATTATTTTTTATGTCTGGTCTGTGCTGTACAGTGTACCACCTGGTACATGTGATGACTATTAATTTTTTTCTATCACCTGGATTTTTTGAATTATACTTGACATACAATAGTATATTAGTTTCAGGTATATGACATAGTGATTCATCATTTATATACATTATGAAATGGTCATCATGAGAACTCTAGTGACCATCTGTCACCATAAAAAGTTATTACGTATTATTGACAATATTCCCTATGTTGTACTTTATATCCTTATAATTTATTTATTTTATGAATGGAAATTTGTATCTCTTAATCCCTTCCCCTACTCCTCCCAGTCCCACAGCCTCCTCCTCTCTGGCAACCACTAGTTTATGCTCTGTATCTATAAGTGTATTTTTGTTTTTTTCTATTTTACTTATGGTATTTGTCTTTCTCCCAACTTATTTTACATAGCACAGTACCCTCTAGGATTGTCCATATGGTCACAAAGGGGAGGATTTCATTTTATTTATGAGAGAGTAGTATTTCATTGTATGTATATACCAAATCTTCTTTACCCATTCATCTGTTGAGGGACACTGGGTTGCTCTGTATCTTGGCTACTGTAAATAATGCTGCAGTAAACAGGGGTGCATATATGTTTTTGAATTAGTGTTTTCATTTTCTTTTTTTTTTAACTTTTTTTTTAATGTTTTATTTATTTCTAGGAGGGAGAGAGAGAGAGAGAGAGAGACAGCGTGAGCAGGGGCGGGTCAGAGAGAGAGGGAGTCACAGACTGAAACACGCTCCAGGCTCTGAGCTGGCAGTCAGCACAGAGCCCGATGCAGGGCTCGAACCCACGAACCGTGAGATTATGACCTAAGTGAAAATCGGACGCTTAACCGACTAAGCCACCCAGGTGCCCCAGTGTTTTCATTTTCTTTAGGTAAATACTCAGTAGTGGAATTACTGGATCATATGATATTTCTATATTTATTTTTTGAGGAACTTCCAGACTCTTTTACACAGTGGCTGCACCAATTTACATTTCCATTAAGAGCATACAAGGGTTTCTCCACATCCTTGTCAACACTTATATCTTGGCCTTTTTTATTTTTAAGCCATTCTGACAGGTATAAGGTGATATTGTGGTTTTGATTTGCATTTCCCTAATGATAAGTGATGTTAAGTATCTTTTCCTGTGTTTGTTGGCCATCTGTATTTCTTCCTTGGAAAAATACCTATTCATGTCCTCTGCCCACTTATTAATCAGATTATTTGGGCGGGTTTTTTCGATGTTGAGTTGTATAAGTTCTGTATATGTTTTTCATATTAACCCCTTATTCAGTATGTCATTAGCAATATTTCTTCCTATTCAGTAGGATGTCTTTTCATTTTGTTGGTGGTTTCCTTTGCTGTGCAAGACTTTTTTGATGTAGTCCCAATAGTTTATTTTTGTTTTTGTCTTCCTTGTGTGAGAAGACGAATTCAGAAAAAATATTGCCAACATCGATGTCCAAGGAACTATAGCATGTTGTTCTTTAGGACATAAATGGTTTCAGGTCCTACATTTAGGTCTTAATTTACTGTGGGAAGCAAGAATTCTATCATGGAACCACCAGTGCTTATTAACACATTTGGATTTGAATATTTCCTGATTTTTCTTTCTGATAGTTTCTTATTAATATCTAAAAATGTATCCAATTTCTGTATATTAATTTTGTATCCTACAACTTAACTGAATTTATTACATAACTCTAACACCCTTGTGGTGGTTTTTAGTGTTTTCTACCTTAAGATCATGTCATCTGCAAATGATGATGGTTTTACTACTTCCTTTTTTTTTTCTTAGTTTATTGTCAAGTTGGTTTCCATATAACACCCAGTGTTAACTACTTCCTTTTTAATATGGATTCCTTCCACTGCCTTTTCTTGCCTGATTGCTGTGGCTAAAATTTCAGTACCATGTTGAGTAAAAATAGCAAGAGGGGGCATCATTGTCTTGTTCTTAATCTTAGAGGAAAAAGTTTTCACCTTTTTATTCTTGTTATAAATGGCTAGCATTATGATGAGGTATGTTCCTCTGTACTCAGTTTGTTGAGAGTTTTTATCATGAACAGATGTTGAATTTTATCCAGTGCTTTTTTGCGTCTTGAGATTTTTGTCCTTCATTAATGTGTTTTATCAAGTTGATTGATTTGCAAGTGTTGAACCATCCTTAGATCCCTGGAATAAATTGTTCTTGATCATGGTGAATGACCCTTTTGATGTATTGTTGAATGTTGTTTGCTACTATTTGGATTTTTGCATCTATCTGTGTTCATAACAGATACTAGCTTATAATTTTTTTATGTCTTCATCTACATTTGATTTCAGGCTGATGCTTGACTCAGAATAAATTTGAGCCATTTCTTTCTCTTAATTTTTTGGAACAATTAGAAAAAGAAATGTATTAACTCTTCTTAAAATGACTGAAAGAAGAAATAGTGGTATGGGAAAATTCTAATATACTTCTCCCGTAGATACAATGAAATAACACCCCTGTCAGTATAAATGACCCAAAGACTGATAAAACAAAACTCTCCCTGAAAAACATAGAGAAGAGGCCACATCAAAGAGGAGAGGAAGGGCAGAGACACATTATGGATGTAAACAGATAAACTCACTGTCCATGTGAGGGAGGGATACCTCAGGCATGGACAGCCAAGAGGAGCACATCCCCAAGCCAGGCACCCCAAGCATGGGGGACCCACATGGGAAAGAAAAATCTGTATAAAATGTGGCTTTGAAAACCAGAGGGACCTAATTTTGCAAGTTCTTATAATCATTAGGAATTAACACCTGGAACTTTAAAAGATCAGGCTCGGCTCTGGGAGACCCAGGAGGACAGAGTCCCCACCCTTAGAGACAGCACAACAAACAGCCCCATGGCTATACAGCAGTGAAGCAACAGTTTTAAAAATGCCAGGGGTATACAGAAGGGAAATTTGTTTAATAATCTCAGAGTATGTGCTGGAAGGGCAGAGATCATTGGGAGACTTCTAAAAGAGTGGGCCTCCTTCCCCCTTCCCCACCCTCCAATGTAGACATAGGGATACCTGTGGGAACCAGCACAGTATCACACATACTACCTACCTTACTAACAGCATGCTTCACCCTTCATTGTCCTGCAGACACCCATATGCCCTTGGCTAGAGGTCATCTGAATGGTCAGAGCAATGCCACAAGCCTAGCAGTGAACAGGCAGCCCCAAAAGGAAAACCACTTCAAAGTGACTCCTACCCCACGGCAAGGGGAAGATAATACATACTGGTCCAGTTGCAGCCCTGTTAGTGAGCTGGGGGAATACATCTATCAGACTGCAGCCACTGCCCACCAACGAAAGCATCTCAGAGGACAACACAGGGAAACCCACCAGCTACCTCATCTCTGGCAAATGTCTTGTCTGACTCAATTCAAGTCCACGGCAGTCCCAGACTGACCCACAAACAACACAGGGACCAAACCATGCCCACAACATGGCAGAGAGCCATTGCAGATGACTGGGCTGATAGTAAATGCAGCTCAGCCACACAACACCCATGAAGTGACAAGGTCTGGTGCACAGGGATCATTTCACTGCAGTGCACTACAAAAAGTCTTCATAAGGCCACTGCTTTCAAGAACACAAGACATGGCTGACTTTTCTCACACACAGAATTAGAGTGTTAGACAAAATGAGGAGACAGAGGGATATGTCTCAAATGAAAGAATAGAACAAAACCACAGCAAGTGATCAAAATTCAACAGATAAGGAATATGCCTGAGAGAATTTAAAGTAATGGTCATAACAATACTTGAAAAGAGTGAAGGACCTCAGTGAGACCCTTAACAAAGAGAAAATATAGAAAAGAACCAATCAAAGATAACTCAATAACTGAAAGTAAAAATGCGCTAGAGGGAATAAATAGTATGCTAGGGGAAGAGAAGAGCAGATGAGCTACCTTTGGGGCAGAGTAATGGAGTAATCTTCAAGCTGAACAGAAGTGAGAGAATATAATAAAAAATGAAAATAAATTTAAGGGAGTTCACAAAAGCAAAAATGAACTATTGGGACTTCATCAAGATGAAAAGCTTCTACAGTGAAGGAAACACTCAACAAAATTTAAAGGCAGCCTACAGAATGGGAAAAGATCGTTACAAATGACATATTAGGACTTATATTTATTGGGAATTTTGATTCCTGATTTAGTATTATTAGTAGTAATTGTGTGTTCACATTTTTCTATTTCTTTTCATTCAGTCTTTGTAAACTTGTATGTCTCTAGGAATTTATCCATTTCTTTGAATTTGTCCAATTTTTTGACATATAATTTTTCATAGTAGCCTCATCATCTTTTGTAAGTGTGTGGTGTTGGTTATAACTTTTCCATCATTACTGGTTTTATTTATTTGAGTCCTTTCTTTTTGTTAATGAATCTTGCTAAAGGTTTATTGATTTTGTTTATCTTAAAAGAATCTGCTTGAGGCGCCTGGGTGGCTTAGTCGGTTAAGCGTCCGATTTTCGCTTAGGTCATGATCTCGCGGTTCGTGGGTTCGAGCCCGCGTCGGGCTCTGTGCTGACTGCCAGCTCAGAGCCTGGAGCCTGTTTCAGTCTGTGACTCCCTCTCTCTCTGACCCTCCCCTGCTCATGCTGTCTCTCTCTCTCCTAGAAATAAATAAAACATTAAAAAAAAAAAAACAAGAATCTGCTTTTCCCCTTAGATGTAAAGTTAGTTTATTTGAGATTTTGTTTGTTTTCTGAGGTAATCACTAAAAATTTCCATTTTAAACAGCTTTGTTTGCATCCCCCCCCCTTTTTATTTTTGAAATTTGTATTAGCATTTTCCCTTGTCTCCAGGTATTTTTTTATTTCCTTTTTGCTTTCTCTATTGGCTCATTGGTTGTTTAGTATCATGTTGTTTACTCTCTACTAGTTTTTTTTTTTTTTTAATTCCTTGTAAATGATTTCTAGTTTCAAAACATTATCATCAGTAAAGATGCTTGATATGATTTTAATCTTTGTAATTTTATTGAGACGTGGTTTTGGCCTTTCGTGTGATCTATTCTGGGGAATGTTCTATGTGTACCTGAAAACCATATGTGTTATATTATTTTTGAAAACACATTCACTAAATTATGGTAGGTCCCTAAGATCTAATGTGTTGTTACAGCCCTTGTTTATTGATTTTCTGTCTGGATGATTGATCCAGTGATATAAGTGGGGTGTTAAAATTCCCTACTATTATTATATTGTCTGTTTCTCTTTGTATCTGTTAATATTTTGCTTTATGGATTTAGGTACATCTATGTTGGGTGCATAGATATTTACAATTGTTATATCCTCTTGTTGAACTTATCCTTTTATCATTATGTAATGCCCTTCTTTGCCTCTTGTTATATTCCTTGTTTTAAAGTCTATTTTGTCTGAGAGATATTTCTACCCAGCTTTCGTTTTGCTTCCATTTGCATGGAGTATCTTCTTTATGCTTTCATTTTCAGACTGCGTGAGTTGTTAGGTCCAAATTGAGTCTCTTGTAGTTTACAAATAGATTTTTTTTGTTTTTTTTTAATCCATTCAGTCACTCTATCCCCTTTGGTTGTACATTTTTTCCATTTATATTTAAATTATTTCTGGGTATGTACTTATTGCCATTTGCTTGATTGTTTACTAGAATTTTTTGTAGTTCTTTTTTGTTCCTTACTCAGTTTTTTGTGATTTGTTCAATTTCTTTACAGTTTTATTTGTACTTTTTCTCTTTGTTTTTCACGTATCATAATATTTTGTGATTATCATGAGGCTCATATATAATACTCTGTTATATAGCAATCTGTTTTAAATTGATGGTCACTTAAGTTTAAATACATTCTATCACTACATTTTTACTAACCTCCACCACATTTTTATGTATAAAGATATTTTACATATTTTTATTTTGTGTATTTGTTAACTAACCATTGAAAGTATAGTTGATTTTTACTACTTTGGTCTTTTATCCTTCATACTAGTTTTATATATGGCTTCAACGGCTGCAGTAATGTTGGTGGTCAGGGCTGGACCCTAATATGCCCTGAGGTCTGGCCACCACTACTATTTCAGGTGTACTGGTGGGTGGTGCTGAACAGTTTCCCCTTAGCAGAAGCCACTTTTTAGGGTGGTAGTTCTAGTTGAGCCTGCCTACCTGATGGTTTCAGGCAGCAAGCACTTCAAGGGACACCTCAAATACTTTATGATCGCACCTTATTCTGTTTTCTTCACAGCAACATCATTAGGAGAATGTTCATTTTTATTTGTTTTTTGTCTGAAGCATAAACTCCATGAGAGCAATCATTGTTCATCTTGTTTATTTCTCCATTACATATAACAATGGCTGGTAAAACAGTACTTCAATCGAACTTGAATGAGTAAATGTATGGGAGAAGATGCTTTTCAGGGTTTAAAGCTTTATATCTCATTTAGGTTTTTGAGCTATTATTTTAAAAATTCATCTGAATATATTTTAAAGTTCTTAATGTTTTTATTCAGCGATTCACAAATTACTCAGCATGCTGTCTAGGAATAGAAATGAGTTCCTTGGCACTGTACAAATTAAGACTTTTATAGCCAGGAAGGAGTGGAACAGTGAAGTTACAGCTGACCAAAAAAGTGGATTTGTTATTGTAAGGTCACTTTCCTTTAGAGGATGGCAGGTGTCTGTCAGGCAGATTAGGTGCCAAGTAGGAGATTCCTGATTGGCTGGTTTAAGATTCCATTTCTGGGAGAGCTGAAACTGTAATTAAGTTTCAATTTGGTTAGATGCAGCTCAGCAAAACTAACTTCCGTATGGTCCTGTGGTCTTCTTTATAATTCACCCTTTTGATCAGACTCTCAACCTGAGAGATGTGATTAAAATTGAAGGTGGTGCTACCACTACTCTCAGCTCCCACTCTAGAGTGTTCATGGTTTTGTTTGTTTGTTTTTGCTTAATCTCTGTGTTACTCATCAGTCATGTTGTCTTTTTGCTGAATCTCTTAGTAAAACTCTTGGGGTCATGATGTTGGTTTTACATTTTTTAGGCTGGTCACTCTCTTCATTACTTTTCTGATGCTCTACTCTTAAGGGGATCATTTGCTTACTGGTTAATGGCTGTGAACATGCATTTAAAGCTTTTGAGATAGCAGTGTGCACCAGGGAGAGTACTAGATTATTAAAAGCAACATAATTCCCAGCGTTTGGGGTACATATCAGAGCCATGGTTCCCAGAACCCAAAGCAATCCAAATCAAGTAAGTCAAAGAAAAAGCCACATTGAAAGTTACTTTCTTAAGCCATCTGTCTTGTTCAGTGAACTATTGTGGCAGAATCTCAACTTCCCCAGAAGAATCAATCCAAGTAAAGTGAGGGGTGTAGGTCGTAGCACAAACATCTCCTTGCTTTGCTGAAAGATAATCAAGAGCTATCCTATTACAAGAGCAATAGACTCTCTTTGGCCAGAGAGTCTAGGTAATTTTTTTTTAGGCTTTATTGCTACATATATTGCTTTAGGATCAGATTCGTCATATCTTTTAAGAGTTAAAAAAGATATTTCTGATTAAGATACTGATTGGATCTTATTGTAGCCAGAGAATTCAGGAAAAGGATAGTCAGAGGAAAGGAGCAATACAAAGAAAGTCTTTTTTTTTTTTTTTTAAATTTTTTTAAATGCAGGGGTGCCTGGGTGGCTTAGTCAGTTAAGCGTCCGACTTTCACTTAGTTCATGATCTCGCAGTTCGTGGGTTCAAGCCCTGCATCAGGCTCTGTGCTGACTGCCAGCTCAGAGCCTGGAGCCTTTTTCAGTCTGTGACTCCCTCTCTCTCTGACCCTCCCCTGCTCACGCTGTCTCTCTCTCTCTCCTAGAAATAAATAAAAAAACTTTAGAAAAAATAAATGCATATTCATTTTTGAGAAAGTATGCACACACATACTGGGAAGGGACAGATAGAGAAGGGGACAGAGGATTAGAAGTGGGCTCTGCACTAACAGCAGAGAGCCCAATGCAGTGCTCAAACTCACCAACTGTGAGGTCATGACTGGAGCCAAGGTTGGACACTCAGCCAGCTGAGCCACCCAGGTGTCCTTAGAAAGCAGCATTCTTGATCTGATATCTTAGGTGGAAGCAGTCTACCTCAGTGTAGGCTACTTCTTTTCCTAGTCAGTTTGATTTTGAGGTCCAGTATTTTCAAAGAACCAGATGTCATGTGGGGCTCTTTTACAGCCGTGATATATGCAGCTAAAATTCAGTACCTGGTAAAGTACTTTCATAGGGTCCTTTTTCTGGAATCTTTTGCAGAAGCATCAGAGTAAAACAACAACTGTCCATATGACAAAAGACGTAAAAGCCTATGGCTAAAGATGTGAGAATTTATTTTAATGTTATTGACCAGAAAGTTTGTTTATTTTTGTGATACCAACATTTTAAGAAAATGACTGGAATTATGACTGATAACATTATATCAGGACATATCAGATTTCTAGGAATTTCATACAGTTTCTAGAATACATAATGAGTAATATCCATACAAATATTACCTAATAACTTTTAACATCACTTCTTACATGATAATGCTTTCCACTTAATTGAACATATCAAATAAACCAAATTAGTTTAACATTTTACCAGGTGAGACAAATCCTGTGATGTTTTTCAGGGGCCTTTTGGTAAATCTCAAAGCTTCTTTGATGTCAAAAAGACTGTTTAGAATTTGATTTTGGGTGGTCATCAAACCTTTGACTAAATATGATCACAGACCATTTTGAAATAATACTTAATTACCTATTTAAACAAAGTAAATGTTAAAGACATATACAGAAGTTTACATAATTGTAAACACAACTTAGCTCTTTTCATATTGAGAATATTGGGTTTTCTTAAGCAATCAAAGAGCTAGTAAAGACCACATGAAACACAGTAAATTGTTTTGGTAATATACAAAATCTTTGCTGGCCATTCATATTATCTAAAAGGTAAAGAAACTTTTACAGTCTCCTGTCAAAAGCAGACCAAAAGCCCAAGAAACTATTCTAATTGTGCAAGTGTATTTTTGAATTTAAAATTCATTTAAAAAATTAAATCCCTTCTAATTATAGCCAGCTGGATCACACGTAAAATTTCCCTCCCCAGTTTTTTTATACAAACTTTCTATTAATATTCTATCTTGATTTTATATATGATTTTGTCATACAGTTAATTTTAGAACAACCATTTTACCTTCTTTGCCTATTTTTCATTCTCAGTTGTTTCCTTTCACTGTCACTATTTTTGAGTAGTTTTAATTACATAAACTGGTAGAAGTTTTAATATTTAGAATCCTTAATTTCTGGTAAAAACAAGCAATTATAGACTCGTTTACACTAGCATTCTGTTGATTAGGAAACTTCTAAATAAGTTTTACAATTTTTAGATGTATGTTCTTACAGAGAATGTTTTAACATGACATAAAATACGTTTACTAATAGATCTGAATACATTCAATTTCTCTGTAATAAGAATCCAAAAGTAGATAAACTTGTGTTCAGTAATTAATGTTTCATTATTTTATCTTACTTAGAAAAGATTAAGATATTCAATGACCATCATTGTTTCGTCTTGGCTATTTAATGGAATAACTGGTAGCAGTTTACCAGAGAATTTCTAGAGTCCTATCACCTCTGGGAGGGGCCCATATAAGGATCCTCTAAGAGTAAACATGGTGGCATCTGTAAAGTCACTAACTTGATAGACTTTACTTTTCTGTTATGGTTATATGACAGTCTTTTCAGAATGGAAAGGCAGTTCAGATAAAGGATTAGTCGTAGATTCTGAGTACTCAGGTAAAGGAGGATCGAGGAGAGTAGTAGAAGTCACATCTGCCTTAGTCTTATAAGTGCCTCTTAAGTTTAACTTTTTTTTTAGCCTTTGCAATGAATCATCCGATGACACTGTTTTGGAATCTTACAGGCTTTAGGAGGCTTCTGCATAACAATTCAAATACGTATTCTATTTGTTTGAGTTGGGAACCCTTGCTTTCAGGTGCACCTCTTACAAGAGCAGTATGGTCTATTCAAATGTTCTCTGTAAAGGGGTTTTAATTTTAGGTTGTCTTAATAAGATTTTGCCATTTTTATAGATATCTGCATCTTCTAGGACCACAGTTTTTATATATAAAATAAGCAGTTGTGCCAAATGGTAGTATGCTCAAATTTTTTGAAATATGAGGATCCCATTTCTTTAAGCCTTTGGTTTCTTAGAGCCAAGTTAATACCTGAAAAGGGGAATGCTGCTGGGTTGGGGATTTGGAGTGTTTTACAATGTACCTCGTTGCATAGAAATTTTTTGAGATTGGCAGGTAACCTAATGTCAATCTAACCCATTCTATGACTAGTTTATTCTAGTGTGGGAGTCTTAGAGTTAGGTGGCGAGGACTCTAACAGCTTTTAAATTCTTGATCCATGCCCACCAATTTTGTGACTTTGGCTTCTGTGATTTCCATTAACAGCAGATCTGTTAATCATTTTACCTCATGTGCACATTAACAGAAACCAGTAGTAATCATAGAAATGGACTGTGTATATTAGCAGTCACCAAAGAGATGGTACTGTGGACTGGCCAAGAAAAGGCCTTAAGTGTATACCACTAGCAGTTTCCAAAGTGGAACTAGAGACTGAACCATCATACCACAGCAAATGGGGACTGTGAACTGAACCAAGGGCAAGGAACTTCAATTTTAGATGTAATCATCTGCCAACTCAAGCCTACCTGCTAAACCCTTGACAGGAACTGTGGACTCACCATGGACTAAGGACTGGCCCTCTGTTAGAGCCTCCTGTCAGTCTAGATTGACCCATTAATCCTGGACTGGAAAGCCATTTAGATTAGGAGCTCAACACAAAGAGAATGGAGCCCCTGTCCCTCAGAAACACCTAGAACCCAAAGGTTTTTGGGTCTCAACTCTCATGTTTCTTATTTCTGAAGTTGTCAGAAGTTTCTGGGTTCTGCTTCTGCCATCAACTTGTTGAGCAAATATCAACTAAGTACATTTTTAAAGATCCTACTGGCTTTATTCAGTGATTAGTGAATTAGGCAGCATCCAGTCTAGCAGATAGAAAGGAGCGCCAAGGAATTGTTCAAGGAGGTATTATAGGTTTTTGGTTTGTGATTGCCATGAGGTTCATATATAACAACCAGCAGCTCTAAGTTGTTAGTACTTATGTTCAAATGCATTTTTTAAAACATTATATAACCCCCCCGTGTTGTATGTTTTTGAAGCCATTTTTTACAACTTTTTATTTTGTGTTGTCCTTAAGTAATAGTTATAGATATCGTTGATAACTATTTTTGGTTTTTAACTTTCTTACTAGCTTTATAAAGTGATTAATCTTCTACCCACGTTTGCTTTTACCGGTGAGATCCTCCCTCCCTCCCTTCCTTCCTTTTTTGTAAAAGGCAAAAGATTTATTCGATCTGAAGAGAAACCAGAGTACTGAGATTTTTTTTCTTTCATAAGTTTCTTCTAGTCACAGCCTTTTCTTTTCTGCCTAAAGGAGTCTTTTAACATTTCTTGTAAGGCTGGTATTGTGGTGATGAACTCCTTTAACTTTTGTTTGTCTGGAAAACTCTCCTTCAGTTTCGAAACATAACCTTGCTGAGTAGAGTATTCTTTGTTATAGGTGTTTTCCTTTTAGCACTTTGAATATATCATGCCACCTCCTTCTGGCCTGCACATCAGTGGGTTTTCTGGTATAAAACTAGTTGCTTTCCTCTTGCTCCTTTCAAGATTCTTAATCTTTAATTTTTGACGCTTTTAACAGTTACATGTCTTGCTGCAGATCTCTGGGTTCATCTTGTTTGGGGGTCTCCCTCCTTCCTGGACCTGGATGGTCTTTCCTTCTACAGATTAGGGAAGTTTTCAGCTATTATTCCTTCAGATAAATATTCTGCTCCTTTCTCTCTTTTCCTTTTTTTTTTTTTTTACATATGTGAATTAGTACATTTGATATTCCAGAGGTACCTGAAATTATCCTCATGGTTTTTTTATTTTTTGTTTTATGTTTTTTCTCCTTGCTGTTCAGCTTAAGTAATTTCTTCTACGCTCTTTAAAGTTGCTGATGTACTCTGCATCCTCTAATCTAATTTTGATTCCCTCTACTCTACTTTTCCTTTCAATTATTATATTCTTTAGCTGATTTTTTTTCTTCCTTTGTTGAAATTGTCACAGTGTTCATCCATTGTAGGGTTCAGTGAGCATCCTTACGACCATTACTTTGCACAGGTAGATTGCTTGTCTCCCCATTATTGTCAGTGTTGTTCTCTTTTAAGGTTTTATCTTGTTTTTTTGTTAGAACATATTCTTCTGTCTCTTCATTTTGCCTGATTCTCTGTCTTGTTAACAGTGTATTATTTAAATCGGCTGAATCTCCCATTCTTAAAGGAAGCCTTTTATAGAAGGTGTCTTTTGTGACTTCTGAGCAGTCCCCTCAATCAACAGAAGCATGCCCACCAGGGGTACACCCTGTGTGGGCTGTATGTAACCTTCTTTCATAGCTGGGTCAGGACTGCTTCAGGCACGCTGACGGGTGAGGCTACTGCTGGGGGCAGGAGTTGCTTCCAGGCTGACACCACCCACTGGATGTGATGGGAGGTGGGGACCACTTTGGTGGTACATCTTGAGGTGGGCAGGTTTGCAGGGGAACACTGGAGCAGAGTGAGCAGTGCTAGCAATGTTGATCAGAGTGCCGGAAGTGGTGCCTGTCAGTACTTCCAATCCCAGATAAGATTCCTTCACCTCTGGCACGTGCCTAAAATTAGCCAGTAAACCTCCTTCATGAATGGCCAGAGTGCTTGCTTTTCAGATTGCTGCCTCTGTGCTGGGTTGTGGAGCAAGCAATTTTATAACCTGTAACCCCCTGAGTCTCCCAAAGTTAAGTCCCACTGATATTCAAAGCCCCAAGTTATGGGGACTTGTTTTTCCAGTGCAGGTCCCCAGGGCCAGAGTAACCAACGTAGGGCTTGAACCCCTCACTCCTCAGAGACCTTTGCATTGGTGATATCCCTCCCACTTGTGGGTTGCTGCACCAAGGGTGTGGGCCCTGACCAAACTGTGTCTCTGCCTCCCCTAACCATCTCAATGTAACTTTTTCTTATGTCTTTAGTTGTGGAAAGTTGTTCTGCTATTCATTAGGTTGTTTTCAGAGAGAGCTGTTCTGTGTGTAGTTGTGGTTTTGGTGTGTTTGTGGGATGAGGGGAGCACAGTATCCTTCTGCTTCACCATCTGGATCAGGAATCTGTGATCAAGGGTGCCTGGGTCGCCCAGCCAGTTAAACGTTTAACTTTGGCTCACTATCTCACTGTTCGTGGGTTCAGGCCCTGCATTGGGCTCTGTGCTGACAGCACTGAGCCTAGAGCCTGCTTCAGATTCTCTGTCTCCCTCTCTTTCTGCCCCTCCCCCACTCACTCTCTCGTCTCTGTCTCAAACATAGATAAACATTAAAAAAAGAAAGAAAGAAAGAATCTCTGTGATTGATTTATTTTTTAGCACTTGAAATGTGGCTGGTCCAAACTGAGATATGCTGAAAGCAGTGGTTTATTGGTAAACCAGCTCATGGGGCTGGGGTAGGGGAGCCTTGATTTATGTCACTTGCTGATTTCTCTTAATGTGAGTACTCTTGCTGTGGCCAATTTATGCTACCAAAGTGATGTCAAAACCCTGACTTGCAAAGTGATCATGCACAATCAATTCTCAGAAGCCAATTTGAGTCAGCTCTAGTACACCACTTATAAGTGTAAAATATATACCAGGTTTCAGAAATTTAAGTGAAAAAGCATTATAAAGCTTTTTCTCAAAAATCAGAAAAATCTCAGAAAATCAAAATGACATAAAATATTAATTACATATCAAAATGAATAAATATTAATTTAAATAAGTTAAACTTAATTTCATTTGTTTCTACATTTTTAATTATAGTTAGAAAGTTTAAAATTACACATGTCATTCATTATATTTCTATTGGAGAACAATGCTCTAATAGTTACATAGGACTGCTGAGCACTTGGGACTATTAAGTATTAGAGTGATTAGATTCTATTTCCATATCATATTTTAATTTTTGCTTCTAGCATAAAATTGTGTTTGACTTATTAAAACTGATATTTACTGTTACATGTTGACTCATAAATTATTATAGATATCCAAGTTTTTTAGTTGAAGTAGTACATTATTTACAAATAGACTTACATATTAATGTTTTTGAAACTTTTTTCTCATTTTAGTTTTCAGGTTTTTTTAAGAGAGGAAGAAAATTTGTTTTAGGAGTTTTAATTGGCATAACCATTAATAATAATTTTTAAGCTTATCGGTTTTGAGAGAGAGCATGCAGCACAGGTGGGGAAGGAGCAGAGAGAAGGGGAAAGAGAATCCCAAGCAGGCTCCATACCACCAGTACAGAGCCTGATGCGGGGCTCGAACTCATGAGCTGTGAGATCACCACCTGAGCTAAAGTCCAATGCTCAGCCCAGGCGCACCAATAATTATTTTAAAAGCAAATCTAATTGGTGCTTTTGAGAAACTTAATAATGATACTAATATTATGAAATATGTAAATGTATGCTCGTTTTACTTTTCGAGAGGTTGGTTAACCTTTTGTTTTCCTAGTGCTAAGAGTTCTTAAGAAGTTAGTGGCCATATTAAATCTAAAACTGGCCAAATGCCTCTTAATGAAGAAATCTTTCAAAATGGACAGTTTAAGAGACAGAAGTAACACTATGTCAAGAAGATTTTATGGCATAGATAAACTTCAATGACTCCTTACTCAATGTTCATATAAATCTGAACTATCTAAAACTCCTATGATTTTCTTAGGTAAGGAGTACTTGTCAATAGATTGTATTCAGTCTGTCCATTATTTTATGAACAGTAACTGCTTTTAAGAGCAGCTTTTTTGTCTATTTCATCTCTAAGAGCATCTCTTTTGATTTATGAGAACAGTACTTAGATTGCTGCAATTAGCTTTGCTTTTCTCGTAGTTGAAGATGTGTACATTGTTCTTGGTAAATCTTAAAACTGCATTAAGGAAAAGTTTGGAAATTGAGCATTAGAATTGGGGTGAAGAGGATGTGGTTGTATTTTTGGTTTTAACACAGAAATCATTGAATATCTCAAATGTATTTGTATGTCCTTCCTTTTTCACAGATTGAAAATAAATGGTCATTTGTCAGATTTTTCTTTTAGTTGTTTTTTTTTTTAAATGTTTATTTATATATTTTGAGAGTGTGTGAGCTGGGGAGGGGCAGAGAGAGAAAGAGTCCCAAGCAGGGATTGGAACACTGGGCTCGAGCTCACAAACTGTGAGATTGTGACCTGAGCTGAAATCAAGTCAGATCCTTAACCAAGACTGAGCCACCCAGGCACCCTGAAAATATATAGTCATTTGAAGATTATTTAATATTGTTCAAGATGTTTCAAAGAAAAAGCACTTCAAAAGTCAAATAACATTTGCCACTGTTAGCCAAACCTACTGAAGTTTACTTTTATTAAAATTGCATTAAAATAGAAGACAGTTTTTCTTAAAAGTAAATTTAGTACCCTGTTTATAATTATTTCTCTTTCTAGAATTATTTTTATTTGTTCATTACATGAAAATGATATCTATAGAGGAATTTCATTCTGTAGCTTATGATGCTGGCACTTATGATACTTACCTTATGATGCTGGCACTTATGATACTTACAATAAAATCTAGTATTTCTACCTATAGACATAACTATTCTCCTAGCTTAATTCTATTTCATGATCCATTTTATAGAGTACTCTCCAGAACCTTCCTCTCCTTTTTTAAGAGAGGCAAACCTAATGTATCCAAAAAATTAAATATCCTTACTTTATATAGCAAGTGTTAGAGATTCTTAGTGTGCTTAGCTTTAAGCCATTTCAGACTTCTTGGTATTGTTTTCCATCAGTGTATTTCACGTTGGTTTCTATTGCTGAATCTTTATTTTTATATATGCATATGTATGTATGTAAACCTGTATGTATACATGTATGTAAATTCTTATATATGTGTAAACTTACATATATTTCTTAATCCTCTAGTCCTTGGACACCTTTAAGTGACAGATTTTATTTTGTTTCAATATCATGTCTGATATGATACATTTCTTTTTATAAGTAAGATATTTGAAAATAAACTAGTATAAATATTTTCATCATTTCCATAAAGATCATAAACATAGAGATTCTGAACTGGCTTGCGTTTATATTAGGCAAAAAAAAAATAGAATACATAAACATAGTTTTAATTAATGAGTCATGGGATTGATGTTTGGCAATACTTTTATCTCCATATCACTGACTAGACTTCACATATATATATATTCTCCTTTGTTCTCTCTTCTCCCCTTTCCTTTTTCTTCTTATTCCCTTCCTCCCCTTATTCCAAGTTCACTTAGTTGTTGATGTTCCCTTAAAGCTTAAATCCTTTAACTCAAATATTAGTATTAAACTGCACTACGCAATTTAGTATTTTAGGTGGCAGTTTAATAGCTTCTCAGGAATGCTTTTGGGTACCTATTATTAATGATTCAAACCTTTATTCAAATATAGTAAGTTAAAAGACAATGAGAAATTTTCAATATTAGCATTTTTATATTGTACAAAAAAACATAATAGGGAGTAATGTAATATGATTATCAAATTTGAGTGTCATACACCTTCCAGAAAGCCTCACTTCTGTTTAGTAATTGGCTGACTTGTGAGACTGCTTCAGGATTTATGAATTGTGGCATAGCACATTTTCCAACTGAGGAGGTTCACATTTTTAATCAGATTCTCGTGGCTTCTCAGAGATCTAAAAAATAGCTATCTTCATTCTTTCTCTAATGTGTTTGTGCATACACACACACACACACACACACACACACACACACACACACACACACACACACACAAAGAGATTTAGAGAGCAGATTAGTAAAGTAACCAGTACAGTATCTGATACATAGTAGCTTATTATCATTATTATTCATATTTTTTCCATCCCTCTCCCTGAAAAAACTAACAAGCAAAAAATAAATTGGACTGTGTCACAGATTTGGTTCACTGTGCTGATTGGTGTGCAGGAGATTCATTGGGGAGTTCTCTTAGGATCCAAATCTGTCAGAGTGAAGACAGGATTGGGCAGAAGGAGAAGGTGATCTTTAGTTGATCCCTCAGAGAGCTTTGAGGCTGGGATGACCCTGCAGAGTTGGCCCTAATTGGAGCAAGGGCTCTTACCCTTGATATCACAGCACCTTGAGCAAAATGGCTTGCCTCAGCCTCAGCTGAGAGGGACTTCTGCCACAAGCTGGCGATCAGTAACACTCTAACCCTGGAGACATGTGTTTCCTTGTTCTAAGGAGGGGGGAGGTAGACAGCACGCCACAGAGTCCACTACATAGTCTCCACGGATGTGAATGAAACACTGGATGTTCAAGCCAGAAATCAGGAAAACACTCAACACTCTTTCCTGTTTTTGAGTGTTCTTGAATCTGTTCCCTCTTTCCTCTCCCTGCCTTCCATAACCGAGGATGTCATCTCACTTTAATTCCTCATTTTCATTCTAATATGCTTTAATTTCTCCCCATCCTTAAACACTTTGCTGTCCAGTGTCTGTGCCTCCTTTGCATGTTATTCCCTGCATCTGGGTTGTCCTTACCCCTTTCTTTATCTTGATAGTTCTTACTCATTTATTACAATTTTACTCAGTAGGGCCGCCCTCTAGAAGTTTTGATCACTTTTCCTCCCTTTCCTCTTCTGTAACATCCTGCTTATCGTCCTTCCCTTTGGGCTCATTGTGGCTTTATCCTCCCTGAGAGCAGAGATGGTGTCTGTCTTCTGAAAAAAATCAGTCTCTAACTACAGTGCCTGGAGTTCATTATAGGATCCTAATGAATGTGGGCTGAATGAATGGAGTAAGCAAATGAATGATTCACTCAATCAGTTCATAGTCTGAAAGCTTATCTGAGAGGCGTTGGCAGAGGCCGCTCTGTGTTTGCATATATTAGCATTTGCCTGCATGTGTAAAACTATATATAGCAATGGCAGATTTCTCCATTTGGATTCAAGTTAATGTGATAGATTATTTTCATTCTCTTCTCCAAAGTGTCTTCAGATATGACTAGAGGAACCTCTCAAGCTCTGTTAACGCCTTGTGGAAGAACTAAATTAGGTTTTTTTTGCTGTGGTACTACATCCTTCCCTCCCTCCCCCAAAAGGCAGAAAGAAATGTAAAGCAACTAATTGAAAAGGTTTTAGTAACAGTGCTCCAAGACTAATTTAAATAGAAGTAAGTTGCTTTGGTGAGGAAAGACATTTTATTACTCAATAAACATTTACTGAGCACTTGACATATCACTGAGTTTTCAGTATGTTCAAATCTGGAAATAGAATGATTAAGAAACTATTTTAGAGCTTTTAGTCTAATGGAGCCAAAAGGCATAATTCACTATAATAAAGTGTGATAAATGCTTTAATAAAAATACATTTAAAGTGCTAGCTGTAGAATCAGAGGGCAGGGTCTGCTGAGGGAGAAGTGTGACCTCAGGGAATCCTTCCTGTAGGAAGTGATCATTGCATTGCTTTTGAAAATTGAGTACAAGTTTCCCCAATGGAGGGAAGTGAGGCTTATGAGGCAAAAGGAACACCATTCATTCAACATCCATAAATGATAACAAGGTGATGACTATATTCCAGTTACTGTTTAAGGCACAAGACCTCTGCCTTTATGGAGCTGCTATTCTATTGGGGGAGACCAACAGTGAAACAAATTAAGTGTAGTGAGAGGAACCTAGCCAAGACAAGGAAATAGAATAAGACTTGGGGAGGTGAGCCTGTGTAGACAAGGTTGTCAGCATGTGTTTTGAGGAGCCCTAGTCCTGGGAGAGCTATGGAACAGGTTGTGGAGGAAAAATTAGAAGAACACCGTCTTGGTAAGTCCTGCTGTAAAGAAACTTAAATAATTCTGGATTGAACTAAACCAAAAAAGACATTAGACAAGAAAACCCTCTGTGTCATTAGGATTTTGTGAGCTAAAATTCCAAAGAATACACTGTGGGAGGACCTGGACTAGAGTGTAAGGACCCCACTGGCCAGGCAGGGTGGGAGAGGGGCCCAGAGAGGGAGACTTGGGGCCTGATGAACAAGGCCTTTTGGACCAAAATGAATTCGTGACCCGTTTTCAGCTGGGAGCCAGCAAAGCCAGGATTAGATTTGATTTTAGAAAAGTTACTATGGTGGCAGTTTGAAAGCTGTCTTGAGTGAAGAAAAGAGTAAGTCAAGAAGCTTTTCAATAAAAAAGAAAATGATTATGGCCTGAACAATGGGGAGGAAAGGGTATGTTTTTAGAGACATTTAGAGGTGGAATCGATTCAGTCAGATAACTATGTTTATAAAAAATGAAGAGTGAGTCAGAAAAATTCTTGGCATGTAATGTTTTAAATGAGTGAAAGTACATCTTCAAGAGAGGGAAACTTGCCCCTGATCTGCCAATAAATGAAGGTCACAGCAGAGATCTAAGGTGGCGGCTGGCTAAGCTATGCTGAGTGTGTGAGAAACAGGAGCAAAGTAATATGTTCAAAAGTGTTCCAGACTCTGCATCTCTACCACATTTTCTTTCACCTTTGAAATAAAGGATGGTTAGAAATGAAGTAGAAAAATATCAGCTGGTCTACTTTTGAAAGGTGGAGCTTTTACGAAGAAACAAGCTTGTTATCACTTTTAAATAAGACAGAATATGACCTTGAATTAGAGACAGATTAACTGTATGTCTCATTGGTGAGCACAGCACACCTACCTGTGTAGCACCTGACTCACCAAAGTGAAAGGCAGGTGGCTACGTTCTGCTGCCAGAGAATCATCTGGACCTCACTGGCAGGCTCTGAAATAAAGGGCACAGAGGAAGCTGCAGATGGCAGGGAATAGTAGAGAGCATTAGGAAGAAAGAAGGAAGTGTGACTCAAAGTTATAAAATGTTATCTATATTTCTATTTTAATTTTTTTCTATATTTGTGTGTGTGTAAATATAAAGATTTCCCATCAGTATTTTGTATATCCTATGTTTGTCAATTAGCTATGATCTATTACCATTGAAGTAAGAAAAATATCACCCAGTATGCTCCCCCCTCCTCCACTGCAGGAGTATCTTGGGTGGCCACTCTATTAGAATTCAAAACAAAACAAACAAACAAACAAACAAATAAAATCAAAACCAAAACAGTTATTTGCCTTGAGGATGAAGAGGTAGATGAAGTGTAATTAATGCTTTTACGAAACTTAGCAAATACAAGTAAGATGTTTTTTTGTAAAGATGACAAAATGCATTATTTAAAAAAACAAAGATCTAATCTTCTTCATGGTGGACTTAAGTCAGCTATTAAGAAATAATTTAAAATATAAAGAGAGCAAGATTAATATTACCAAAATGTAGTTTGATATCACTATTCTTAATTTTTTCTGATCATTGGTAAACTAGAATAGAACAATAAATGGATTTTTATGCTTGACACTTTGTACTTTAGTCTGGAAATATTGGCATTAAAAATCAAAAGTCAAACTTCTCTTTGAGCCATAGTTTTAAATCTTCATAGAAATTTTTCTTTAAACAATTTTGTATTTTGGGGATACCTGGGTGGCTCAGTCAGTTAAGTGTCTGACTCTTGATATTGGCCCAGATTGCTGAGCATGGAGTCTACTTGGGATTCTTCCCTCTCTCTCTTTCCCTCCCCCCCGCCCCCGCTTGCTTGCGTGCACACTCACACGTGCGCACACACTCTGTCTTTCAAATAACTTAAAAAATTTTGTCTATTTTCAAATAAGCCTTATTTGATACGATTATTCAAATTTTTTGGTTATGTTTTTCTAAAGCAGAGTTAGAAAAACTTCTAGCCAGGGTGCCTGGATGGCTCAATCAGTTGAGCGTTCAACTTTGTCAGGTCCTGATCTCACAGTTCGTAAGTTCTAATGTCGGACTTTGTGCTGACAGCTCTGAGCCTGGAGCCTGCTTCATATTCTGTGTCTCCCTCTCTCTCTGCCCCCCAACCGGCCCCCGATTGCACTGTCTCTCAAAAATGAATAAATATTGAGAGAGAAAGAGAAGGAGAGAGGGAGGGAGACTACTACTTCGAGCCTAGCCATCAGAATCAACACTTATTTTGATATATACCAGAGGAAATCATGGTATGCTCTTGCTCTTCCAAAATGGAACATGAAACACCTTTTGTGAGCTATAGATTATACTTTGGTGTTTACAGGCCACATAAGTAGTAAGCTGTGGAGTCCCATTTCATTTACCCCATTCCTCTGGCTTTCTACATTTTTCTTCTGCCTGATTGTTTAATTTTCCTCTTTGTTTCTTTTTGTCTCCTCCTCACATTTCTTTATCTCGGTTAGTTTCCCTCGCCTGTTTTATTTCTGATCCTCTTCTCTGGCCAGTCCCTGCCTGCTGAACTGGAGCCTTGTGGAGCTAGCCCTTTAGGAAGAGCAAAGGAACATTTAGGAGGATGGACGTTTGACCCTTCAGAAGTTACTGGCTGAAGGAACACTGCCAAAAAGTACTGTTGCATAACTACATCTTCATTGTAGCTTCTTTACAAAATTTCAGTTTCTTTTCTTTTTTTTTTCTAGTTTATTTTTGAGAAAGAGAGTACATGAGCACAAGTAGAGGAGGGGAAGAGAGAGAGGGAGACATAGAATCCAAAGCAGGCCCCAGGCTCTGAGCTGTCTGCACAGAGCCCGACACAGGGCTTAAACTCAAGGAACCATGAGATCTTGACCTGAGCTGAAGTCAAACACGTAGCCAACTGAACCACCCAGACTCCCCCAGAATTTTATTTTCTTTAAAAAATTTTAACGTTATTATACAGGATTGCAACATACAAAATATACATAAACAAGCACAGTATGAAATAATTCCCCATATGCCTCCCTATGCTCAAAGCATATTTAAAAAAAAGAACAAGATTAAGTAGGTAAATTCAGAATTAATACATTATAAAAGCATTACCACAGCCAATATTTCTTCATTCTTGAAAGCATTGAAGAAAATTTTTTAGTTTCAAAGAAAAGCACACCACTATTGGTTAACCTCTAGGTCTTTTTCAAGCTCACAGTAGTCTGGCTGTGAATCAAGCATATATGTCCATTGGCCAGGGACATGGGCTCTTCTGTTAGAACTCAGCACTTTTTAAAAAATGATTACTTGAATTATAACCACACACAAAACGTTAACTGAACCCAACCATTGCTAAGACCCTGAATTTCAAAGAGTAAGGTTCGCGCTCAGTAACCACAGCCTTCATGCATGCCATCCATCCCTGCTTAACCATCCCTGTCAGCCATTGTGACTTAGCAGTGAGCATTTTCAGCATCTGTGCATTAACACATAAGTGGTCCACCTTCAGAAAACCAAGAGAGTTTCCAAGGACATGTAAAACATTTTGTAAGAACTTAGCTTCTGACATAGAATTCTTTTCCACAGTCATCTGCCTCAGGCATCTGTCCTTGAATTTTAGTGTTGTTGTTTTTTGTATTTTTTGTGGGTTTTGTAGGGTTTTTTTGTTTGTTTGTTTTTTTGGACCTTTGATCACAGCTTAGCAACTGTGTTTTGGTTTTGGGGGAGGGGGGTTGTTGTTGTTGTTCCTTAAATAGTTTGTTGTCAAGTTGGTTTCCAAATAACACCCAGTGCTCATCCAAGTGCCCTTCCCCATGCCCATCACCCCCCTTCCTCTCTCCCCCACTTCCATCAGCCCTCAGTTTGTTCTCAGCATTCAAGAGTCTCTCATGGTTTGCCTCCCTCCCTCTCCCCAACTGTTTTTCCCCTTCTTCTCCCCCATAGTCCTCCGTTAAGTTCCTCCTAATCCACCTATATGTGCAAACATATGGTATCTGTCTTTCTCTGCCTGACTTCTTTCGCTCAGCATAACACCCTCTAGTTCCATCCACGTTGCTATACGTGGCCAGATTTCATTCTTTCTCATTGCCATGTAGTATTCCTTTGTGTAAATATACAACATCTTCTTGATCCATTCGTCAGTTGATGGACACTTAGATTCTTTCCATGTTTTGGCTGTTGTTGAGAGTGCTGCTGTGAACATTGGGGTACATGTGCCCCTATGCATCAGCACTCCTATATCCCTTGAGTAGATTCTTAGCAGTGCTATTGCTGGGTCCTAGGGGAGTTTTATTGTTAATTTTTTGAGTAACTTCCATACTGTTTTCCAGAGGGGTTACACCAGTTTACATTCCCACCAACAGTGTAGGAGGGTACCTATTTCTCCACATCCTTGCCAGCATCTAGAGTCTTCTGATTTGTTCATTTTAGCCACTCTGACTGGTGTGAGGTGGTATCTCAGTGTGGTTTTGGTTTGTATTTCCCTGATGAGGAGGGACGCTAAATATCGTTTCATGTGTCTGTTGGCCATCTGGATGTCCTCTTTGGAGAGGTGTCTGTTCATATCTTCTGCCCATTTCTTCATTGGGTTGTTTGTTTTTGGGATATGGAGTTTGAGGAGTTCCTTATAGATTTTGAATACTAGCCCTTTATCTGATATGTCATTTCCAACTATCTTTTCTCATTCCCAGTTGCCAGTTAGTTTTATGGATTGTTTCCTTTGCTGTGCAGAAGATTTTGATCTTGATGAGGTCCCGGTAGTTCATTTTTGCTCTTGATTCCCTTGCCTTTGGGGATGTGTCAAGCAAGAAATTGCTGTGATTGAGGTCAAGGTTTCCGGCTTTCTCCTCTAGGATTTTGATGGTTTCCTGTCTCACGTTCAGGTCCTTTATCCATTTTGAGTCTATTTTTGTGTATGGTGTGAGAAAATGATCTAGTTTCATTCTTCTGCATGTTGTTGTCCAGTTCTCCCAGCACCATCTGTTAAAAAGGCTGTCTTTTTTCCATTGGATACTCTTTCCCGCTTAGTCAAAGATGAGTTGGCCATACATATTTGTGTCCAGTTCTGAGTTCTCAATTCTCTTCCATTGGTATATGTGCCTGTTTTTGTGCTAATACCATACTGTCTTGAGGATTACAGCTTTGTAGTAGAGGCTAAAGTCTTGGAACGTGATGCCTCCCGTTTTGGATTTCTTTTTCAATATTACTTTGGCTATTCAGGGTCTTTTGTGGTTCCATACATATTTTAGGATAGTTTATTCTAGTTTTGAGAAGAATGCTGGTGCAATTTTGATTGAGATTGCATTGAATGTGTAGACTGCTTTGGGAAGAATATTTATTCTTCCGACCCATGAGCATGGAATGTTTTTCCATTTCTTTGTGTCTTCTTCAATTTCCTTCATAAGCTTTCTATAGTTTTCATCATACAGATCTCTTATATATTTGGTTAGGTTTATTCCTATGTATTTTATGGTTTTTTGTGCTATTGTGAATGGGATCAGTTTCTTGATTTCTCTTTCTGTTGCTTCATTATTGGTGTATAAAAATGCAACTGATTTCTGTATGTTGATTTTTGTACCCTGCAACTTTGCTCAATTCATGGATCAGTTCTAATAGCCTTCTGGGGGTTTCTGTCAGGTTTTCTATGTAGAGTATCATGTCGTCTGTGAAAAGTGAAAGTTTCACTTCTTCTTTGCCAGTTCAGCTGCCCTTTATTTGATTTTGTTGTCTGATGGCTGATGCTAGGACTTCCAGCACTATCTTAAACAACAGTGGTGAGAGTGGACATCCCTGTCGTGTTCCTGGTCTCAGGGGGAAAGCTCTCAGTTTTTCCCCATTGATGATGATGTTAGCTGAGGGCTTCTCATAGATGGCTTTTATGATGTTTAAGTAATTTCCTTCTCTCCCGACTTTCTCGAGTGTCTTTATTTTTTTAATGTTTTATTTATTTCTGAGAGAAAGAGAGAGACAACGTGAGCAGGGGAGGGCCAGAGAGAGAGGGAGAAACAGATCTGAATCAGCCTCCAGGCTCTAGCTGGCTGTCAGCACAGAGCCCAACGCAGGGCTCAAACCCATGAACCACAAGATCATGATCTGAGCCGAAGTCAGACACGTAACCAACTGAGCCCACCAGGTGCACCTCAACGGTCTTTATTAAGAAGGGATGCTGTATCTTGTCAAATGCCTTTTATGCATCTATCGACAGGTTCACATGGTTTTTATCTTTTCTTTTGTTAATGTGATGTATCACATTGATTGATTTGCGAATATTGAATCAGCCCTGTAACTCAGGAATGAATCCCACTTGCTCTTGGTGGATAATTCTTTTTATGTGCTGTTGGATTCGATTTGCAAGTATCTTGTTGAGGATTTTTCCGTCATATTCATCAAGGATATTGACCTGTAGTTCTCTTTTCTTTGCTGGGTCTCTATCTGGCTTGGGAATCAAAGTGATGCTGACTTCGTAAAATTAGTCTGGAAGTTTTCCTTTGATTTCTGTATTTTGGAATAGCTTGAGAAGAATGGGTATTCTGTTTTAAATGTCTGGTAGAATTCCCCAGTCAAGCCATCTGGCCCAGGGCTCTTATTTGTTGGGGGATTTTTGATAACTGATTCGATTTCCATACTAGTTCTGGGTCTGTTCAGATTTTCCATCTCTTCCCATGTGAATATTGGTAATGTGTGTGTGTTTAGGAATTTGTCCATTACTTCTAAGTTGTTCAGTTTGTTGGCTTATAATTTTTCATAGTATTCCCTGATAATTGCATGTATTTCTGAGGGTTGGTTGTAATCAGTCCATTTTCATTCATGATTTTGTCTATTTGAGTGCTCTCTCTTTTCTTTTTGAGAAGACTGGCTAGAGGTCTGTCTTTTGTTTATTTTTTTCAAAAAACCAACTCTTGGTTTCGTTGATCTGTTCAGCTGTTTGGTTTTTTTTGTTCCTATATTGTTTATTTCTGCCCTGATTTTTATTATTTCTCTTTTCCTACTGAGTTTGGGGTGCTCTTGTTGCTCTGCCTCTAGTTCCTTTAGGTGCACTGTTAGATTTTGTACTTGCACTTTTTCTAATTTCTTGAATAGGCCTGGAGTGCAATGTACTTTCCTCTTAGGACTGCTTTGCTGCATCCCATAGAGTTTGGATTGTTGTATTTTCATTTTCATTTCCTTCCATATATTTTTTAATTTCTTCTCTAATTGCTTGATGGGCCCATTCGTTCTTTAGTAGGGTGTTCTTTAACCTCCATGTTTTTGGAGGTTTTCCAGACTTCTTCCTGTGATTGATTTCAAGTTTCAAAGCATTGTTATCTGAAAGGGTGCATGGTATGATCTCAATTCTTTTAAATTTATTGAGGACTGCATTATGTCCCAGTATGAGATCTATCTTGGAGAATGTGCCATGCGCACTTGAGAAGAAAGTGAATTCCATGGACTCAGGATGTAGAGTTCTAAATATATCTGTCAAATCCATCTGGTCCAATGTGTCATTCAAGTCCATTGTGTCTTAGTGATTTTTTGTCTAGTTGATCTATCCATTTCTGTAAGTGGAGTATTAAAGTCCCTTGCTATTAGCACATTCTCATACATAAGATTCTGTTTGTGATTGTTTTATGTATTTAGGTGCCTCCATGTTTGGTGCTTGGACATTTATAATTGTTAGCTCTTCCTGATGGATAGACCCTTCTTCATCCCTTGTTACTTCTTTCCTTTAAATTCCAGTTTGTCTGATATACATATAGCCACTCCAGCTTTCTTTTAACTTCCCGTAGCATGATAGATACTACTCCATCCCCTTACTCTCAATCTGAAGGTATCCTGCAGTCTAAAATGAGTTTCTTGTAGATTGCAAATGATGGATTTTGGTTTTTTATCCATTCTGCTACCCTATGTCTTTTGATTGGAGCATTCAGTCCATTTACATTCAGTGATATTATTGAAAAATATGGGTTTAGAGTCATCGTGTCCTTTATGGAATTCATGCTTGTGGTAGTATCTCTGGTATCATGCGTTCCTTGCAACATTTCCCTCAGAGAGTCCTCCTCAGGATTTCTTGTAGGGCTGATTTAGTGGTGGCAAATTCTTTCAATTTTTGTTTATTTGGAAAATCTTTTATCTCTTCTATTCTGAATGACAGGCTTGTTGGATAGAGGATTCTAGGCGGCATGTTTTTTTCTGTTCATCACATTGAAGATTTCCTGCCATTCCTTTCTGGCCTGCCAAGTTTCAGTAGCTAGGTCTATAACCACTCTGATGGGTTACCCTTTGTATGTTAGGGCCTTTTTCTCCCTAGCTGCTTTCAGAATTCTCTCTTTTTCCTTATATTTTGCCTGTTTTACTATGATATGTTGTGCAGAAGATTGATTCAAGTTACATCTGAGGGGAGTTTTCTTTGCTCTTGGATTTCAGTGTCTATTTCCTTCCCCAGATTGAGGAAGTTCTCTGCTATAATTTGTTCAAGGACTCCTTCAGCACCTTTCCCTCTCTCTTCCTCTTCTGGAAATCCTATCGTATGTATATTGTTCCATTTGATTGTATCACTGAGCTCTCAAACTCTCCTTTTCGTGTTCCTGTATCAGTTTATCTTTCTTCTCAGCTTCCACTCTTTCTATAATTGTGTTTTCTAAATCACTTATTCTCCTTTCTGCCTCTTCAATCTGTGCATTGGATGCCTCCATTTTATTTTGCATCTCATTTATAGCATTTTTTAATTCATCACAACTATTTTTAAGCTCCATAGTCTTTGTAGCAATAGTTTCTCTGATGTCTTCCATGCCCTTTTCAAGCCCAGCAATTAATTTTATGACTGTTGTTCTACATTCTTCTTTAAGTTGCTTATATCTGTTTCGAGCAGTTCTTTAGCTGTAATTTCTTCCTGGAATTTCTTTGGAGGAGAGTTCTTCTGTATCGTCATTTTGGTTAGCTTTCTATCCCTTGTTAATTTTAAAAGCTTGTTATGCACTCTGCCCCTGCAGGTGCTGCTGTATTAAGGAGGGCTCTTTGACTGTCCAGGACCAATAAGTGTTCTTTGAATGGTGTCTCTTGGTTTCTCTTGTTGAGGCTTTGGTTATTTTGTTTCCCTACTCGTAGTGGTATTTGGGACTCTCCACCATGTGTACTTTGGCTTGTTTCTTGAGGTAGCCCTGGAAAAGAAAACGGACAACCACACAGGGAACAAAGGTACACAAATGCACAGACAAATCCAACAAACACACAAACTGAAAAAGAAAAAGAAAAAAAGGAAGGGACCAAAAAAAAAGAAAAGAAGTCAGAGAAGAGGAAGGAGGGAAGACAAATAATAAAAATTAAAATTAATAAAAAATTAAAAACGAAAAGACAAAGGACAGCCTAAAGGCATAAAATCAGAATTCCCAGCTACAAATAAAGAGCCAGGTGTATGCAGTGCTGATGGAAGAGCATATACAAAGAGAGAAATGACAGGGTGGGGAAGAAGCAAAATAGGAAATGAAATGACCAGGCAGAGAGACTAAGAGGCTTGATTCAGAGGAAGAAATCATAGAATATGTTTAGAAGCAAGGAGAAAGAAATGAAGGTAATGTTACTCAGAGAAACTAGTCTGATTACTCCAGAGAGAGAGAGAGAAAAAGGTAGCGGGGGAGGTGTAGAATGTACATCTAGAGAATGGATTAAATGTGACTGTTTTAGCAAACCAGTGACCAGAGTGCCCAGACCAGCAGAGTGGATGGTTACGAATGAAAAAAGGGAGAATATATCTGAATAGAAAGAATTATTTAGGATTAATCATGGCAGTGCATCCATTTTTGTCTTGCCCTGGGCTCTGGTAAGAAAGAAAAAACAAACAGGTCTCTAGCAGGGATGGGCGTGGTTTGGTGTAGGCTGGTCTCACCTCCAGTGTGTCCAGCTGGCTGCTCCCTGAGGCCCTGCCTTGGTGGTTGTGGGGAGAAAAACGGCAGCACCCCAGTCCCTTCTGGAACCAAGTGTTGCAAATCACTCCTTTGCGTCCAATCTCCCTGTGCTGGGGTTGTAGCCAAGGTGGGCTGAGTTCTATGCCCCACACCCCTCCTCGTTTCCAGGTCCCAGTCCGCGTGCTTTATTGATACTGCCTGAAACACAATCCAGCAGGTCGCTGCTTCCCTGCTGCCGAGGGTCGAGGGTTGGGGGGTGGGGCGAGCGGGTAGCGGCACAGCCTGGGATCTGCAGCCTCAGGCCCGCAGCGTCCTCACCGCTGGGGATGATGCTGGGAGTGCAGCAGAGTAGTTTTTCCTGGCACCTTCTGGGCTCCGGGGCACCTAGTTCAGAGTCAGCACCCCAAGTAGAACTAAAAACACTCTCCTTCCAAGCTGAGGTTTTTCTCTTCTCCAAGGACAGTTCTATGAGCAGTTTCAGCTGCTCTTTCTTTTCCTCTGGACTCACTGTAGCTGCCCGGAGCAGGGCTCTCTCCTCTCCCTCCATGTTTCTGGTCCCGGCCCCTTTTATCTTCCCCAGTTCTCACTCATGCAGTTATGAGGTTGCCTTCCCAGTGTACTCAGTCTCTTTCTCTTCCCAAACTCCTGTGACTCAGTGTCCTATGACTTCAGGCCTTGTCTGTTTGAGAGATGGGTGCAAGCGAAATGCATGGAGCTCCCTACTCCACCATCTTGCCTCTACTCTCTTGGTGTTTTTTGTCAAGTTTTTGCTCCTATTTCACAAACTTATTTTAGTATATTGCTGATACCTCAGTTCTCTTTTCTTTTGATTTTTAGCTTTGTATTTCCTGCCTTGAAGTCACCCAATCCATTGACAGATTATACCAGTGCTATCCTCAGCATACCTGTAGACTATCTTAGTATAGCATTTGCTAGTGAGGTTTGTATCAGAAAAATTTAAGAAAATTCGGTGCAGGAAGAGTCCCAAATTGCACTCCACATAGAAATGGTAGAACAGGGGCAACTGGGTGGCTCAGTCGGTTAAGCAACCGACTTTGGCTCAGGTCATGATCTCACCATTCGTGGGTTCAAGCCCCGTGTCAGGCTCTGTGCTGACAGCCAGCTCAGAGCCTAGAGCCTGTTTCAGATTCTGTGTCTCCCTTTCTCTCTGACCCTCCCCTGATCATGCTCTCTCTCTCTCTCTCAGAAATAAATAAAACATTAAAAAAAATTTTTTTAATCCTTTTTTAGTTAAAAAAAAATGTTTCCCAAATATATGTATATATTAGAATATATGTATATAATGTTACATATTTACTTTCCAAGGAAGATATTTAAATATATGCATATAAGCTTATATGTATACTTAAATATATATCTTAATGTGTATATACATAGAATATGATGTTGGATTTATTGTTGTGTTTTTACATAAAAGAGCTTTGTTATATATCACACAATTGAGCTTTTTGTTTATATCTGTGAATTCTCTTCAGGTAATTTACAGTATCATTTAAACTTAACTAAAGTTTGAAGGCTTTGCTTCTCCAAAATTGCAATTCACAGATGTTCCTTCATGGTATCATTGATGTTTGCAAATAATCAATTACAAGTTCATCTCAACACAGTTTGAATATCTGTATGTAATATGATGGAGATATGATAATAATATGGAGAATATGAACTCAGAGTGTTACAATTACTTTGAAAACTGTTGCTTTCTTCAATTTTAAAACTTTATAGCCATTCATTTTAAATTGATTTATTTTTCATTTCTGCTCTAGTGAATTCAAGAAAAATGACAGGTCAAATAAGCAGCATCCTGGGTGCTGTGATTGGTTGGCATTTGTATAGGTCTTTCATAAAGGATTTAATAAAAGGTGACCTGAAATTCAGAAATTCAGAAATGTAATCTATAAGACAATAAGAGAAAAACAGTTCTTTTAAGCACAGTTCTTTTAAGTTACCCTGCTGTGTAACTGTAATAATTTTATGTATCTGTCAAAAGATGTAAGCTATATTCAATAATGAGGATTGCAGAAATTTGAGACTTCATGTACATTTCTTGTTGTCACAGGAAGGTCAGCCTTTTGAAAAGGTATAGAAATGAACATTTCTCCAGAATTATATTTCCCTTCATTTTAGGCTATCTCTTAATTCCAGCATTTTTACTGTGTTTGATAAACAGGCCAAATATACATTTTATTTATTTGGCAGGGGAGGTGATGAAACTTTACAAATTTCAACTAGCATTGCACTTGGCTGATAAGAATGGGAGGTGGTACCGCTCTGAAGAGATTACATGAAGTAGAATTGGAAAGCAAATTGTATTTACAAAAGATAGGATGATGTTCCTAATAGGTGTTCAGAATAGACTATTCACTCTCATATTCTGCTGAGCTTTACTAGAAATAACTTCATTTCAAAAAAAGAACAAATCTGATTGAAGGTAAAAGCATTCGCTCTCCACAGACACTCGTCCAAAGGACTTACATTAAATTTTCCTGATGGGCACACAGCTGTATTTTGGGCTGTATCTGTATAAACTGGTAATGTGGAAAATAAAAATCTAAATAGTATACCTGATTGCTTCATGCACCAATCATTTAGATTACTAGATTTATATCTATAATTGTGGGAGAGAAGTTGCAATATGATGTTCTGACAATAACTGTCAAAGTCACAATACTAGGATCTGTTTTCATCTCGTTGTCAAGGTAAAGTTATTGAAATTCACAGTTGGTAGGTCAGAAAGATCACTTACTATCTCTTGTCATCTGTAGCTTAATGCTGACCTAAGCGGCTAGTGTATAACGTCAAAAGTATCACAGTGCCCAGGCTGCAGAAGTACAACATGCTACATGATTTAATGCATTTCCTGTCTGGAATAACGATTATGAAAAGGCCAACAGCCATGAGCTACAGTGGTTTACAGAGACTTGGTTTCTAATTTTGCTTTCTCTTTTTCCAATTCATTTTAGATTTTGGATTTAGTAAAAGGAACACATTACCAAGTAGCCTGTCAGAAGTACTTCGAGATGACACATAATGTAAGTACATTTTTAAACTTTATCGCCTAATCCTTTGTTTTGTTGTTATTCTGTGTTTTATTCAGGGTTTTTAGTTGCAGCTCCAGCTATTTTCACCAGAAAGGGATTTATCACATGGTATTAGGTACCTTATAAAATTGATAGATAGGTCAGAGAATTAAATTAGGAATCTACAGACCCAGAAATACCGTAACAAAGAGAAGCTACACAATGAGAAAACCTTACTATACTACAGCTGCCACCCACCCCTTCATGTCTAGGGCTGAGACCAAGGGTCAGTAACTTTTTCAGGAAAGTGCCAGATTGTAAAAATTTTAGACTTTCTTGTCCAATGGTCTCTGTCAAAAACTGCTCATCTTCGCCGTTGTAGTCCAGGGTAACCATAGACAATATATAAATGAAGGAGATGGCTGTGTTCCAGTAGAACTTAATTTACCAAAACAGATAGTGGGCCAGATTTGACCAATGGCCTTAGCCTAATCTTGGAGTAGCTGTGGAACGGTTGCCCCCAGGTGCCTAGAAAAACCAGAGGCTTTTGCTGTCTTCCCTGTAGAAAATCTGACTCTTTTACTTATGGCTGCCACCTCGTGTTACCCTTAGTTCCCATATCTCATATTTACCTGCATGGCTGAACTTCATTACATGTAGGACCCATGACTTCAGGGGACTCAGCAAAACGTGTTTGGTTTTTCCCTCATCAGCCTCTTTTCCCATGCTGCTCGAGTACAGGCATACATTGGAGACATGGGTTTGGTTCCACACCACCATGATAAAATGAACCGAATGCATTTTTTGGTTCCCCAGTATAGATGCCACTATGTTTCCATTATTCTGTAGTCCATTAAGTATGTAATAGCATTATGTCTAAAAAATGTACATACCCTAATTAAAAAGTACAGCTAAAAAATACCATAATCTGAGCTTTCAGCAAGTCATAATTTTTTCAGTGGTGGAGGTTCCTCCCTCCGTGTTGATGGCTGCTGATGTTCAGGGTGGTAGTTGCTGAAGGTTGGAGTGGCTGTGGCTGGTTTTAAAAATAAGACAACAGAGAAGTTTGCCATATCAACTTGATTTTTTTTCATGAATGCTTTCTCTGGCATGCGGTGCTGTTTGATAGCATTTTGCCCACAGTAGAGTATCTTTCAAAATTGGAGTCTGTCTTTCCAAACCCTGCTGCTGCTTCCTCAGCTAGATTTATGTCATGTTCTAAATCTTTGGTTGTCCTTTCAACAATCTTTCCAACATCTTTACCAGGAGTACGTTCCATATCATGAAACAACTTTCTGTGCTCATCCACAAGAAGGCTCTTTTGTCTACATTGAAAATCTGTTGGTTTAGTATAGCCCCTTCATTTATTATCTTAGCTAGATCTTCTGGATAGCCTGCTGCACCTTCTGTATTAACACTTGCTGCTTCGCCTTGCATTTTGATGTTACACTTTGCTGCTTTCCTTAAGCTTCATGAACCAACCTTTGCTAGCTTCACACTTTTCCTCGGTAGCTTCCTCACCGCTCTCAGCTTTCATGAGATTGAAGAGAATTAGGGCCTGGCTCTGGATTAGCTTTGGCTTAAGGGAATCTTGTGGCTGGTGTGTCTTCTGTCCAAACCACAAAAACTTTCTCCATATCAGCAGTAGGGCTGTTTTGCAGTCTTATCATTTGTGTGTTCACTGGGTTGGTACTTTTAACTTCCTTCAAGAACTTTTCCTTAGCTAACTGGCACAAGAAGCCTAGCTTTTGACCTATCTCAGCTTTCAACATGCCTTCCTCAGTAGGCTCTAAGAGATATGAGACTCTTCCTTTCACTTGAATGCTGAAAGGCCATTATAGGGTTCTTAATTGATCTACTTGCAGTATTGCTGTGTCTTAGAGAATAGGTATGCTGGAGGAAAGAGAGACAGATAGGAGAATGGCCAGTTAGTGGAGGAATCAAGTACAGCATTTATCAGTTTAAGTTTGGCATCTTATAATGGCATGGTTTCTGATGCCCCAACATAATTAAAATAATAATGTCAAAGATTACCATAATAACAATAATAATAACAAAGTTTGAAATATTGTAAGAATGACCAAAATGTGACAGAGAGACATGAAGTGAGCAAATGCCGTTGGGAAAATGTTGCCAATAGACTTCCTCAATTGCAGGGTTGTCACAAATCTTCAATTTGTAGAAAACACCATTATCTGGGAAATGCAGTAAAACAAAATATGCCTGTATAAGAAGAGCTAGTAGGTTCTGAAAGGTGTAAAGCAAGAGTCACAACTAAGAGGTCTACAGAGGTCAGGCAAATAACCCCAAAAAAATAAAGGTGGGGGCACCAGTGTGACTCAGTCATTTAGATATCCAACTCTTGGTTTCAGCTCAGGTCATAATCTCACAGTCATAAAATCAGGCCCTGCATCAGGCTCTGTGCTTAGTATAGAGCCTGCTTAAGATTTTATCTCCCTCTCCCACGCTCTCTTTAAAAAAAAAAAAAAAAAAAAGTTGAGGGTGGCTGAGATTAATACGAGAGAGTATGGGAGGCACCATGGTGTGCTGATGAATTTTCACATCCTGTTAGGGGCATTCACATGGACACGTTTAAAGACCTGTATACAGGTCATTAGAACATATCTGCAGGTGAAATTCTGCTCACTGACCCCCTGTTTGCAACTACTTGTCCTGATTATGGCTTCCTAACCTAAGACAGACATCCAAGAATGGACTTGAAAGTCCATGCACCTGAGACATTTTTTTCTGTGAGTGTATGTGTACATTTTGGGGGAGTCTGTTATTTATCAGCTTTCAAAGGGATTCATCCATGATCCTCCCGCAAAAGATGTTGCATTCTTTGAATTCATCATCAGCTACCATGCCATGCCGTTTTATAATCATTTTAATTTTTTCTATTTAGTCTTTATGCAATAGTTTTTCTATTGTGGTTACATAATAGCAGAATCTCTTACAGTATAAAATATTTCAGGGGCGCCTGGGTGGCTTAGTCGGTTAAGCGTCCGACTTTCGCTTGGGTCATGATCTCGCGGTTCGTGGGTTCGAGCCCCACGTCGGGCTCTGTGCTGACTGCCAGCTCAGAGCCTGGAGCCTGTTTCAGAGTCTGTGTCTCCCTCTCTCTCTAACCCTCCCCTGCTCACGCTGTCTTTCTCTCTCCTAGAAATAAAAAAAAAAAAAAAAAAAAACATTTAAAAATAAATAAATAAAAATATTTCATAGGAAAAGTATATCCTTTAATATTACCAATAATGAATACAGTACTATTAACCAACATCTATAAAATTCTTCACACACACAGCACTAAGCACTTTGACCAGATTAGCTCTTTTGATCCATACTACAGTATTACAGTGAGTTACTATTCTTACTCCTATTTATGAGTAAAGTTTAGAGAAGCTGAGTGACCTGTGCAAGGTCATACTGCTTATAAGAGATGGACTTGGATTTAAATTTGACTCTCAAGTCGTTAAAGCTTATGAGCCTAGCCATGACTGTGTACTTCTATGGAATCTGATACTGTATCTGTAATAATGACTGTGATGTCACTAGCATTTTCTTGTCTAGATTCATGAGTCAACCATCATAGTTTGTAACAAAAACAAAAAACAAAAAACACCACCCTGAAAACCAGCAGTTCTACATGACTTTCCTGTGAGTCTTCTCTTCTATTACACCTGACTATTGAAAATATAACTGTTACTTAAAGCCATAAAGACTTTGTTTTCACAAAATTTTTTTAATGTTTATTTATTTTGGGGGCAGAGAGAGAGGGAGACACAGAATCCAAAGCAGCCTCCAGGCTTTGAGCTGTCAGCACAGAGCCTGATGTGGGGCTAAAACCCACGAACCGTGAGATTATGACCTGAGCCAGAGTCAGATGCTCAACTGACTGAGCCACCCAGGCACCCCTGTTTTCACAAAATGTAAAGGACTAAATAAACATCCCTAAAATAGTATACAAGCACAAATTCTCATTAGTTTTAGCAACATAGGAATCTCACCAGATAAGCCACATGCATTTGATATTTTCAGCAGCAGTTTTGAATTAACCTTTTCCTTAAAGACCACATTCCTTAATTTGCCTACTCAGCTTGAGAGTTTTAATTTCAGACGTGTTCTTAATTATTTGTGGACTCTTTTGAATAAGATGCCTCAGAACTTCCACAAATTAAGGTCTATTCAACCTCTTTCCTTTTTGTAAAATAAGATGTGAAAATTAAATTTAAACATTGAGTTTGTGACATAATCACAAAAAAATGAGAAGAAATTTTTAGTTTCCAGATCTGCTTTTGTAGTATCTACTGAGTATTCTATTCCTGTAGGAATATTACTGCTATGGGCAATTTTAAAACTTGCCTTAGATTAGTGAAGATATTGAAAAGATGTATGTCTAAATCCTCCCGCATATAGTTTAAGCCACATAAAAATCAATGGAATAAAAAGGCTGTTTGAATTCACTAGATGTCTCATTATAGATTTTTAGTTGTCAATATCTATTATTTTTTCTCATTAAATTAAAACTAGAATCCATTTTTATTGTCAGTTTTCTGCCATGCTGCCTGCCGCCCTTAACAAAATTTTTAAAGCTATGTTTATTTTCCTGAGGACTCTGCAATCAAACTCATTTTAACGAAAGTTTTGAAAATGAACCAGTTAATTGGTACCATTTACAGCCACACTATGATGGTTCCATATGGCTTTTTTGGTAATACCAGCTGCCTCATTATAAGCTGTCATTGCAAAATTTCTTGATTAAAACCCAAACATCCCATAGGTAAAACAATATTGCTTCCATTCCTTCATTTGCTGTGGCAGAAATATGAGACCTGTGTTTATATGAAGGTCATTGTGTGCAGAACATGTTGATTCCAAGCAAATGTTCGAGAGAGATTCCATTAGTAGATGTCAAAATCTGGGTTGCTTGAAATCTGTTTTTCTCGGTGTTTTTAGGGAGCAGTGTTTATACTGTGGTCTGTTTTTTTCTTTTGGTATGCTCCATGTGTAAATGAAAACATTAGGCATTTTGTGGATTAATCTCCGAATTGTAATTGAAAATCATTTCTTTAGCAAACTGAGTCATTCTTGATGCTTATTTTCCAAATATCTGAGCACAGTTTTTTCCCACCATATAAATCTTTGCAGGAATCTTATTAAATTCTATCACATTTGCCTGCAATCTTAAACAGGATACACCAAATACAATTAAGGTCTTTTGTAATAACTCAGGATCATTATTATGGATATCAGTTAGAGTACTGGGCTAGAAGCCATCATCGCCTCTCGCTTGGATCACTGTAGTAGCTTCCTAACTCATTTCCCACTATCTACAACACATGTACCATTCCACGTCTTTACCCTCCACACAGCTGTTGGAATGATCTCTAAAATCGAGGAACATGATTACTTTAGTAAACTGCTTTTAAAAAAAAAAAAAAGAAAAACCCTTAAAGGCTTCCCAATTGCCCTGAAGATGAAATCCAAAATTAATGTAGCCTATAAAGGCCTTCACCCCATTCCCTTCTTCTGGACACCAACTACACTGATATTATTTCATATCCCTTACAGCATTTCAGGACTATTAAGCTACTATGGTAGAATGCAAATGCATCAAAGTATTTCCCTTTCTCACTAGTGAACACAGTGTATAAAACATATTAAAAATGATCCACCACAAAGGAAAATATCACCAATAGCAACCAATTAAGAAAAATGGCAATCAAAGAAACAGAAAATACTCAGTGTTTCCAAATCTAGAATGTTCCTACTATTTTAAAAATAAGGAGTAAAGAAAATAGCTGCTGACTTTTGAGCAGAAATAAGTGAAAATGGGGGTTTTCAGTGGGGACAGTTTGCTTTCTCTGTTCTCCTAAATTAATTTTGAAGTAAAATCTGTTTTTGTTGGGGGGTGGGGGGAAGAGCATAAACCAAAGTTAATCTTTCTGGACAAGTCAAAAGGAAACTGAATGCCAGTCATTATGCTTCCTTCAGCCAGAAGGAAAGAAAACATTTAAAAGACAACCTATCTTAGAAAAAAATATAGTCCAGCATATAGAAGGAAATGCTTCACAATTTCATCATGCTATCAAGTCACTGAAGTAGACCACAAGTTCAGTAAAATGGGTTAATTATTATCAAAATGAGTTACTAAAGTGCAATCCCAAACCTAAGAGAGACAGTTGAAACCCAAACATCACATAGATACATGGTACGTGCCCTTGATTCAGGACCCTTGTCACTGTTTTTGTTGGTTAATAAGAATATTAAAATGGAATAAAAAATGTGCATTTTTAAACAGTATATCTTAAAGTTAAAAACATTTAAAGATCTTTTATTCATCTTATGATGTATGGGCAAGGTGTCTTATTTGAGTATGGTTTTGAGATTGTATTTCAATTATTTAAGCTTATTTTGAAAGAGAGCGAGCAGGGGGAGGGGGAGAGAGAATCCCAGGCAGGCTTCGTGTGTCAATGCAGAACTCCAACCGGACTCAGTCTCACAAACTGTAAGGTCATAACCTGAGCTAAAATCAAGAGAATAGATGCTTATCCAACTGAGCCATCCAGGTACCCCAGAATTGAACTTTTTTTTTTTTTTTAATTAACTATACTCATAATATACCATCACCAATTTCCGGTTCAGGTTTCTTTCAAGTAGAAGAGGAAGCTACGGACACATATAAAGCAATATGATTTTTTCCCTTAACTTTTGGGAACTCAAACTTTTTTGTTATTGTTGTTTTGTTTGTTTTTTTAAATATTTATTTTTGAGAGAGAGATAGAGACAGCATGAGCAGGGGAGGGTCAGAGAGAGAAGGAGACACAGAATCTGAAACAGGCTCCAGGCTCTGAGCTGGCTGTCAGCACAGAACCCGATGCAGGGCTCAAACCCACACACTGTGAGATCATGACCCGAGCTGAAGTCAGACGCTCAACCAACTGAGCCACCCAGGCGTGCCCCTTCCCCCCAATTTTTTTTTGTAATGTTTGTTTATTTTTGAGAGAGAAAACAGAGTGTGAGCCAGGGCAGGGTTGTGGACAGAGAGAGAGGGAGATACAGAATCCGAAGCAGGCTCCAACTTTTGAGCTGTCAACACAGCCTGATGCGTCACTCAAGCTCATGAACTGCAAGATCATGACCTGGTCCAAGGTCTGAATCTTAACTGAGCCTCCCAGGAGCCCCTCAACTTGATTTTTTTAGGTGACTTGCTTTTTTTGAGCCTTTCTAATCAGAGCAATTAGATTTTATAGAACCAACAACTTTATGTTTACACTCCTGTTTTCTTTGGTTTTCCTCATAGCAACTTTATTATTATTAATATCTCTATTTCATTGATGAGGAAACCAAGGTTTATAATTATTATATTTCATTTTGTCCAAACTGAAGTTTATTTTAATCCAGATAGTCCTCTTCATGATAATAGATGTTCTGAGAATTTTAACAAGTTGAAACATCAGGTGTAGAAAATCTCCAATGTAAGTATAGCACAAAGTGCTAGATTTTTTTTTACATAAAATAATACCACTATGTTTTTTATAGTTTCATAGCCAAGTTTAGCACTACAAATAATATATGATTGGGGCGCCTGGGTGGCTCATTCAGATGAGCATCTGACTCTGGCTCAGGTCATGACCTTACAGCCCATGAGGTCAAGCCCCGCATCAGGCTCAGTGCTGACAGCTTAGAGCCTCGAGCTGCTTCAGGTTCTGTGTCTCTGTCCTTCTACTGCTCACACTCTGTCTCTCTCTCAAAAATAAATAAACATTTTTAAAAAATTTAAAAAATATGCGATTATAAGTTTATTTGACTTTGCATAAAACCTCTTAACAGATTTCAGAGCAACTAAGTGATCTGGTCAAAGGCCTTAATTATAATTTAGACAAAACCATGACTTTGCATAAACCAGATAATCTCTTTAGGCTTCCATGTTCCTAGTTTTACCTGTAAGAGATTCAATTGAAGGGATTCTCAAAGTCTTTCCAATCTCTTATGTCCTGTATTTATAAAACATAAAGCCTTGTGATTGATATATGTTACAAAATAAACTTTTCATGAAACATTTTGTAAAATGCAAACTTTATATTGGATCTCCCAGTTTTTAATGAACTGGGTGAAAAATCGAATATAATGAAGTTCACAAATGACTCCATTGTTAATAAAAATTATAGATTTATCATAAAACATTCAGGAAACATTTTAAAATTAAGCAGCAAAGTAGCAGATAAAAATTGTTCTAGGGATGTGAGTAATAATTCTTAAAATGAATTATTCTATACACTATCAATCTACTATACACTGAATTTAAATTAAAATTATTGGCTGAGCAGGTATCAGCAGCTGACTAAAGAGAATCAGAGAAGCCTGGGGTTTTCAAGTAACACCTTGTTTCTCTTTATTGGTTCACCTGGTAAAAGGGTTAATTCTGAACCATGACATCTGTTCTTTTAACCCCCTTCTAATCCATTTTAATCCACCATAAAATTATACATTGCTTTAATCACATCACCTCCCCTCTTAAGGATTTTTAGTGACTCCCTGATGCCTACAAAATTAGGGCTAGACTGCCTCCCCTGGTTTTCAAGGCTCTCTGAGGTCCAGCCCCAGCCTGTTTCCAACTTCATTTCCTATTATTCCCTTTTATATGCCTTTTACACCAGGCCATCTGATCCACTTGCTTTCCAGGGACACTCCTGCTTACCTTGCTCATGTGGCTCTGCTGTTTATATTAACCTTGACCTCATTATCCCAGCTTTTCACCCTCTCTGTCTTCCCAAATTCAACTCATATAGCACTTCTCTCACAAAACCTTCCTTGATCTCCCCAGCTGGAATTTCTCTCTCTAATGTGGAGATAATAAGCCTTTATCTGTGACCCTTATCACTCTTTTATTCTTGATAGAGGTTTTTAAGTATATGACTTACTTTACTAGGCTGGAAATTTCTTTAGACTTAGTCAAATGCATTCTTGTGTGCTGAAAATCTACCAGCTCCTGATGCGGCCTGCTACACAGGAAGTCTTCAGTCAATATGTGGCATATATGACTGGTATACACTGTTGGTTCTGGGCTCAACTCACCCAATATTTGGACACCTACTGTATGCAAATCACTTCAGTACAAAGAGTGAGGCAAAGAAGTTGAAGACAGATGAACAAAAAAAGTGTCATGGCTTCTCAGTTTGTAAAAAACTTTGAAGTGAAAATACCCCCTAACAGACAAACCAGCAAGTAACTGAAGTAAAATGGTATCATTTTGTTGTTGGCTTCAACTGCAGAAGGCTGGGAGGGCAGAGGTCCGACATGTCATCAGTTCAATCCAGCCCACTGGTTGAGTGTGAAGAAAGTGACTCGTGTAGATGCTTTACACTTTAGGTCACAGCCCAGGAGTTGGTAAAGGTTTATACAACTTAAGAAATGAATACACTATAGAATTATTGACCTTGGCACAAGGACATAACAGAGCATACTGGTTATGAGCATGGGCTCAGCTAATTCATATCCCGTCTGTGGCCCTGCCAGTGTGTGATCTCAGGTAAGTTATTTAACCTCTCTCTAAAGTGGGAATATACTGATAATTTACCTTCACAGGGCTCTTAGTGGAAGCTAACTAAATATATGCCTGTGTGTGAATGGGTACATAGGAGTGTTTAATGCCACTTAGAATAATGTCTGGCTCATAGTAGACATTAAATAAGTGCTTGCTAATATTAAGGAATATATTTTTCTTCATTAATAAATGTTAGAATTGAAATTAGAAAAAAGTAGTACTTGCTAAATGTTTAAATACAAAAAGTATTAATACCCTTATAAACCGTCATTGAATAGTAAAGGCAGAGGGTAATGGGTAATTGAAATGATATTCAAGATTTAATGTAAAGTTTAGTGATAGTATTTGAGAAAAGAAATAACATAATAGTATGAACCTGGTCATGTTTGCATTAAGTCCCACTGAAAATTACAAAAAGGAAGAAACTTTATATAGAGAGGAAGAGCAGGGAAAGCTCAAGACTGGAATGAAGAAATTACATTAGGTTGCTTTTTCAGTGTTTACAATACTAAATGGGATTACATAGGTCAGATTTATAAATATACTCTAAAATATGAGTGGTATCAGGGACCAGTATCAAAACAGTGTATGTTTATATCCACTCCTGTGGTCCTGGAATGTTTATTTTTTAATGTTTTATTTTGAGAGACAAAGCACGAGCAGTGGAGGGGCAGAGAGAGAGAGAAGGAGACAGAATCAGAAGCAGGCTCCAGGCTCTAAGCTGTCAGCACAGAGCCTGATTGCCCGGCTCAAACCCATGAACTGTGAGACCATGACCTGAATGAAGTCGGATGCTCAACCAACTGAGCCACCCAAGTGTCCCAGTTCTGGAATGTTTAAGGATTATATCCTCCTCTTTTTTTTTTTTTTTTTTAATAACAAAATATTTGACAGACAATGTGGCAGGCACTTTGCTTAGCCCTCTGAGATGTTGAGTAAGAGGTAGATCTGGAAGTAAAGTTGGATAAGGAACTGGAACTAAGAGCAGAGGTTTGGGTTGGAAATACAAATGCAAGAGCCATTAATGTTTAGGTAGTAGTTGAAGCACCCTCTGAATGAAATCATGTAAGTACTGAATTGAGTGTTATGACTGAGAACTATTAGGTTCCATGTTTTGGTCATTAGTTTTTGAACAAGGTCTAGAATGGTTTATGAAGCCCTTTTGTTTATACCTTTGTTTTCTGTTAATATATACATTTGCTTTCTTGTATAGGTGGATGATTGTGGCTTTTCTTTGAGCCATCCTAACCAATTCTTTTTTGAGAGCCAACGGATTCTAACTGGTAGTAAAGACATCAGGAAGGAATCCATCCAACCAGAAGTTCCTCAACCCAGACCAAGTGTCCAGAAAACCAAGGATGTATCCTCTGCCCTGGCCTCTCTAAACTCCTCTCTGGAAATGGATATGGAAGGTCTAGAGGATTACTTCAGTGAATGATTGATTCTTGAGCACTTAAGAAACCTTTTCCCTTGCTAGCTTTCATTTCTTTCCAGATTTTGCCTATTTCTTTGTCTACTCCCTCCAACCCACCACAGTTCATCCGCTGGAAAGCAGGCTTATAGGTAAAAACAAAGGCCTACATTATATTTTCGCCTCGACAAAAGGGAAAAGGAAGAATTTCTCTTGAAATCTAACACTTTAGTGGTATGATCGGAGTCCTGTTTTAAGAGACAAAACAGCTTTCTAGACTGGTTATAGTTTCCTAGGGACAGTGGAACTAAAAACTATGCTTTTCTTAATGCTTACCACTGTAATTTTTACCTAATCCTTTTCTGGACCATTTTTGTCAATAAATATAAAAATACGTATTAATGTGTCTGTGTAGTTGAAGGAGTCATTTTATGAGGAGGTATCCAAGATGGTGCCAAAAAGGAAAACCCTGAATTTTCCTATGCAGGCCATGCCCAGCCTACACCTACATGTACAGCAGTTCTTTCTGAAGACCTAAAGGCTGATGAACAGCTTCTGCACAACAAAGGGTGGAGAGGGGCTACACACAGAAGGGTAGGAGAGCTGGAGACACAGTACTGATGGGAACGCCACTCCCAAAGCAGTAGGAAGGGACAGACAGTACTGAAGGGCTTGGATGCAGACTTGCCCAACCTGGGGCACAGTGGTAAGACAGTAACTTAAAGAGCAACTAGACTGTATATAAGTGAAGGCAATGCACTATTAAACCTAGAGCATCTGACAAGCAGAAGGACAACTGCTAGAAATTCTCTCCAGGATTGAAGACACTGGTGACCAACATTATTTATGTTCCCCCTCCACCTTGACACTATAGACTGGAGCAGCATCCTGGTATTCTAGCCAACCCACTGCCTCAGTGAGCCTTGGGCCTTAGGACACACCAGCCCCAGCTGTCTTACTAAAGCTGCCCTGGTGTGGTACACGCCAGGACATCCCTGGGCCGTACCCATTATGTCAGCCATCTCGCCAGGGTGGCCCAGGTGCAAAGCATGGCAGGACACCCCTGGCCAGTGCTGGCTTCCACTCCACTCCAGCCATCTCACCACGGCAGCCCCGATGTGGAGAAAGCCCCAGCCCATGCCTGCCCTAGCTCTAGCCGCTCTGCTAGGCTGGCACCAATGCAGAGTACCCCAGGATCCATTCCAGCTCCAGCTGTCCAGGCTAGTGCAGCCCTGGCACAAGTGCTTCAGGACCCCCAGCCTGCAAGCCATCCTGCTCTAGCCAACGAAAGCCACCAAACATGCAGTCCATACGTGGCCACAACACAGGGCCAGTCCTTCAACACTCAGGTAGTTATTTCACTTAATTCACAGCAACAGAGAAAGAGGACTATGCTCCAAAAGAAAGAACGCAACAAAATCAGGAAAAGAACTAAACAAAATGGAGATAAGCAGTTTACCAGGTAAAAGTACCAAAGTGAGTTCTGGCCTAAGATAGTGACATATGAAGACCCTGAAGTCATCCCCTCCGTGGACATACCAAATCACCTATTTATAGAGCAGCTTCTCCTGAAGAGCTAAGGGCCACCTGGACAGCTTATGTACATGAAAAATAGACCAGATAGAGAATGACAAGTGAGAGACATGGTAAAAGGGAACCAACTCACAGAAACACAAATAGCCAACCCCCCCCCCAAAAAATAAACACCCAGAGAACTAAATAAAACAGATAAACAATATTCCTGATAGAGTTTAAAGTAATGATCACAAATGTACTCACTAGACTGGAGAGAAGAGTGGAAGAACTAAGGGGCCGCTTGAGTGGCTCAGCCAGTTAAGCGCCCTACTCAGCTTAGGTCATGATCTCACGGTTCATGTGTTCAAACCCTGCATTGGGCTCTCTGCTATAAGCACAGAGCCAGCTTTGGATCCTCCATCTCCCTCTCTGCCTCTTCCCTGTTTGTGCACTCTCTCTCTTTCTCTCTCTCTCTCAAAAATAAATGAACATTAAAAAAAAAAACTAAGAACTTCAACAAAGATATAGAAAAGATAAAAAACCAGAATTGAAGAATACAATAAATGAAAACACTAGAAGCAATCAACAGATTAGCAGATGCAGAAAGCCTTTGTGATCTGGAAGATAATGTACTGGAAAATGCTAAGCTGACAGTAAAAAGAAAAAAGAATTTTTTAAAAACTGGGGATAGATTAAGGAATCTCTTCAATACCAAGTGACTAGATATTCACAGTATAGGGGTCCCGTAAGGAGAAGAGATGAAGCAAAGTGAAAACTTACTTGAAAAAAAAAATTGCTGAAAACTTCCCTAACCTGGGGAAGGAAACAAACATCCATGTTTATGAAACAAAAAGTTCCAAACAAGATGAACCCCAGGAGGTCTACACCATAACACATAATAATTAAAATGTCAAAGTTTAAACATAAAGAGAACATTTTAAAAGCAGCAAGAGAGAAGCAACTAGTTACCTACAAGGGAAGCCCCATAAGTGTATCAACTGATGTTTCATCAGAATCTTTGCAGGCCAGAGGGAAATGGCAAGATATATTAAATCAGCTAAGGAGAGGGGGGGAGATTACCTATAAGAAAGAATACTGTACTTGATAAGGTTATTATTCAGACTTAAAGGAGAGATAAAATGTTTCTCAAACAAAAATTAAGAAAGTTCACCACCACTAAACTGGCCTTACAGAAATGTTATGGGGTGGCAGGCTAGAGGAAGCAGAGGAACAAAACAAATTAATGACCTGGGAGACAGAGTAATGGAAAATAAGCAAGCTGAACAAATGAAAGAATAAAGAATTACGCAAGGTAAGAATAGCCTTAGGGAACTCAGTGACTTCATTAAGCATAATAATATCGGCATTAAGGGAAGAAGATACAAAGAGAGAGATACAAGGACAGAAAATTTATTTGAAGGCATAATAGCTGAAAACTTCCCAAATCTGTTGAAACAAACAGATATCTACATCCAGGAGGCAGAGATTCTCCCCCCAAAACAACCCAAGGAAGTCCATGCCAAGGCACATAGTAATTAAAATAAAATAGTAGTGATAAAAAATTTTAAATCAGCTAGACAATAGAAGACAGTTACATACAAGGGAATCCCCATAAAGCTATCAGCAGATTTTCAGCAGAAACTGCAGGCCAGAAGGGAGTAACATGTTATATTCAAAGTGCTGAAAAGGAAAAACCTGCAGCCAAGAATACTGTATCCAACAAGGCTATCTTTTAGAATAGAAGGAGAGATAGAAGTTTCTCAGTTAAACAAAAATAAAAGGAGTTCATGACCACTAAACCAGTCCTACAATATTAAGGGGTCTCTTTGATTAGAAAAGCCATATGTAAGAGTATAAAAAGTTGGAAGCACAAAAGCTGTGAAAATAAGTATATCTGTAAAAATCAGTCAACGGATTCACAAAAGGATGTAAAATATGAAGCCATATGCCGAAAGTGTGGGGAAGAGTAAAGAATAGGTTCGAACTTAAGCAATCATCAACTTAATATAGACTGCTATATGCAGAAGATGCAAATTAAAAACCAGCAATAGATCTGGAAAGAATAAAAGAAAAGGAATTCAAGTATATCACTAAAGAAAGCCAACAAACCATGAAAGAGAATAAAAGGATTCAAAAAACTAAAAACCACTAAACAAGTAAAAAAAAAATGACAATACATACCTATCAATAATTACTTTGAATGTAAATAGACTAAATGCTCCTATCAAAACACAGAGGGTGATAGAGTAGATAGATTAAAAGAAAAAAAAAGACCCATCTAAATGCTGCCTACAAGAGCTACAAGAGTCTCATTTCAGACTGAAAACACTTGCAAATTGAAAGTGAAGGGATGGAGAAATATTTATTATGCAAATGAATGTCAAAAGAAACCCAGAGTAGCAATGCTGATATCGGACAAAGTTGACTTTAAAACAAAGACTAACAAAAGAAAATGAAGGACATTATATAATCATTCAGGGGACAATCCAACAAGAAGATATAACAACTGTAAATATTTATGCACTCAACATGGGAATACCCATATGTAACAACTAATAAGAAACATAAACGAACTAACTGATAGTAATACAATAAAAGTAGAGGACACTAACACCCCATACATCAATGCACAGATCATACAAAATCAATAAGGAAACAGTGGCTCGGAATGACAGACTAGACAAGATAGACTTAACAGATATATTGGAAACATTCCTTATCACAGCAAATACACATTCTTTTCAAGTGCAGATGAAACATTATCCAGAATAGACCAACTATTAGCCCATAAAACAAGTCTCAACAAATTCAAAAACATCAAAGCCATACCATACAGCTTTTCTGACCACAATGCTATGAAATTGGAAATTGGCCACCAGAAAAATTGGAAAAGACCAAATATATGGAAGGTAAATAGCATTACTAAATAATGAATGAGTCAACCAAGAAATCAAAGAATAAAAACTTAATTAGAAACAAATGACAGTGAAAACATAATGATCCAAATTTGGGGGATGCAGAAAGAGTGGTTCTAAGAGGTAAGTTGATAGCAATACAAGCCTACCTGAAGTAGAAAAATCTCAAATAAACAATCTAACTTTACACTGAAAGTAGCTAGAAAAACAAAAACTGACAAAATCCAAAACCAGCAGAAGGACAGAAGTAATATAAATTAGAGATGAAATAAATGATCATAAAATCTAAACTAAAACAAAAAACAATAGAATACATCAATGAACCCAAACAAAATTGATAAGCCTCTAGCCAGACTCATAAAAGAGAGATAGGACTCAAATAAATGAAATTATAATGAAATAGAAGTAACATCCAAACACTGCAAATTACACACAATTTTAACAGAATATTGTAAAAATCCTGTATGCCAACCAATTGGACAACCTAAAGAAATGGATAAATTCCTAGAAACATATAACGTACCAAAACTAAAGCAGAAAGAAATAGAAAATATGAACAGACTGATTACCAGCAATGAAACTGAATCAGTAAAAAACAAAACAAAACAACTCTGGTCTGGCCAACATGGCAGAGAAGTAGGGAGATCTGAAGTTCCCTCATTTCTCAATCACAGCAGTGTTGAGGCCAAAGGACACTGAACTCCAAGATCCTGAGCGGCAAAGTGACAGAGACGCCTCCAGGGACCCACTGGGACAACCTGATGGACCATAGATGCATTACTGTGAATTGGGAGAGATAAAATGTGGCAGAGGAACAGAGGAGAGAGATCCCCTTCTGCAGAGAGACAAAGGGAAGAGAAAGAGAGGCTGGGAAAGCATAGGACTATCTAGACAAGAGAAAAAACACAGACCAGGTCAGAGAAAGATCCAATTTCTAACTGCAGGCCTTCCTCCAGACTGGGGTTGGCCGCCTGGATCGTGCACCCAGGGAGGAGGGGAGCCAGTCCAGGCACAGTAACTACATGGTAACTAGCGCAGTCCTCTTCCTGGAGTGCTGTGGGAGGAAGGTATATAGCCGTTCAAAGGACAAAGAGAGGCTGCGCCCGCCAGCCAGAGACCACGTATCAGGTGGTGCCGAAGAGCATGTCCCTGAAACCAGGGTGTGAACAGTGGAAACCTCAAATACATTGGGGTTTAAATCCCAGCTGAGCACCTGGGAGGCTCAGGAGTAGGTGGAGTGGGACAAACTGTGTGCAGCACTGTGAGGCGGTGTGGGTGGCTCTTCTCCAGAACCAGGGCACATAGAGCGGGACTCTTCAAGACATCTGCATTTAATTCTAGCCAAGCACCAGGGAGGCACAGGAGTCCACAGAGCAGGACAAACCACGTCGTTTGCGCCCTCTGCACAGTGAGGGTGGCTTGAACAGAGTAGGTTGGGACACCCAGTCTGTGGAGGAGAGACTAGGGTGTCACCATTTTTCTCCCCATCACTAACAAGGTGAACCTTCAGGGATGGGACAGCAGGCCCACAGTGGAAGCAGGACCTGCCTACACCAAACCATGCCTCTCTGCACCTGGTAACTGTTATCTACTGGCGCAGGATTGATGCTGACCAACCAGACAGCCCCTCCTCCAGACCAGTGCTACTGCACTGCCTGATTCAATTCATATATTCTTTCTTCCTTTCCTCCTTCTTATCTCTTCCCTTCTCTAGTCTGCTTACTCTGGCTGTTGGTTTGTTTAAGCAGACATATTTAATCTTTCTCTCTCTCTTTTTTTTAATGTTTCATTTATTTCTGAGAGGGAGACAGACAGGCATGAGCAGGCAAGGGTCAGAAAGAGAGGGAGATACAGAATCCGAAACAGGCTCTAGGCTTTGAGCTAGCTGTCAACACAGAGCCCGACCGCAGGGCTCAAACCCACGAACTGTGAGATCATGACCTGAGCCGAAGTCAGAGGCTTTTTTAAAACTTTTATTATTATTATTTTTTTTTTTGAGAGACAGCATGAATAGGGAGGAGCAGAGAGAGAGGGAGACACAAAATCCGAAGCAGGCTACAGGCTCTGAGCGGTCAGCATAGAGCCTGACGTGGGGCTCGAACCCTGGACCATGAGATCATGACCTGAGCTGAAGTTGGATGCCTAGCCGACTGAGCCACCCAGGTGCCCCCGAAGTCAGATGCTTAACCGACTGAGACACCCAGGTGTCCCTAATCTATTCTCTTTATACATGTAACCAACAAAACACAGATGGGAAGAAATAGAAATTTTGAACAGACCCATAACTAGTGAAGAAATTGAATCAGTTATCAAAAATCTCCCAACAAATAAGAGTCCTAGGCCATATGGTTTCCCAGGGGAATTCTACCAGACATTTAAAGAAGAGTTAATAACTATTCTTCTCAATTTGTTCCAAAAAATAGAAGCAGAAGGAACATTTCTGGACTCATGCTATGAAACCAGCATTATCTTGATTCCCAAACCAGAGAGAGACCCCACAAAAAAGGAGAATTAAAGGCCAATATTCCTGATAAACATGGATACAAAAATTCTCAACAAGATACTAGCAAATCAAATTTGACAGCATATTAAAAAAGTTACTTACCATGATCAAGTGGGATTCATTCCTGGGCTGCAGGTCTGGTTCAATATTCACAAATCAATCAATGTGATAGGTCACATTGATAAAAGAAAGGATAAGAACCATATGATCCTGTCAATAGATGCAGAAAAAGCATTTGACAAAATACAGCATCCTCTCTTAATAAAAACCTTCAAGAAAGTCAGGGTAGAAGGAACATACTTAAACATCATAAAAGCTGTATATGAAAAGCACATAGCTAATATCATCCTCAATGGTGAAAAACTGAGAGCTTTCCCGCTGAGATCAGGAACACGACAGGGATGTCCATTCTCACCACTGTTGTTTAACATAGTATTGGAAGTCCTAGCATCAGCCATCAGACAACAAAATGAAATAACAGGCATCAAAATTGGCAAAGATGAAGTCAAACTTTCACTTTTCACAGATGACATGGTACTCTAAATGAAAAACCTGAAAGACTCCACCAAAAGACTGCTAGAACTGATACATGAATTCAGCAAAGTCACAGGGTACAAAATCAATGTACAGAAATCAATTGCATTTTTATACATCAATAATGAAGCAACAGAAAGAGAAATCAAGTAACTGATCCCATTCACAATTGCACTAAGAACCATACAATACCTGGGAATAAACCTAACCAAAGATGTGAAAGATTTGTATGCTGAAAACTATAGAAAACTTATGAAGGAAATTGAAGACGACACAAAGAAATGGAAAAATATGCCATGCTCATGGATCTAAAGAATAAATATTGTTAAAATGTCAATACTATCCAAAGCAATCTACACATTCAGTGCAATTCCAATCAAAATTCCACTGGCATTCTTCCAAAAGCTAGAACAAACAATCCTAAAACTTGTATGGAACCACAAAAGATCCTGAATAGCCAAAGTAATATTGAAAACCAACATGGGAGGCATCACAATCTGACTTTAGCCTCTACTACAAAGCTGTAATCATCATGATGGGATGGTATTGGCACAAAAACAGACACATAGGCCAATGGAATAGAACAGAGAACCCAGAATTGGACTCATAAATGTATGGCCAACTAATCTTTGACAAAGCAGGAAAGAGTATCCGAGGGAAAAAAGACAGCCTCTTTAACAGATGTTGCTGGGAGAACTGGACAGCAACATTCAGAAGAATGAAACTAGCCCACTTTCTTACACCATACAAAAAAATAAACTGAAAATGGATGAAATAGCTAAATGTGAGACAGGAAACCATCAAAATCCTAGAGGAGAAAGCCAGAAACAACCTCCCTGAACTTGGCCACAGCAATTTCTTCCTTGACACATCTCCAAAAGCAAGGGAATTAAAAGCAAAAATGAACTATTGGGACCTCAAGATAAAAAGCGTCTGCACTGCAATGGAAACAATTAATAAAACTAAAAGACAACTGACAGAAGGGGAAAAGATTTTGCAAATGACATAGGATAAAGGGTTAGTATCCAAAATCTGTAAAGAACTTACCAAAGCCAACACCCAAAAACAAATAATCCAGTGAGGAAATGGGCAGAAAACATGAATACTTTTACAAGGAAGATATCCATATGGCCAACAGACACATGAATAGATGCTCAATGTCATTCATCATCAGGGAAATACAGATGAAAACCACAATGAGATACCACCTCTCACTGGTCAGTTTGGCTAAAATGAATAACTCAGGAAACAACAGATGCTGGTGAGGATGTGGAGAACTGGGAACACTCTTGCACTGTTGGTGGGAATGCAAACTGGTGCAGCTGCTCTGGAAAACAATGTGGAGGTTCCACAAAAAATTAAAAATAGAACTACCTTATGACCCAGCAATAGCACTACTAGGAATTTATCTAAGAGATACTGGAGTGCTGAGTTTTAAGGGTACATGTACCCCAAAGTTTACAGCAGCACTTTCAACAAGAGCCAAATTATGGAAAGAGACTATATGTCTATCAACTGATGAGTGGATAAAGAAAATGTGGTTTATATATACAATGGAATACTTCTTGGCAATTAGAAAGAATGAAGTCATGCCATTTGCAGCAATGTGGATGGAGCTGGAAGGTATTATGCTAAGTGAAATAAGTCAGTCAGAGAAAGATAGAGATCATATGTTTTTACTCGTATGTGGATCTTGAGAAACTTACCAGAAGGTAATTGGGGGAAGGGCAGGGGAAAAATAGTTACAAATAGAGAGGAAGGGAGGCAAACCATAAGAGACTCTTAAATACAGAGAAGAAACAGGTTTGATGGGGAGGTGGGGGAAAGGGGGAAATTGATGATGGGCATTGAGGAGGGCACATGTTGGGATGAGCACTGAATGTTGTGTGTAAACTATGAACCATGGGAATCTACCCCAAAAACCAAGAGCACACTTTACACACTGTATGTTAGTGAATTTGACAATAAATTATATTTAAAACAAAACAAAACTCTCAACAAACAAAGTCTAGGACCAAATGGCTTCACTGGCAAATTCTACCAAACATTTAAAGAAGACTTAATACCTAGTCTTTTCAAGCTATTCTAAAAGAAAGGGAAACTTCCAAACTCATTGTATGACCTTAGTATTACCCTGATACCAAATCCAGATAAAAACACCACAAAAGCAAAACAAAACAAACAAACAAAACCCCAGAACTATAGGCCAGTATATCTGATGAATATAGATGCAAAAATCCTCAACAAAATATTATCAAGCCAAATCTGACAATACATTAAAAAATCATTCACTGTGATCAAGGGGAATGGATTCATGAGTTGCAAGGGTGGCTCAATATTTGCAATTCAATCAATGTGATTCATCACATAAATAAAGAAGGATAAAAATCATATGATCATTTCAATAGATTCAGAAAATTCATTTGACAAAGTACAGCTTTCATTCCTGATTTTTAAAAAAAACCCTCAACAAATCTAGAGGATCATACCTCAACATAAAAAAGGCTTTATATGAAAACCCCACAGTGAACATCATACTCAGTAGTGAAAAATGAGATCTTTTCTCCTATGGTAGGAAGAAAACAAGGATGTTCTCTCTCAATATTTTTATTCACCATAGTAGTACTGGAAGTCCTAGCCACAACAATCAGACAACATAAAGAAATAAAAGACAACCAAATTGGTAATGAAGAAGTAAAACTCCCTATTTGTAGATGACATGATACTTTATATAGAAAACCCTAAAGACTCCACCAAAAAAAACTATTAGAGCTAATAAACAAGTTCAGTAAAGTCACCAGATACAAAATTAATGTACTGAAATCTATTGAATATCTATACACTAATGAATCAACAGAAGCTGAAATTAAGAAAGCAATCCCTTTCACAATTGCTCCAAAAATAATAAGATTTCTAGAAATAAACTTAACCAAAGAGGTGAAAGACCTGCACTCTGAAAACTATAAAATACTGATGAAAGAAGTTGAAGATGACGCAAAGAAATGGAAAGACAGTCGATCCTCATGGGCTGGAATAACAAATACTGTGAAAAATGTCCATAATACCCAAAGCAATCCACAGATAAAATTCAGTCCCTATCAAAATACCAACAGCATTATTCACAGAACTAGAACAAACAATCCTAAAATTTGTATGGAACTACAAATGCCCCTGAATAACCAAAGCAATCTTGAAAAAGGAAAACAAAATTTGAGATATCACAGTTTCAGACTTCAAGTTATATTACAAAGCTATAGTAATCAACAGAGTATGGTACTGACACAAAACCAGACACGCACATCAATGGAACAGAATAGAAAACTCAGAAAAAGATCCATACTTTGACAAAGTAAGAAAGAATATACAATGGGAAAAAGATGGTCTCTTCAATAAATGGCATTGGAAAACTGGACAGTTAGATGAAAAAGCATGAAACTAGACCACTTTTTTCAACATACACAAAAATAAACTCAAAATGGCTTAAAATCGTAAATGTGAGACCTGAAAGCATAAAACTCCTAGAAGAGAGCACAGGCAGTAATTTCTCTGATATCAGTCAGAGCGGCATTTTTTTGGACAAGTCTCCCGGGGCAAGGGAAGTCAAAGGAAGAACAAACTATTGGGACTACATCAAAAGAAAAAGCTTCTGCCCAGCGAAAGAAACAATCAACAGAATTAAAAGGCAATCTACTGAATGGGAGGTGATATTTGCAAATGACATATCCGATAAAAGGTGAGTGTCTACAATATATAAAAAACTGATACAACTCAACATCCCCAAAGTAAGTAATCTTATTAAAAACGGACAGAAGACATCGATAGACATTTCTCCATAGAAAATATACAAGTGGTCCAAAGACACATGATAAGATGCTCAACATCACTTATCATCAGGATGTGCAAATAAAAACTACAATGAGATATCACCTCACACCTGTCAGAATGGCTAAAATAAAAAACACACAGAAAAACAAGTGTCGGTGAGGATGTGGAAAAAAAGAGACCCTTGTGCACTGTCAGTGGGAATACAAACTGGTGCAGCCAGTGTGGAAAACAGTATGGAAATCTCTCAAAAATTAAAAATAAGGCTACCTCATTATCCATGACTCACACAACTAGGTATTTCCCCACAAAATACAAAAGCACTAATTCAAAGGGTTACATGCACTCTTATGTTTATTGCAGCATTTTTTACAGTAGCCAAATTATGGAAGCAGTCCAGCTGTCCATCAGTTGATGAGTGGATAAAGATGTGGTAGATATATACAATGGAATGTTACTCAGCCATTAAAAGGAATGAAATCTTACCAATTGCAATGACAGGGATAGAACTAGAGAGTATAATCTAAGTCAGTCAGAGAAAGACAAATACAATATGATTTCACTCATATGTGGAATTTAAGAAACAAAACAAATGAACAAATAAAAAAAAAATACAGAGAAGGGGAGGGAGACAAAGCAAGAAACAGGACCTTAATTCCAGAGAACAAACTGATGCTTACCAGAGGAGAGGTGGGTGAAATAGGAGATACAGGTAATGAGGTTTAAAGAGCACAGCTACTCTGATGAGCACTGAATAATGTATAGAATTCTAGAATCACTATATGGTACATCTGAATCTAATATAACACTGAATGTTAACTATACTGGAATTAAAATTTAAAACTTTATTTAAAAAATTCATGAAACAAATATAAAGAAATATGCATGAGTTAATTTTTTAAAATAAATCTAAAAATAATTTTTAAAAATATACTTCTGTGCAAAACTTATGGGTGAAGGAGGTCAAAAGATATAAACTTCCAGTTATAGAATGAATGAGTCATAAAGCAGTAATGTATGGTATGGTGACTATAGTTAATAACAGTGTACTGCATATTTGAAAGTTGCTAAGAGAGTAGAACTTGAAAGTTCTCATCACAAGAAAAAAACATAGTTATATATGGTGAAGGATGTTAGCTGGACATATTGTGGTGATTGTTTTGCAATATATACGAATATCAAATTATAAGGTTGTACACCAGAAACTAATATAATGTTATATATCAATTATACTTCAAAAAAAATTCTGGGTTTTTGTCCAGTGTATCATTTATCTCCTGCTATATAAGAAATTACCTCAAAAACTTGGACCCTAAAATAAACTTTTATTATGTCATAGCTTTTTTGAGTGTTCTTGGCTTGATCATCTTGCTCAGAGTAACTCACAAGTCTAATTAAGGTATCAGCTGGAGAAGTGGGTCAGCAGGTTCAGAATACACTCAAGGGGAGGGGAGTATCCAACAGCCTGAATCCCAGAAGGAGAATCCCTGGGGGCCATGCTAGACGCTTTGTTCTACAGCAAAATATTTGGCAATACAGCCCCTCACAATATCACATAAAATTAGGAGCAATGTTTAGTTGAACATATCCTGCATGGCAGAGTGAGAAAGTAAATTAGCAAAATTTTCAGAATGTCAATATGAATATAAATGTATGAAACAATGTTTTATTTTAATTTGGCCTAACACTTCTATAATCTAAAAAAAAACAGAATGCATGTGTACATATGTAATTATAACAATGACCTTTACCTTGGTGAAATTCACACATTATACTCGGTGAATTTAGTTTTGTGCATTTGTGTATGTGTATGTTTCAATAAAGGCAGTGACTTGGATGTATTCACTACCATATTCTCATTTTCTATCACTGAGATAAAAAAAGAAGTTTAAAGGAACTCCTTTAAGTGAAAAAGAAAAGGCCACACTGAAGAAAATTATGAATGAAAAGATGCAAAATATGACAACATGTACAGAAAGCATAAGAGTGGGGAGTAAAAAAGTTCTTTTAGAATATATTTAAATTTAAGTGAACATCAATTAATATAGATAGCTATATACTTAGAATATTACATATGAACCTCATGTTAACCGCAAACAAAATCTAAAACAGAGACACAAAAAAATTAAAATTAAAAAAATCAAACATAAGACTACAGAAATTCATCCATTACAAGGAAAAGGAGCAACTGATGAAAGGAACAGAGAACTACAAAAACGACCAGAAAACAATGAACAAAATGAAAATATCTATCAGTAACACCTATCATACCTATCAATAAGTACTTTAAACGTAAAATACCTAAATGCTCCTTTTGAAAGACATAGTGTGACAGAATGGATTTGAAGAAACCATCTAAAAGATTGTAAGTAAAATGATAGAAAAGGTATTCCATGAAAATGGAAGCAAACAAGCAAACAACCTGGGGCAACAATACTCATATTAGACAAAATAGACTTTACTTTTTAAATTTTTTTAATGTTTTTATTTATTTCTGAGAGAGAGAGACAGTGTGAGCAGGGGAGGGTCAGAGAGAGGGAGACACAGAATCTGAAGCAGGCTCCAGGCTCTGAGCTGGCTGTCAGCACAGAACCTGATGTGGAGCTTGAACCCACGAACCATGAGATCATGACCTGAGTAGAAGTTGGATGCTCAACCGACTGAGCCACCCAGGCGTCCCGACAAAATAGACTTTAAAACAAAGACTGTAACTAGAGACAAAGAAGGGCATTACATAATTATACAGGGATCAATCCAACAAGAGGACATAACAATTATAAATATCTATGTGCCCAGCATTTGAGCACCTAAAGTAAAAAGTAACAGACATAAAGAGAGAAATTAACAGTATTACGCTAATAGTAGAGGACTTTACAACCCATTGACATCAGTGTGTAGACCATCCAGGCAGAAGATCAATAATCAAAGCCTTTAAATGACAGACCAGATGGACTTAACAGATACATATAGAATATCCATCCAAAACCAGCAGAATACATATTCTTTTCAAGGGCACATGGAACTTTCTAACATGGCCTAACACTCCAAGATAGATGACATGTTACACCACAAAACAAGTCTCAATAAGTTTAAGAATACTGAAATCATATCAATTATCTTTTCTTAAATGATATGAAGTTAGAAATCAATCACAAGAAAAACTGGGGGGTTGGGGGGAGAGGCCCAAACACGTGGAGGCTAAACAACATGCTACTATACAACCTCTGGGTCAATGAAGAAATCAAAGAGGAAGTAAAAAAATACACTGAAACATAGGAAAATGAAAACACAATAGTCCAAAAATAATTGGAACACAGCAAAAGCGTTTCTATGGGGGAAATTTATAGTGATATAGGCATACCTCAAGAAGCAAGAAAAATCTCAAATAACTTAAACTTACACCTGAAGAAACTAGAAAAAAGAGGATAAACAAAGCCCAAGTTTACCTTGAGGTTATGAGTTTGATCCCCACATTGGGTAAAAAGATTACTTAAAAATAAAACCTTTAGTGGTTACTGACTAGCTTAGTCAGAGAAACAGGAGACTCTTGATCTCAGGGTTGTGGGGTCAAGGCACACACTGGTGCAGAAATTACTTAAATAAACTTTTTAAAAAGCCCCAGTTTAGTAGAAGGAAGGTGATAATAAAGATCATAACATAAATAAATGACATAAGGACTAAAAACTTCCAAATTCATTCTATGAGGCCACAGTAAAATGACACCAAAACCAGACATAGAAAAGATCAATAAAACCAAAAGCTGGATCTTTGAAAAGAAAAACTAAATTGAAATACATTTAGCCAGACTCATCAAGAAACAAAGAGTAAGGACTGAAATGAAAGAGAAGTAGAATTAAGCAACTGGCATAATGGAAATACAAAGCATAATAAGAGAATATTTCAAAGTATATTACAAAAATCCTATATGCCAACAAATTGGACAAACTAGAAGAAATGGATAAATTCCTAGAAACCATACAAACTTCTAAGGCTGAATCAGGAAGTAGTAGAAAATATGAACAAACTGATTACTAGTAATGAAACTGAATCAGTATCATAAAATTACCAATAAACAAAAATCCAGGACTAGATGGCTTCACAACTGAATTTTATCAAACATTTAAAGAGGAGTTAAAAGCTGTTAATCTTAAACTATGCCAAAAAAGCAGAAGAGGAAGGAAAACTTCTAAGATGATTCTACTAGGCCAGTATTATCATAACACCAAAAACAGAAAAAGACACTCAAAAACAACAACAACAACAACAAACCCCACAAAAAAACCCAAAAGCAAAACAAAACAAAAACAAATACCAAAAAACCAAAACAGTGTTGTAGGCCAATATCCTTGATGAACACAGATGCAAAAATTTTCAAAAAAATGCTAGCAAACTGCAATCAACAATATATTAAAAGGATTCTTCACAATTAAGTGGAGTTTGTTCAAGGGAAAAAAGAAAGCTTCAGTATTTGCAAATCAATTAATATGGTACATCACCTCAACAAAAGAAGGATAAAAATCATATGATCCTCTCAATAGATGCAGAAAAATCATTTGACTAAATTCAACATCTATTTATAATAAAAACTCTTAGCAAAGTGGGTTTAGAGGAAGTGCACCTTGAAATAATAAAGGCCATATGAAAAACCCACAGCTAACATCATATTCAATGGGGAAAAGCTGAAAGCTTTTCCTCTAAGATCATGAACATGACAAGGAAGTCTTTTCTTACTACTTTTATTCATCATAGTATTCAGAGTTCTACCCCAGGCAATCAGACAAGAAAACAAACAAACAAACAAGCATTCCAATTGGTAAGGAAAAAGTTAAACTGAAATAATTTGCAGATGACATGATAGTATACATAGAAAACCCTAAAACACTACCAAAAAGTTATTAGAATAAATGAATTCAGTAAGGTTGCAGGATATAAATTAATACACATAAATCAGTTACATTACTATACATTAACAACAAAAGTATCAGAAAGAAAAAGACAATCTCATTTATAATTGAATCAAAAATAATAAAATACTTGAAAATAAATTTAATCATGAAGGTGAAAGACCTGTACTCTGAAAACTTAGAAAAAATTTTTAAATGTTTTTATTTTTTATTTTTTTTTTTTTTTTTTTGGATGCAGAACATCTTTATTTGCTTTGGATTGCCCTTCTTCCAGTAAGGTTAACTGTGAATAAAGAGGAAATTGATATTGGGCTGATTAATACATTTTTAAAACTGGAAACTTAAAACAATGGCCTCAGGATACTGAAATACTATATTTAAAACAAATCAATGAATATTAAGAAATGCAAACCAAAATGAGAGAAAGATGGGGAGAGAGATTGATTGGTCATTCTATATCTGGTGCAATGGAAAAGATTTTTTTGTACCGGTAAGATCTGGGCTTTGATTGTACTCTTGGCACTAGCCGGCCTTATATCCTTGGGCGCGTCACTTCTGGAATCTAGGTTTGTTATCTCTCTTGGAGGTTTAGGATGACCACATGAGGTAAATCTTGGGAAAGAATTCTTATAAGTATAAAGCATGATACAAGTATAACATATCATCTTGATCATCATTATGAGGATAATTGGTCTTCTAGTATGAGGATCCAGGTTTTCATTCTCTTACTGTTTTCAACTTTGGGGGTCGTTGAACTCTAATGACAATGAAGAAGCCAATGAAGATCTGAACTTAGAGTTTTGTGAAACAACTCAGAATAATTTTAAATGTCTTTTCTAAGAAACTTTCTTCCTTCCTTCCTTCCTTTCTTTCTTTTTTTCAATTTTTTTTTCTTTTCTTTCTTTCTTTCTTTCTTTCTTTCTTTCTTTTTTCTTTCTGTAAAGTTTTATTTATTATTTTATTTTATTTTATTTTATTTTATTTATTTTTTTTTTGGGTGTCTGTGTTTTGTTTTTTTCAAATAGTTTATTGTCAAATTAGTTTCCACATAACACCCAGTGCTCATCCCCACAAGTGTCCTCCTCCATGCCCACCCCTCCTCCCCCACACATCCACCAGTCCTCAGTTTTTGTCAGCATTCAAGAGTCTCTCATGGTTTGCCTCTCCCTCTTTCCCCCACCATTTCCGCCCTTCTTCTCCCCCTTGGTCCTCTGTTAAGCTCCTCCTAATCCTCCTATACGTACACACATATGATATTTGTCTTTCTCTGCCTGACTTATTTCGCTCAGCATAACACCCTCAAGGTCCATCCATGTTGCTACACATGGCCAGATTTCATTGTTTCTCATTGCCATGTAGTATTCCATGGTATAGATAAACCACATCTTCTTGATCTATTCATCCGTTGATGGGACACTTAGGCTCTTTCCATGTTTTAGCTATTGTGGAGAGTGCTGCTATGAACATTGGGGTACATGTGCTCCTATGCATCAGCATTTCTGTATCCCTTGGGTAAATTCCTAGCAGTGCTATTGCTGGGTCATAGGGAGTTCTATTGTTAGTTTCCTGAGGAACCTCCACACTGTTTTCCAGAGGGGCTGTACCAGTTTACATTCCCACCAACAGTGTAGGAGGGTGCCCGTTTCTCCACATCCTCGCCAGCATCTAGAGTTCTCTGATTGGCTCATTTTAGCCACTCTGACTGGCGTGAGGTGGTATCTCAGTGTGGTTTTGATTTGTATTTCCCTGATGAGGAGGGATGCTGAGCATCATTTCATGTGTCTGTTGGCCATCTGGATGTCCTCTTTGGAGAAGTGTCTGTTCATATCTTCTGCCCATTTCTTCACTGGGTTGTTTGTTTTTCGGGCGTGTAGTTTGGTGAGTTCCTTGTAGATTCTGGATATCAACCCTTTATCTGATATGTCATTTGCAACTATCTTTTCCCATTCCGTTGGTTGCCTATTAATTTTCTGGGTTGTTTCCTTGGCTGCGCAGAAGCTTTTAATCTTGATGAGGTCCCAACAGTTTATTTTTGCTCTTGATTCCCTTGCTTTTGGGGATGTGTCAAGTAAGAAGTTGCTGTGGTGGAGGTCAAGGAGGTTGTTTCCTGCTTTCTCCTCTAGGGTGTTGATAGTTTCCTGTCTCACGTTCAGGTCCTTTATCCATTTTGAGTTTATTTTTGTATATGGTGTGAGAAAATGATCTAGTTTCATTCTTCTGCATGTTGCTGTCCAGTTCTCCCAACACCATCTGTTAAAAAGGCTGTCTTTTTTCCATTGGATATTCTTTCCTGCTTTGTCAAAGGTTAGTTGGCTGTATACCTTTGGGTCCAGCTCTGAGTTTTCAATTCAATTCCATTGGTCTATGTGTCTGTTTTTGTGCCAATATCATACTGTCTTGATGATGACAGCTTATAGTAGAGGCTAAAGTCTGGGATGGTGATACCTCCCATTTTGGTTTTATTTTTCAGTATTTCTTTGGCTATTTGGGGTCTTTTGTGGTTCCATACAAATTTTAGGATAGTTTGTTCTAGTTTTGAGAAGTATGCTGGTGCAATTTTGATTGGAATTGCATCGAATGTGTAGATAGCTTTGGGTAGTAATGACATCTTAACTATGTTTATTCTTCCTATCCATGAGCATGGAATGTTTTTCCATTTCTTTGTGTCTTCTTCAATTTCCTTCATAAGTTTTCTATAGTTTTCATCATACAGATCTCTTGTATCCTTGGTTAGGTTTATTCCGAGGTATTTTATGGTTTTTTGTGCAATTGTGAATGGGATCAGTTTCTTGATTTCTCTTTCTGTTGCTTCATTATTGGTGTATAAAAATACAACTGATTTCTGTACATTGATTTTGTACCCTGCAACTTGGCTGAATTCTTGGATCAGTTCTAGTATAGCCAAAGCAATCTTGAGGAGAATAAGAAAAAAAATCAAAGCTGGGATTATTACAATTTCAGTTTTTAAGATATACTACAAAGCTATAATTATCAAAACAATATAGACACACAGTATAGGCACAAAAATAGACACACAGATCAATGGAACAGAATAGAGAGCTCAGAAATAAACATAAAAATCTAAAATGAATTGTAAAATTAATCTATGACAAAGGCAAGAATATATAATGAAGAAAAGACACTTTAATGAATGGTACTGGGACAACTGTACAGCTACATACAAAGTGATGAAACAGGACTGCTTTCTTGCGCCAAAGTCAGGAAAAATTTTAAGACGGATTAAAGAGCTAAATAGGAGACATGAAACCATGTGAGTCGTAGAAAAAAACATGAGCATTTTTAAGACATTGACCTTAGCAATATTTTTCTAGATATGTCTCCTCAGGCAAAGGAATCAAAAGCAAAAATAAACTATTGGGACTAGGTCAAAATAAAGGCTTTGCACAGCAAAGGAAACATCAACAAAAGGGCAATCTACTGAATAAGAGATTAATATCCAAAATATATAAAGTGCTTAATGTAACTCAACACCCCAACCTTCTCCCCCAATAATCCAATTTTTGAAATCAGCAGAAGACCTGAATAAACATTTTCCCAAAGACTATATACTGAGAGACAACAGACACATGGAAAAGATGCTCAATATCAGTGATCATCAGGGAAATGCAAATCAAAGCCACAATGAGAGGACGCCTGGGTGGCTCAGTCAGTTGAGCATCCGACTTCTGCTCAGGTCATGATCTCACGGTTAGTGGGTTTGAGCCCCGTGTCAGGCTCTGTGCTGATGGCTAGCCTAGAGCCTGGAGCCTGCTTCGGATTCTGTATCTCCCTCTCTCTCTGACCCTCCTCTGCTCACGCTCTCTCTCTCTCTCTCAGAAATAAATAAAAAACATTAAAAAAAAAAAAAAGCACCACCACAATGAGATATCACTTTACACCTGTCAGACAGAATGGCTGGAATCAAAAACACAAGAAATAAGTATTGACAAGGATGTGGAGAAAAAAGAACCCATGTATACTCTTGGTGAGAAGGTAAATTGGTACAGTCACTGTGGAAAACAGTATGAAGCTTCCAAAATAGAAAGAAAGGAAAGAAGGAAAGAAGGAAAGAAGGAAAGAAAGAAAGAAAGAAAGAAAGAAAGAAAGAAAGAAAGAAAGAAAGAAAGAAAGAAAGAAAGAAAGAAAGAAAGAAAAAGGAAATACCATATGATTCAGTAATCCCACTGGTGGGTATTTACCAAAAGAATACAAAATACTGGGGTACCTGGGTGGCTTAGTCGGTTAAGTGTCCGACTTCAGCTCAGGTCATGATCTCACAGTTTGTGGGTTCAAGCCCCGCATTGGGTTCTGTGCTGACAGCTAGCTCAGAGCCTGGAGCCTGTTTCGGATTCTGTGTCTCCCTCTCTCTCTGACCCTCCCCTGTTCATGCTGTCTCTCTCTCTCTCTCAGAAATAAATAAAAAATCATTAAAAGAAAGAATACAAAACACTAATTTGAAAAGCTATATGCAAGCCTATGTTTATTGTAGTGTTATTTATAATAGTCAAAATATGGAAGAAACCCAAGTATCCACTGATAGGTGAGTGGATAAAGAAGAAGTGGTACACACACACACACACACACACACACACACACACACACACAGGGATCTCACTCAGCCATAAAAAAAGAATGTGGTCTCGCCATTTCAAACAATATGGATGGGCCAAGAGAGTATGATGCTAAGTAAAATAAGTCAGACAGAGAAAGACAAATAACATGATTTCAGTCATATGTGGAATCTAAAAAACAAAACAAACAAAAACAGAAACAGATCCATAAAGACAGAGAACAAACTGATGTTTGCCAGAGGAGAGGGTGCTGGTGGAATGGGAAAATAAGCGAAAGGGAGTGGGAGATAATAGGCTTCCAGGTATGGAATGAATAAATCAGGGGGATAAAAAGTACATCAGAGAATAGTCAATGATATTGTAATAGCACTTTCAAGAGAACGATGGCAGTTATGCTTGTGGTGAGCATAGCATAACATTTAGAGATATTGAATCACTATGTTATATAACTGAAACAAATGTTGTAACATTAGTAACATTGTGTGTTAACTATAATTCAATTTAAAAAAAAAAGATTTTGTAGAACTATCCCACGACCCAACAATTGCACTACTAGGAATTTATCCAAAGGACACAGGTGTGCTGTTTCGAAGGGACACATGCTCCCCAGTGTTTATAGCAGCGCTATCAACAATAATCAAAGTATGGAAGGAGCCCAAATGTCCATCGATGGATGAATGGATAAAGAAGATGTGGTATGTATATGTACAATGGAGTACTACTCGACAATCACAAAGAACAAAATCTTACCATTTACAACTGTGTGGATGGAACTAGATGGTATTATGGTAAGCAAAATTGGTCAGTCAGAGAAAGACAAATATCTTGTGAATTTACTCATATGAGGACTTTAAGATACAAAACAGAGGAACATAAGGGAAGGGAAGCAAAAATAATATAAAAACAGAGAGGGGGACAAAAATATAAGAGACTCTTAAATATGGAGAACAAACAGAGGGTTACTGGAGGGATTGTGGGAAAGGCGATGGCTAAATGGGTAAGAGGCATTAAGGAATCTACTCCTGAAATCATTGTTGCACTATATGCTAACTAACTTAGCATATGCTAAATAAAAAAACATAAATTTAAAAAATCTTTTATTTTTTAATGGTTTTATTTATTTCTTTTTTAATTTTTTTTAATGTTTCATTTATTTCTAGGAGAGAGAGAGAGAGAGAGACAGGGTGAGCAGGTGAGGGTCAGAGAGAGAGGGAGTCACAGACTGAAACAGGCTCCAGGCTCTGAGCTGACAGTCAGCACAGAGCCCGATGCGGGGCTCGAACCCACGAACTGTGAGATCATGACCTAAGTGAAAGTCGGACGCTTAACCGACTAAGCCACCCAGGCGCCCCTGTTTTTATTTATTTCTGAGAAAGAGACAGTGTGAGCAGGGGATGGTCAGAGAGAGAGGAAGACACAGAATCTGAAACAGGCTCAAGGCTCTGAGCTGTCAGCACAGAGCTTGACGTGGGGCTCAAACCCATGAATTGTGAGATCATGACCTGAGCCAAAGTCGGACGCTTAACCGAGCCACCCAGGCGCCCCTAAAAAAAAGATTTTAAAAGAATGGTCATATCCCACATTTATATTATCAATTAATTGATGACAGAGGAGGCAAAAATATACAGTGGTGAAGACAGTGCCTTCAGTAAATGGTGTTGGGAAAACTGGACAGCTACATGCAAAAGAATGAAACTGGACCACTTCTTTTATACCTTACACAAAAATAAACTCAAAATAGTTTAAAGAACTAAATGTGAGATGTGATACCATAAAAATCTTAAACAAAAACACATACCATAATCTCTTGGACATTGGCCTCAGCAATATTTTTCTGCATGTGTCTCCTCAGGCAAGATAAACAAAAACAAAAATAAATAATTGGGACTACAACAAACTAAGAAGGTTTTGCACTATAAAGGAAAACATCAACAAAATAAAAAGGTAATTTACTGAATGGGAGAAGATATTTGCTGATGACATATCCAAAAAGAGGTTAAATTACAAGCTCCATAAAGTCAGATAGCTAAACACCAAAGAGATAATACTAGTATCTGATTTAAAATTTGGCAGAGGACCACAATAGGTATTTCCAAAGAAGACATAGAAAAGGCCAAGAGACATATGACAGTATGCTCAATATCGGTACTCATTGGGGAAATGCAAATCAAAACCACAATGAGATCTTACTTCACACCAGTCGGAATGGCCAGTATTTAAAAAGACAAGAGCACTGCTAGGAATTGACCCAAGGGATACAGAAATGCTGAGGCATAGGAGCACATGTACCCCAATGTTCATAGCAGCACTCTCCACAATAGCTAAAACCTGGAAAGAGCCTAAGTGTCCATCAACAGATGAATGGATCAAGAAGATGTGGTTTATCTATACCATGGACTACTACACGGCAATGAGAAAGAATGAAATCTGGCCATGTGTAGCAACATGGATGGACCTTGAGGGTGTTATGCTGAGCGAAATAAGTCAGGCAGAGAAGGACAAATATCATGTGTGTGCACGTATAGGAGGATTAGGAGGAACTTAACAGAGGACCAAGGGGGAGAAGGAGGGCGGAAATGGTGGGGGAAAGGGAGAGAGGCAAACCATGAGAGACTCTTGAATGCTGACAAAAACTGAGGACTGATGGATGTGGGGGAGGGGGATGGGCATGGAGGAGGACACTTGTGGGGATGAGCACTGGGTGTTATGTGGAAACTAATTTGACAATAAACTATTTGTAAAAATAAATAAATAAATAAATAAAAAGACAAGAAAACACGTGTTGTTGAGGATATGGAGAAAAAAGAGCCCTCATGTTCTGTTGGTGGGAATGCAAATTGGTGTAGCCTTGAGGGTAAGCAGTATGGAGTTTCCTCAAAAGATTAAAAATAGAAATATCCTATGACGCAGTGATTTATTCTGATTATTTGCCCAAAGAACCAAAAAGCATGAATTCAAAAGGATATATACATACTTATGTTCATTGCAGAATTATTTACTATAACCAAGATATGGAAGCAGCCTACATGTCTGATAGTTAAATAAAGAGAATGTAGTGTTTAGCCATAAAAAAGAATGAAATCTTGCCATTTGCAACAACATAGGTGGTCCTAGAAGGCATTATGCTAAGTGAAATAAATAAGACAGAAACAAATACCATATATCACTTAAAAATGGAGTCTAAAAAACAAAACAAATGACTAAACAACAAACAGAAATAGACTCACAAATACAAAAAACCCAACTCGTTGTTCCTGGAGGGGACAGGGGATGGGTGAAGTAGATGAAGGGGATTATGAGGTAAAAACATCCAGTTATAGGAATAAAGGTCAAGGAATAAAAAGTACAGCATAGGACATACAGTCAATAATATTGTAATAAAGTATATGGTGACAGACAGCAATCACACTTCTTGTGGTGAGCTTTGAGTAATACACAAAACTGTTGAATCACTATGTTGTACACCTGAAAATAATATTTTATGTCAACTATACTTCAATTAAGAAGTAAATAAATAGGGCCACCTGGGTGGCTTAGTCGGTTAAGCGTCCGACTTTTGCTTAGGTCATGATCTCGCGGTCCGTGGGTTCGAGCCCCACGTCGGGCTCTGTGCTGACTGCCGGCTCAGAGCCTGGAGCCTGTTTCAGTCTGTGACTCCCTCTCTCTCTGACCCTCCCCTGCTCACGCTGTCTCTCTCTCTCTCCTGGAAAAAAATAAAACATTAAAAAAAAAAATTAAGAAGTAAATAAATAAAAAGTGTCATCGCAACAAATGAGACATTACCACAGGTTTTTAAAAAAGTATTTTATTTATTTATTTATTTCTGTTCATTTTTGAGAGACAGAGAGAAACAGAGCATGAGTAGGGGAGGGGCAAAGAGAGACAGAGACACAGATCCTGAAGCAGGCTTCAGGCTCTGAACTGTCAGTGCAGAGCCTGATAACAGGGCTTTGAATCATGAAATCATGATCTGAGCCAAAGTCAGATGCTTAACTGGGTGAGCCACCCTGACGCCCAGACATTACCTCAGCTTGTAAAGGTATTTTAGAGTATCCAACATCTATGGGAAGATCCAACTGCCCATCACCAGTGAAGATGTTAAACTGTTTCTTTCTTTTCTTTTCTTTTCCTTTCTTTTCTTTTCCTTTCTATTTTGTTGACTTGGCCATGTGTGGTTATTCCACATCAGCAAGGAGAAACTTTGTCTATTTGAGTGGTAGCAAACCACTGAAATGAGTTATGACTTGGGAATTAAGCGAAACAGAATTTGTATAGTCCCTTATATTATTAATGAAAAGAAATGTTGTTATGAAAAATGATGGTAGTCCTTATCTTCAGTGATTTTCCAATCACTCTGGATATAGGCTAATGGGCAACAGACCATTGAAGGTTGTGAGGAAAGTCTGAATTATTTCTTCATTCCCCCTTCCAACCTCCATACTTTATTGCTTCTGTGGTTGCTATGAACTACCAAATAGGTTTGGTTAATTCATTAACTTCAGTAATGAATATTCTGATATTTATAGTAACCCCGTCTTTTCAGTGACAGCGATGGAATATAGTAAATGTGGTTGATTATAGACATGTCTAGTAATGCCCTGTTCTCTTTGCCTGCCGTTGGAAAGCAGGTAAAGCACTTTTGTGCTTGTGAAGCAAGGTCCGTATAGAAGAGACCCTTATCTAACTAACTTATTTCCTCTGGTGGTCTCTATTTATTAACCCAGAGAGTTGGGGGTCTTAAAAGAGAGGCCTGGGGGCACCTGGGTGGCTCAGCCAGTTAAGCCTCCAACTTAAGCTTAGGTCATGACCTCATGGTTCTTGAGTTCAAGCCCCGTGTTGGGCTCTGTGCTGACATCTCAGAGACTGAAGCCTGTTTTGGAGTCTTGTGTGTGTCTCTCTCTGCCCCTTCCCTGCTCATGCTCTCTTTCTGTCTCAAAAATAAACAAACATTACAAATTTAAAAAAGAGAGAGAGAGAGAGAGAGAGAGAGGGGCCCAGGTTGAAATGTAACCCTTCCTCACTTACTATCTTGGATTATATAAAAATATCATTTTATTTCAGTTTCCTCTTCCTGGTGAAGAGAGATACTTTCCCTTTATCCTCTTGATTCAGATCAGATACAACCTAAATTAAAAAGAGGACACTGTATTCAGAAGGCTGGACTATTAGAAGCACCACATTTGAAATTCTATAAAAAGTTATGGCAATATGAAAAGGTTTTAAACAGTATCAGATCACCAGAACCTAAAAATGTTGGCTGAGTTTTTAATTAAGCCACTGAGCAAAGATTTCTTAGAATATTAGTAACATAACATTAGATGAGATACTATCTGAACCTTTACCTGTCTTTGTGAATTATAATTACCTAGTTCAGAAAATAGTATTATTCGACTACAAATTACCGCTATAAATCTTTCCCTTTTGAAAGCATCTGCTGTTCCTTTTACCATTTATAGTTCTCAACAGGAATCTGATGACTGACTACCACATCCATGAACTGCAAAACCACAAGTCTTTTTTTGTTGTTTTTTTAATGTTAAGAACAAATGCTACATGGGGCTGTTTTAACTACAGAATTAAGTTAGTTTTAGAAAGCTAAGCATAGAATGTAGGTCTCTTGTATTTCATTTTTATGGAAATATTAGAAGCAGTCTCACTGCCGTAGTTCAATGAGAAACCTTACAACAGGATATTTCATATCTGGCAACATTTTGCAAGAGTCTTTTTCTGCAGCCGCATGTTCTCTTTCTTTTATGAAGCCTGTGCTCCCACCAGCTAAAAGGACAGAGCCATTAACAGCACAGTAGATGTGTCTTAGTTGACTATTTATTTTATACTGACAGCCCCAAGAATTTGTCATCCTACTTGAATGTTTTATATATGTCCAGTCAAACTCCAAAATAACACTAGTTTAAATATTAGTTATATTACAAGTTCAATTTCTTTGTAATACGGTTTGATCTCCTGTCATGTATTATACAGAAGAATGTATAAATATTATGTGAAGTCTATAGATTAGAAGATAGAGGTTAGAGGTTTATATAAGAAGATAGAAATTAATGCCTTTCTGGTGCTTTTTGGAGTTGGAAAAAGCAATTTATTTTTCATGCTTCACAGGTCTTGACAATTTTGATTTGTTTTCTTTGAAAGCAGACCTGTTTGAATTGGGTGATGCAGGAAGAACCCAAAAGGAAAATTAAAGCCGGCAGGCTCTTTTCAAAACAGTAGCCAATGAAAAAGAATATGAGTCTTCCAGATCTTTTAACTTCTAGTCTTTTTTTATTACCTCTTCAAGGAGGAAGGAGAGGCTGTATGATTATCAGAGAGAAAAAGAAACAGAAGAATGACACAGGCTGGAAATTTGTAGCTGGTTGAAACAATGACATTGTTAGTGGAGATTCTATCATATTTCTGTCATATTGTTTCTCCATAATGTTTCTCACTGTGCCCATACCGTATAAAATTCTTAATTGCAATATGCATAAAAGAACACTAGAAAGATTTTAAATAAACTTTTTAGGACTGCTTTATAATATTATAGAGTCATAAAAGTGAATAGTTATAGATTTTGAATGAAAGGGAGCAAAATAAAGCAATGGGAAAAATCTTTAATTCGTATAGAATTTTAATAAGCCAAGGGATTTCTTCTCTCTCTAAAAGCATTCAGAGTGTTTTGTTTGTTACACTTAGCTGTCTTACTGATACTCAATGTCTTTGCAAGCAAACTTCTGTAATTCTTTGCAAAGAAAAGAAAACTTCTGGGATTTAAGCTTGAAAGGCGAAATGAGACAGCTCTAAAGTTCTGGCTTGGTTAGAGTCTACTGTTTGCAAATTTAATCAAGGTCTTCCACAGGCATCAGCTTGACATTAAATTTAAGTGCCCATTAAAGTGAGAGTTTGACAGCAGTTCTGAATGTGAAGTTCAGTCTGAGGACATCTTTACAGCTGGAAGGGAAAAAAAAAGTTGAGAAGCCTCAAACCACTGTTGTAATTAGATCCATTTGTTAACTTCTTTTCCAATGTTGGCAAAGGGAGGGTGAGAAGCTGTTGATGGGGAGGCAGGAGGGGCTGGGGCTGGAACTGGAAAGGCAGTGCTCCCTCTAGAAATTGGGCAATCAGGGTCCCATGTTCCTCCCCCCCAAAAAAAAGCAAATATCTCCTCTAACAAGTAAGATGGGGAACTTATTTCAAGAACTTCATTTGGTTTGTCTCCCTTTTAACACACAGAACTGCAGTGTGTGCAAGTTTCATTTGGAACAGGTGTGCCAGTTTGGTCATCAGGCCTTCTGGAAGGCACACATTACTTGGGAGCGGGTCTCCCTAACATACCGTTGGCTCAAAGAGTTAGTGTTTTTCACAAGGGTATCTAAACTCACATTCAGGTAATCACTTATTTACCCAAAGCATCTGGCCTTTTTTTCCAACACTGAGTTCCTGACAAGCAGCTATTGTCCCAGACTAAGGCTTTTCACCATAATTGGCATTATAGGCAATTAGCTTTGTGACTCTATGGAAATCTTGTCACCTGCAGGAAATTATCTTCCTACTTCATCTGACCTTCCTGCCAAAAGTGAGGCTATTTCCTGTTACTGGATTTGCTTTCTGTCCCATAAGCTCTTTTTGTCCATAGCTCCATGACATTTTATTTTCTCCAAGAATTATCACTATAGAACCTTATCAAAATCTAAAGAATTTGTCTGTGTATAAAGCCTCTGTATTTCCCCTGAGCCTTCAGTTGCAGTGCTGTTTTTGAACATTGATGACAAGGTAGTGAAACAACCCTGCTAATAAATGCATGATGGATTTTTCAATTCAGTCCTGTGTTTCTAAGTATTCATTCACCGTAATGGAACTATGAGGCTCTTTAAGGGTTTTTGGGTTTTGTTTGTTTTAGTTTTGCACTGAAAGCACAGAGAGAAAATAAATTCAGCAAATGATGCATTTAAGACTGTGTAGCAGGAAAACTAATCATCCCATGCAAATCATGAAAATTTTCCCGATTCCCCTTCCACCTTTTTTTTCTTTTTAATTTTAGCTTCCACTTGGGTCATAGAGGATACAAGATCTTCATTATTGATTAAAAAGGACACAGTGCGGGGTGCCTGGGTGGCTTAGTCGGTTAAGCGTCCGACTTTCGCTTAGGTCATGATCTCGTGGTTCGTGGGTTCGGGCCCCGCATCGGGCTCTGTGCTGACTGCCAGCTCAGAGCCTGGAGCCTGTTTCAGTCTGTGACTCCTCTCTCTGACCCTCCCCTGCTCTCGCTGTCTCTCTCTCTCTCTCTCCTAGAAATAAATAAAAACATTAAAAAAAAAAAAAGACACCGTGCTATCTATATGCTTCTCTTTTATCTTCCCTTTCATTGCAGAGAGTAGGAATGGTGATTTAATAATCCTCAACCACCGTTAACTCTTCTTGGTTCCCTCCAAGGTTCCTACCTCATGCTTTACTCACTCCGTAAGTCTCCCTAGGTGATCTCATCTGCTCCTATCTCTATGCAAATAATTCCCAAATCTGTATCTTAGACTGAGATCTCTCCTCTGAGCACAGACTCATCATCCAACTACTACCACTTGGGCCTCTCCATTAGGAGTCCCGCAAGTATCTCAATGTGTCCGAAACCAAACTTATTCTTTCTCTAAGTTTGTCATTGTGATAACTCTGAAGTTAACCTTGACTAGCCTCTCCCTCACTTTGTCCATACATCCAAGTCCAGTGGATTTTGTTTTATTACCAACATATCTAAACCAGTGGATCTCAACTGAGGGACAGTTTTGACCACAGGAGATATCTGGTAATGTCTGGAGACATTTTTCGTTGTCACAACCAGAGGGGAGGCTGCTACCTGGCATTTAGGTGGGTAGAGGCCAAGATGCTTCTACACAGCCTAAGACACAGGACAGCCTCTTACAGCAAACAAGTATCTGGCTCAACATGCTGGTAGTGTCAAGGTTGAGAAATCCAAAACGATTTCTTCTCTTCCCATTCCCCCTTGTACTGCACTGGATTTATCTCTCATCACTTCTCACATGTATTGCCACAGTGATCTTTTGGCTTACTATCTAGTCTCCATTTGCCTGCTCTGTATCTATTCCCACAATCCTCCTTAAACATGGCTCTTCCTTACCTACATGACGAAGTCCAGCTGCCTATGATTTCATGTATGAGGCCCTCTATGACCTGTGTTCTGCCTACCTCTCCAGTCCCATCGATTGCCATTCGCCCTCTATTCTACGATCCAACCCAGCAATTTAGTCATTCCAAATACGCTTGCCCTACACTCACTATGCTCTCTCATCTCTTGCTTCCTGTGACTCCTTCTGCTGGGAACACTCATCCATTCCTTATCCTGCCAACTACTCTTTCTTTTCTAAGGCTCAGATTAGGTACACATTCTTTCAGCCATCTCTGATGACCCAATATAGGTCCACTGTCCCTTTTAGGCCATCTCACATATTTCTACCACAGTACTTATTGCATTTATAATCATCCATTTACTCATGTTCCACTTCATTAGACTGGAAAGTCCTTGAGGGCAGGAACTATATCACTTTCCTATTTGAATCCTTAATAAGTAGCATTATCTCTAGTTCTTAGAATGCTGCTTGACAATCTTGGGCACTCAGTAAATGTGTGTAGAGCGAATGAATGTTCATTTATTTATCCCATGTAATCTCAAACTCAGTGTTTCTAAAACCTACAAATAAAGGGGTAGAATGGACACAGGGCCTCAGACTAACCTTGGGCAACTTCTTTAATTTTCATGTGCTTAATTTGTTTCACCTATGAAATGGAAATAATAATTACATCCACTTGACGGGTTATTCTATCAGAATAGAAAATTCTGTTAGAATAGTGCTATTTTATCTACAGCACTGAGAATACTGCCTGGCTCATGGTAACACTTAGTAAATGTTAGAAGTTGCTATTTGATAATCAACCCTTCCAACAAATGTTACATATGGGTCCTCCCTCTTTGAGGGGCATCCATTCTGGAAAACCGTGCTTACTGAGAATGATCCTGCTATGTGCACTATACTGTGGTAGGTAGGGGAAAAAATCATGAGTCAAACAAGGTTAGTAAAAGGAATTAATGTCAGTGGATTCACCCTTTGCCTCACCTTGACACTTTTGTGTCCAGGCAGGGTAAATGGAGAATTAAAAACCATGAAACTGTAGGATCCCTATATATGGCATATACTGTAGTATAAAGAGTTGCTGAAATGGTGTCACAGAGTCCTGCTTGCCCTTTTAAAGGGAAGAACTGAGGTAATCTGAACTTTAGCATATAGAAAGCATCATAAAATGTTCTTGGTTAGGGTTGTAGTACTTCAATGGCCCACATATGATCCCCAATGACAACAATGCCTGTATGCTACAGTGTCCATGCACTTCAAAAGTATTTTCAGACATATCAGATCAGGTGCTACCATGGCACCTCCAGAAGTGGATAAGAATAGAAATCATCTGCATTTTCCCTAAAAAAGAAAATTGCACATGGAGAGGTTAAATCCCTTCAGTTCAGTCAAAAACTCCCTGTTGAAATCAGGCACTGTGATTCTCTGGCCTGTGCACTTTCTTCTCCATCATTGGTTTTCACCCAAAGGCCTTAAGACCAGCCTCCATAGCTGACCAGCCCAAATTGCAGGCCCCAACTAGACCAACACTTTTCTATTGTCTTTGGCAAGTTAATTAGTCCTCTTGCTTCAATTTCCTCATATATAAAATTGGGATAATAAAATTAACTATATCCTAGGATTGCTGTGAATTTAAATGAGATGCCTTGTTGTCAAATGCTTTGTACACAGCCCGACACATAGTAAGCTTAAATAATTGCTAGCTATTATACAGTGGTTCTATTAAATTTTTTGGTAATTACAATAGAATATTTCTTTTATTAAAGGATAAGAGTCATGTTTTACTGTGATTTACAGAATAGAAATTCCAGAACCCTTAGCTCTTCAGATAAAAGCAAACTACAGACTCTCAAAATCATGAGGAGTTTCTACGACTAGGATTTATCCTAACTGTGGCTTATTTGGTATTGTGGAACAATATAGAAAAAAATAGAGCCAGAACAGCCATAAAAAAATCATGGGAAATTTTATATGCCTTGTGTTGTCCATTAGCTTTTCAAGAATAGTTAACATATCATCTCAGGTCTTGGTCAGAGGACTACACGTTTATTTCCTTGTCGACACCATGGCATTTTCCCTGTCACCTCAATTCAATCCACCTCCCTAAACCACAACAACCTAACTTCCATAGGAAGTAATCTGAGTTGTTAGTCATAGAAATCAAAGGGGGAAGCTCTGTATTTTTCTCTTAACGTCCCATCCAGGCCACTGTGCTATATGGCAGATGTCCCTCGTCAGTAGGTTCTAAGAGAAGCTAGAAGCCCAGGGGCACACCCAACTTCTTGTTGTAAGTGTTTAAGTGTAACACTTAAATCCATATGCAACTGGATCTATACATTAAAATAAGTACCAGAGTTACATACAGCTTCTATCTGTACTCAGATTGAAGAATGTAAAAAGCACCAAGGCAGAATCGGATACATACTGCCTCTGGGTGACTTTATCCTCACATTAGGAAAAACAGCCTATTTGTGAAGGTGTTTTTCATTGTATAGGACAAAATTAATGAGAAAGAATATCTCTAATTCCTGTCATTTAAACAGGAAAAATACAATCCACCACTAATCCACTTGTGTACTTCTTCCTTTGAAGCCTGTTGAACAGCAGGGACTTTAGAGGTGTCCTAATTAAATCTCTAATCCATTACAATACATATTTTCTGCTTTTGGCTCTATAACCTTTATTGTAACTATGCAACTCTGTTAATACAGTGCAAAAACAAATATGGATAACATATGAATAAATGGATATGGCTATTGGCCTGAAGTGGGCCAGATTTGATATACGAGCTATAGTTTAGCAAAATTTCATATAGGTGGAAGAGGCAAAATTGTGCCCCTTTGAAGAATAAAAATCATGAAAACTGACTCAAAAGAAATAGGTCACCTGAATAGTCTTTTATAAATAAAAAATAGGGGCATCTGGGTGGCTTAGTTGGTTAAGTGTCTGAGTGTTGATTTCACCTCAGGTCATAATCTCAAGATTTGTGAGATCAAGGCCAGCATTGGGCTCTGTGCTGACAGTGTGGAGCCTGCTTGGGATTTCTCTCTCTCTCTCTGTACCTCTCCTGCTCTCCCTCCCTCAAAAATAAATAAATAACCACTTAAAAAATAAATAAATAAGGGCACCTGGGTGGCTCAGTTGGTTAAGTGTCTGATTTTGGCTTAGGTCATGATCTTGAGGTTTGTGGATTCAAGCCCCACATTGGGCTCTGTGCTGACAGCTCAGATTCTGTCTCCCTCTCTCTTCAGATTCTGTCTCCCTCTCTCTGACTCTCCCCTGCTCATGCTGTCTCTCTCTCTCTCTTTCAGAAATAAATAAAACATTTTAAAAAATAAAAAGGAGAACTATAGGAGAACATGGATGCAAAAATTCTCAACAAAATACTAGCAAATTGAATTCAATAATACATTAAAAAATCATTCATTGTAATCAAGTGGGATTTATTCCTGGGTTGCAAGTGTGGTTCAATATTCACAAATCAATCAATGTAAGGTACCACATTAATAAAAGAAGAATAAGAACCATATGATCATTTGAACATATGCAGAAAAAGCATTTGACAAAGTACAACACTCATGATAAAAAAACAACAAAGTATGGTTGGGGGAACATAACTCAACATAATAGAGGCCATATATGAACAACCCACAGCTGATATTATACTAAATGGGGAAAAACTGACAACTTTTCATCTACAGTCAAGAACAAGACAGGGATGTTCACTCTTACCCTTGTTATTTAACAAAGTACTCAAAGTCCTAGCCACAGCAATCAGACAACAAAAAGAAAGAAAAGGCATCCAAATCAGCAAGGAGGTAGCCAAACTTTCACTATTTGCAGATGACATAATACTCTGTATAGAAAACCCAAAAGACTCCACCAAAAACCTGCTAAAACTGATAAACGAATTCAGTAAAGTTGTAGGATATAAAATCAGTGTACACGAATCTGTTGCATTTCTATACACCAATAATGAAGCAGTAGAAAGAGAAATTATGGAAACAATCCCATTTATAATTGCACCAAAAACCATAAGACACCTAGTAATAAACCTAACCAAAGAGGTGAAAGACCTATACTCTGAAAACTATATGAAAGAAACTGAAGAAACTGAATATGACACAAAGAAATGGAAAAGCATTCCATGCACATGGATTGGAAGAATAAATGTTGTTAAAATGTCTATACTACCCAAAGCAATCTATATGTGTACTGCAATCCATATCAAAATACCACCAGCATTTTTCATAGAGCTAGAACAATCCTAAAATTTGCATGGAACCACAAAAGATCCCAAATAGGCAAAGCAATCTTGAAAAAGAAAGGCAAAGCTGAGGGCCACAATTCCAGACTTCAAGCTATTTTACAAGCTGTAGTGATTGAACCAATATGGTATTGGCACAAAAATAGTCAATGGAACAAAATAGAAAACCCAGAAATGAGCCCACAACTATATGGTTGATTAATCTTCAATAAAGCAGGAAAGAATATGCAATGGGAAAAAGTCTTTTCAGTAAATGGTGATGCAAAAACTGGACAGCAAAATGCAAAAGAATGAAACTGGACCACTTTCTTATACCAAACACAAAAATAAATTCAGAATGGATTAGAGACCTAAATTAGAGATAGGAAACCATAAAAATCCTAGAAAACACACAGTAACTTCTTTCACATCAGCTGTAGCTACTTCTTTCTAGATATGCCTCCCTAGACAAGGAAAGAAAGTAAAAAATGACCCATTGGTACTATATCAAAATAAAAAGCTTCTGTACAGCAAAGGACACAATGAACAAAACTAAAATGGGGGTAGATATTTGCAAATGATATATTGGATAAAGGGTTAGAATCCAAAATATATGAAGAATTTATAAAACTCAATATCCCCAAAATGAATAATTCAATTAATAATGGGAAAAGGACATTAATAAACATTTTTTAAATTTTTTAAAACAAATTTATTAACATTTTAAAAAGAAGACAGATGACCAAGAGACACATGAAAACATGCTCAACATCACTGATCATGAGGGAAATATAAATTAAAACTACAGTGAGGATTCACTTCACACCTGTCAAAATGGCTAAAATCAACAACATAAGAAACAACAAGTATTGGCAAACATGTGGAGAAAGGGGAACTCTTGCGCTGTTGGTGGGAATGCAAACTGGGGCAGCCACTGTGGAAAACAGTATGAAGTTTCCTCAAAAAGTTAAAAATAGGACTACTCTATGATCGAGCAATCGCATGGGTATTTGATGTTTACCCAAAGAATAAAAACTACTAATTCAAAGGGATATATGCACCCTAATGTTTATAGCAGCATTATCAACAATAGCCAAATTAGGGAACCAGTCCAAATGTCCATTGGCTGATGAATGGATAAAGAAGAGGTGGTATATGTACACAATTGAATGTTACTCAGCCATAAAAAAGAATGGAATCTTGCCATTTGCAACAATATGGGTAGACCTAGAGAGTATCATGCTAAGGGAAATAAGTCAGTCAGAGAAAGACAAATACAATATGATTTCACTCATCTGTGGAATTTAAAAAATAAAATAAATGAGACAGAGAAAAAAAAAAGAGAGAGAGAGGCAAACCAAGAAACAAACTTTTAACTATAGAGAGCAAACTGATAATTACCAGATGGGAGGTGGGTGGGAAGATGGATTAAATAGGTGATGGGATTTAACACTAACACACTGAAAGGATCATACATCATAATCAAGTGGGATTTATCTCTGGTTTGCAAGGATGGTTCAATATACACAAATCAGTAAATGAGATACACCACATTAATAGAATGAACCAAAAATCATATATTCATCTAAATAGATGCAGCAAAGACATTTGACAAAATTCTGTATCCTTTCATGATAAAAACCCTCAACAAATTGTATATAGAAAAGACATATCTCAACCAACAAAGGCCATATATGACAAGCCCAAAGACATTATCATACTCAATGGTGAAAAATTATAAACATTTCCTCTAAGATCAGGTACAGACAGGGATGCCCTCTGTCATCACTTTTATTAAACATAGTATTGAAAGTGCTAGCTAGAACAATCAGGCAAAATAAAGAAACAAAAGGCATCCAAATTAGAAATAAAGAAAATTGTCATTATATACAGATGATATGATCTTATAGAATATTCTATTTACTCAACCAAAACACTGTTCAATGAATTCAGTAAAGTTGCAGGATATAAAAATCAATGTAAGAAATCAGTGTTTTTATACACAAACAACAGATCATCAGAAAAGTAAAGAAAGAAAACTATCCTGTTCACAACAGCATAAAAAATAATAAAATATTTAGGAATAAATGTGTCCAAGTGAAACATCTGTACAACAAAACCACAAGACTTTGATAAACCTCTGCATAGTATGTTTGGAAAATGATTTTTATCAAAAAAGCCAGTTGTAAACTACAATGGGTATCTTTATTAATAATGGTGTTTTATTTTTTTTCCTTTTATGGAGCTTTGATGTTTTATTTCCTTAATTATTATGATTTTATTTTATTATTTTAAAACTTATTTACATATTTTGAGAGAGACAGAGAGGGATAGAATATGAATCTAGTGCAGGGCCTGACTCAGGGCTCGAACCGATGAACCACAACTTGAGCTGAGGTTGGAGCCCCTCAGGAGCCCCTGATTTTATTTTTTAACTGAAATATAGTTGACATACAATATTATATTGGTTTTAGATGTACCACATAATGATTCAAAATTTATATACTTTATGAAATAATCACCATGAAAAATTTAGTTACCATGAAAAATTTAGTTACCATTTGTTAACAAAGTTACTACATTATAGACTATATTCCCTATGCTATACTTTACATTCAGGACTTGTTTTAAACTGGAAGATTGTGCCTCTTAATTCCCTTCACCTATTTTGTCTATTCCCCTCAGTCCCTCTCGACTGTCAACCAGCAGTTTGTTCTCTATGTTTGAAAATTGGTCTCTGTTTTATATTGTTTGTGTATATATCTATATTTATTATAATTATATATTATATAAAATATAATTATATTTATATATGTATATAAATACATAAATATAAACATATGTATATATTATATTGTCTCTGTATATTTATATATAAATATATATATTTAGATTGTATATAATCATATGTATGTATAATATGATATCATATGGTATTTGTCTTTCTCTGATTTATTTCACTTAGCATAATACTCTCTAGGTCCATCCATGTTGTCATGATGGCAAGATTTTGTTCTTTTTTATGGCTGAGTAATATTCCATTATACATATACATCACATCTTTATCCATCAGTGGACAATTAGTTTGCTTCTATATCTTGACTATTGTAAATAATACTACAATAAACATCGGGGTGCATATAACTTCAATATTTGCGTTTTTGTATTCTTTGGATAATTACCCAGAAGTGAGACTGCTGGACCATATGGTAGTTTTATTTTTAATTAAAGTTTTTAAAGTTTATTTTTGAGAGAGATACAGCAAGAATGAGTGGGGGAGGGGCAGACAGGGGAAGAGAAGGAGAATCCCAAGCAAGTTCTGCACTGTCAGCACAGAGCCTGATATGGCGCTTGAGATCATGACCTGAGATCATGAAACCAAGAGTCAGATGCTTAACCAACTGAGCCACCCAGGATCCCCCATTTTTAATTTTTTGAGGAAACTCCATACTCTTTCCCATGGTGGCTGCACCAATTTACATTCCCACCAATAGAGCACAATGGTTCCTTTTTCTCCACATATTTGCCAATACTTGTCACTTCTTGTCTTTTTGACAATAGCCATTTGACTTGTGTGAAGTGATAACTCACTGTGTTTTTTTAAATTTGCATTTCCCTGATGATTAGTGATATTGGCCTTCTGCTTTCTTTGGAAAAATATCCATTCAGGTCTCCTGCTCATTTTAACCCCTTATCAGATATATCATTTGCAAATTTCTTTTCTCATTCAGCAGGTTGCCTTTTTGTTTTGTTGATGGTTTCCTTTAACGTACAAAACCTTTTTAGTTTGATGTAATCCTATTTGCTATTTTTACTTTTGGTTCCCTTCTCTGAGGAGAGAGATCCAAACAAATATTGCTAAGACTAGTGTTCAAGAGTTTAATGTCTATGTTTTGTTTCAGGTGTTTTATGGTTTCAGGTCTTAAATTTAGGTCTTCAGTGCATTTTATTTTTGTATATGATATAAGAAACTGGTTCAGTTTTACTCTTTTTACTATAGCTGTCCAGATTTCCCAGCACCACTTATTGAAGATCATCTTTTCCTATTGTATATCTTGTCTCCTTTGTCTTAGATTAATTGACCATATAAATGTGGGTTTATTTGTGGACTCTGGTTCCATTGGCCTATGTATCTGTTTTTGTTCTCTACCATACTGTTTTGATTACTATAGCTTTATAGTATAGTAGTATAGTTTGAGGTCATGGAGAATGATAAGTTCGGTTTTCTTCTTTATTTGTTCTAAAAATACCATTGGTATTTTGATAGGGATTGTACTGAATTTGTAGATTGCTTTGGGTAGTAATGACATTTTAACAATACAAATTTTTTCAACTTATGAGCATAAAATATCTTTCCATTTATTTGTGTCACCTTCAATTTCTTTCATCAGCGTGTCATAGTTTCCAGAGTCCTGGTCTTTCACCTCCTTGGTTAAATTGATTCCTGGGTATTTTATTCTTTATGGTGCAATTGTAAGTGGGAATATTTTCTTTTGTTTTCCTTTTTTTAAAAAAGAATTTGTAATGATTTTTATTTATTTCTCAGAGAGAGAAAGAGAGACAGCGTGAGCAGGGGAGGGTCAGAGAGAGAGGGAGATACAGAATCTGAAGCAAGATCCGGGCTCTGAACTAGCTGTCAGCACAGAGCCTGACGCAGGGCTCGAACCCACGAACCATGATATCATGACCTGAGTCGAAGTCAAACACTTAACCGACTGAGCCTCCCAGGCACCCTGGGAATGTTTTCTTAGTTTCTTCTTCTGACAGTTTGTTATTACTGTGCAGAAATACATCTGACTTCTGTATATTCATTTTTATCCTGCAACTTTCTTAAGTTCATTTGTTACTTATAGTCTTGTGGTGATTTTTAGGGTTTTCTATCTATAGTATTATTCGTCTACATACAGTGACAGTTATAGTTCTTTGTTACCAATGGATGCCTTTATTTCTATTTCTTGTCTCATTGGTGTGGCTAAAATTTCAGTATTATATTGAATAAATGTGATGGGAGCAGACATCATTGTTTTGTTTTTGATCTTAGATGAATAGCCAAAAGCTTTTGAGTGAGGAAAGCTTTTCATTGAGTATTCTGTTAACCTTTGTCTTTTCACATATAGTCTTTTTTTTTCTTAAAGTTTATTGTCAAGTTGGTTTCCGTATAACATCCAATGCTCATCCCCACAAGTGTGCTTCCCCATGCCCATCACCCCCCTTCCCCTTTCCCCCAACCCTATCAGCCCTCAATTTGTTCTCAGCATTCAAGAGTCTCTCATGGTTTGCCTTTCTCCCTCTCCCCAACTATTTTTCCCCTTCTTATCCCTCATGGTCCTCCATTAATTTCCTCCTAATCCACCTACAGGTGCAAACATATGGTATCTGTCCTTCTCTGCCTGACTTATTTTGCTCAGCATAACACCCTCTAGTTCCATCCACGTTGCTACAAATGGCCAGGTTTTATTCTTTCTCATTGCCATGTAGAATTCCGTTGTATAAATATACCACATCTTCTTGATCCATTCATCACTTGATGGACACTTAGGCTCTTCCCATGATTTGGCGATTGTTGAGAGTGCTGCTGTGAACATTGGAGTACATGTGCCCCTATGCATCAGCATTTCTGTATCCCTTGGGTAGATTCCTAGCAGTGCTACTGCTGGGTCATAGGGGAGTTCTATTGTTAATTTTTTGAGGAACCTCCACACTGTTTTCCACAGGGGTTACACCAGTTTACATTCCCGCCAACAGTGTAGGAGGGTGCCCGTTTCTCCACCTTGTCTCTTTTCTCTCCTTGTCAGCATCTAGAGTCTCCTGATTTGTTCATTTACCCACCATGATCAAGTAGGATTCAATCCTGGCTTATAGGGCTGGTTCAACATTTGCAAATCAATCAATTGTGATTGCAATACATTTGTAATACATTGTGATACATCACATTTACAAGAGATAAAAACCATATGATTCTGTCGATAGATGCAGAAAAAGCACGTGACAAGATAAAGCATCCCTTCTTAATAAAGACCCTTGAGAAAGTCTGGATAGAAGGAACTTACTTAAACATCATAAAAGCCATCTATGAGAAGCCCTCAGCTAACATCATCCTCAATGGGGAAAAACCAAGAGCTTTCCCCCTGAGATCAGGAACATGACAGGGATGTCCATTCTCACCACTGCTGTTTCACATAGTGCTGGAAGTCCTAGCATCAGCCATCAGACAACAAAAGAAAATAAAAGGCAGCAGAATTGGCAAAGAAGAAGTCAAACTTTCACTTTTTGCAGACGACATGATACTCTACATAGAAAACCTGACAGACTCCACCAGAAGCCTATTAGAACTGATCCAAGAATTCAGCCAAGTTGCAGGGTACAACATCAACATACAGAAATCGGTTGCATTTTTATACACCAATAATGAAGCACCAGAAAGGAAAATCAAGAAACTGAGCCCATTCACAATTGCACAAAAAAACATGAAATACCTAGGAATAAACCTAACCAAAGATATAGGAGATCTGTATGGTGAAAACTATAGAAAACTTATGAAGGAAATTGAAGAAGACACAAAGACATGGGAAAACATTCCATGCTCATGGGTCAGAAGAATATTGTTAAAATGTCATTACTATCCAAAGTAATCTATATATTCAATGCGATCTCAATCAAAATTGTACCAGCATTCTTCTCAAAACTAGAACTGTCCTAAAATTTGTATGGAACCACAAAAGACCCTGAATAGCCAAAGTAATATTGAAGATGAAAACCAAAACGAAAGGGATTACCATCACAATAGTCTTTAATATGCTGAGGTATGTTGTCTCCAAACCCACTTTGAGAATTTTTTAATGTTTATGGAGAGAGAGAGAGAGAATAAGCAGGGGAGGGGCAGAGAGAGAGGGGGATGGAGGATCCAAAGTGGGCTCTGGGCTGACAGCAGAGAGCCCAATGTGGGGCTCAAATTCACCAACTGTGAGAGCATGACCTGAGCTGAAGTCAGACCCTTTAATCGACTGAACCACCCAGATATCCCGAGAGTTTTTATCATAAGGTATGTTGAATTTTATCAAATGTCTTTACTACATCTATTGAGATTGTTATATAGTTTTACCCATCATTTTGTTAATGAGGTATATCACTTTGATTTGTGTAAAACAAACCATCCTTGCATCCCTGGGATAAATCACATTTGATCATGGTGTATGATCAGTTCAATGTATTGTTGAATTATTTTGCTACAAAATTTCCAGGGTCTTTGCATTTATGTTTATTACAGATATTGGCCTACAATATTGTGGGGTTTTTTTCGTAGATTTGTCTGGTTTTGTTGCCAGGGTAATCTTGGCCTCAGAATGAAATTGGAAGGTTTTTTTTTTTTTCATCAAATTTTGGGAACAGTTTGAAGAGCACAGGTATTAACTACTCATTAAATGGTGGAGTTTACATGTAAAGCTGTGTGAACTGGACTTTTGTTTATCGGGAGTTTTTTGATTACCAGTCCAATTTCATTACTAGATATCGGTCTATTCAGATTTTGCTTTCTAATTCAAGACTTGAAAGATTATATATTTCTAGGAATTTATTCATTGCTTCTAGGTCATTCACATTGTTGGCCTATAAATGTTTGTAGCAGTCTCTTTTAATCTCTATTTCTGTGGTTTTGGTGTAACTTCTCTTTCATTTTTTACTTCAAATATTTGGGCCTTTTTTTTCTTGATGAGTCTGGATGATGGCTTATCAATCTGATTTATCTTTTCAAGGAAACAGCCCTTAGTGTCATTGAACTTTTCTATTATTTTGTTATTTCTTATTTATTTCTACTGTGAGTTTTATTACTTTCTTCCTTCTACTAATATTGGGATTTGTTTGTCCTTTTTTTTCCAGTTCCTTTAGCTGTAAGTTTAGATTGTTTGTTTGAGGTATTTCTTGTTTCTTGAAGTAAAGTTCAAGAAATGAGAACTATAAACTTCCTTCCTAGAACTGCTTTTGCTGCATCCCATAGACTTTTGAATGTTGTGTTTCTATTTTCAGTTGTCTCCAGGTATTTTTTGATTTCCTCTTTGATTTTCATGATTTTCAACCCATTTTCTGTTGAGTAGCATCCTATTTAGCCTCTATGTGCTGTTTGTTTCCAGTTGTTTTCTTGAAATTGATTTCTAGTTTCATAGTTTGTGGTCAGAAAAGATGCTTGGTGTGATTTCAATCTTCTTAAATTTATTGAGACTTTCTTTGTGATATAGCATGTGATCTATCCTGGAGTTGATCCATGCACAATTGAAAAAAATATGTGTTCTGTTGTTTTTGTCTGTGATGTGTTGTACTATGTATGTAGTCAATCTGGTCTAATGTGTTATATTAAGGCCACTGTTTCTTCACTGATATTCTGTCTGAATAACATATCCATTGATGTAAGTGGGTGACTAAACACCCCTAGTATAATACTACTATTATATACTTTATGCCTTACTGTCAATGTTTTCCTTACATATCTGTTACTATTGCTTTATATATATTAAACATACCTCTTTTGGAAGCAAAGATATTTATAGTTGTTATCATTATGTAATGCGCTTCTTTGTCTCTTGCTGCAGTCTCTAAAGTGTACCCCAGCTTTCTTTTTGTTTTCATTTTCTGGGATATCTTTTTCCATCTCTTTTCTCAGTCTGTATATATCTTTAAACCAGAAGTGAGTCTCTTTAAGTAGCATATATTTAGGTCTTTTTTTTTTTTTTTTTTAATCCATTCACAACCCTGTGTCCTTTGATTGGGGTATTTAGTTCATTTATATTTAATCACTGATACTTTATGTACTTTTTCCATTTTGTTAATTGTTTTCTCATTGTTTTTGTTGTTCTTCTCTGTTCCTTTCTTCTTCTCTTGCCTTCTTCTTGTATGATTTGATGGATTTCTTTAGTGTTATATTTGGATTTCTTTCTCCAATTTTTTTGTGTATCTATTATAGGTTTTGGTTTGTGGTTACCATGAGGCTCATATATAACATTCTTTGTACATAGCAGTCTATTTTAAGTTCTGGTTGCTTATATTTGAACAAATGCTAAAAGCTCTATAGTTTTAGTCTCCCCTCTCATATTTTATGTTTTTATTGTCATATTTTACTGTTTCTTTCTTTTTTTTTTTAATGTTTTATTTATTTCTAGGAGAAAGGAAGACAGCGTGAACAGGGGAGGGTCAGAGAGAGAGGGAGTCACAGACTGAAATAGGCTCCAGGCTCTGAGCTGGCAGTCAGCACAGAGCCCGACGCGGGGCTCGAACCCACCAACCGCGAGATCATGACCTAAGCGAAAGTCGGACGCTTAACCGACTAAGCCACCCAGGCGCCCCTTTACTGTTTCTTTTTATGTTGTATATGCCTTAACTAATTATTGTAGATATAGTTTATTTTACTACTTTTGTTTTTCAACCTTCATACTAGCTGTATCAGTGGTTGATCTACTACACTTACTGTATGTTTGCTTTTGCCAGCTTTTTTTTTTCTTTCTTATTTTTCTTAGTTCTAGGTATGGCCTTTTCTTTTCTCCTTAAAGAGGTCCCTGCAAGGAGCATCTGGGTGGCTCAGTCAGGTAAGCCTCTGACTTTGGCTCAGATCATGATCTCACAATAGTGGGTTTGAGTCCCCAGTTGGGCTCCATGCTGACAGCTCAGAGCCTAGAGCCCAGAGCCTGCTTCAGATGCTGTATCTCCTCTGCACCTCCCCCTCTCATGCTCTGTCTCAAAAATAAATAAAACATTAAAAAAAATTTTTTAAAAGAGGTCCCTGCAGTATTTCCTGTAAGCCCACTTTAGTGACAATAAACCATTTTAACTTTTATTAAATTTTTTTGTCTAGAAAGTTCTTAATCTCTCTTTATATTCTTAATAATAAAGTTGCCAGATATAATATTTTTGGTTGTAGGGTTTTTCCTTTTAGCATCTTGAGTATATCTTACCACTCCATTGTGGCCTGTAAAGTTTCTTCTGAAAAAATCAGCTAATAGTCTTATGGGTATTACTTTGTACATAACTGTTTGCATTTATATAGCTGCTTTAAAATTTTTTTTAATTAAAAAAGTTTAATTTTTATTTATTTTTGAGAGAGAGAGACACACAGCACCAGCAGGGGAGGGGCAGAGGGAGAGGGAGGGAGACAGAATCTGAAGGAGGCTCAAGGCTCTGAGATGTCAGAACAGAGCCTGAAACAGGGCTCGAACTCAAAGACCACAAGATCATGACCTGAGCCAAAGTCAGATGCTCAAATGACTGAGCCACACCGTATCTTGCTGCTTTTAAGAATCTCTATCTTTAATGATAGACATCTAAATCATTGTGTGTCTTGCAAGACCTATTTGGATTCATTCCATTTGGGGCTTTCTGCACTTTCTAGACCTAGACATCTGTTTCTTCCTTCAGGTTAGGGAAGTTTTCAGCTGTTATTTCTTCAGAGAAGTTTTCTGTCTCATTGTCTTGCTTCTCCTAGGCACCCTAAAATGTAAATGTTAGTGTGCTCAATATTGTTCCTGGGGTCCCCTAGATTTGTAAAAAATTCTCTTTGCTGTTGCTCTTTGTTGTTCTTGTTTAACTTGGGTGATTTCCACTATCCTGTCTTCCAGATGACTGATTAATGTTTCTGCATCATCTAATCAGCCACTTCTTCCTTCTGCTACCTTCCTCATTTTAGTTATTATATTCTTTAGCTCTGATTATTCATTTTTTATATCTTCTCTTTAAGTTCCCTCTGTTTTTCTGCATTCTTCCTTTGATTTGGGTAAACATCTTTATGAGCATGAGCATTACTTTGAACTCTTTTTTTTAAATGTTTATTTATTTTTAAGAGAGAGAGAAAGAGGGAGACACAGAATCTGAAGCAGGCTTCAGGCTCTGAGCTGTCAGCACAGTGCCCGATAGGGCTCAAACTCACAAACCTCGAGATCATGACCTGAGCTGAAGTAGGATGCCCAACCATCTGAACCACCCAGGCACTCACATTACTTTGAACTCTTTACAGGTAGGTTGCTTATCTCCATTTTTAAAAGAACTTTTTATGATTTTTTGGAGCATATTCCTCTGTCTTCTCATTTTGCCTGTTTTTATATATTAAATTGATAGTTTTGTCTCCCAGCCTTGAAAGAGTGACCATATGTAGAAAGTGTCCTGTGTGTTCCAGAAGTGTACTTCTACTTGTTTGCCAGAACCAATACATACATGTCCTTTCTATGTATTGTGTGAACCATTCTATAATGACTGGGCTTTAAGTATTGCTCATGGCTGGGGCTGGGACCAGCTAAGCTGGTTGCTGGCCACAACTGTTGTGGGTGCACTGGTGGTCAGGTCTGGTCCCACTGGGGCAAAATATGCTCAGGAAACACTGGTGACATTCAAGGTCACCTGTTGGGGTATGTTGGAACAGGAGGTGCTTTGGTGGGGCATTGATCCCAGCTGAGTCTACCTGCTGAATGTGACAGGATGGAAGTTACTTTGGGGATGAGCTGGTTCTGGCCAAGTTTGCTTACCAGTGATTCATCATGGGAGACACCCTGGAGAGGCTCCTGCTGGGGCAGGTCCATAGGGGTGCCAAGTCTAGGTAAGCAGTGCTAGCAAGATGGATGGAGAGGTTCAGAAATGGCACTTGCTGGCACTGGGCCAGCAAGGTAGAGAAGGGTAAGAAAAACGATGCCTGCCAGTGCTCCATTCCTGGAGAAAGTTTCTCCAGATCCGTTCCCCTATGTGGTACGCTCTAAAATTGGTCAATAAATCTTCACATATGGCCAGAGAACTTTTAAACTGCTTCCCCTCTGCTGGGTCTTAGAGCAAGTGAGTTTGTGCACGGACCCTTTAAGAGTGGAGTCTTGGTTTCCTATAACCCTCCAGCTCTACTAGAGTAAAGCCCTGCTGATTTTCAAAGGCAGATAGTATATGGGCTTGTTTCCCTAGTACAAGTCCCCTAGGTGCATATGTCACGTGTGTGCCCAGAGTGGGGCTTGAATCCTTCACTCGTCAGGGAGGACCTCTGTGTTTGTGATATGGCTTCCACTGTTTGTCCCTGTGGTGGGACTGTAGATCCTGAGGTCATATCTTTACCCCTTCTGCATAACTTGATGTAGCTTTTCTTATATGTTTAGTTGTGGAAGAGCAGTTCTCTTGGTCTTTAGGTCATTCTCAGAGAGAGTTGCTGTATATGTAGTTGTAGTTCTGGTTGTTGTGGGAGGAAGTAAGCTCAGAGGTCTTCCTATTCTGCCATCTTGGTCTTGAGTTATGGTTGTTTTTTATTCCTTCAGTTTGTATCACCAATAGATATCAACTGGCATCCAAGCTAGCCTATAGTTTTAACTAGCTCTAAATTAGTTGATTGCATTAGTGTATTCCCCTAACCCCCTTCCCCAATGGTCTTTCCTCTAAATCTAATTCCTGATTTTAGGGTTCTCAACACTGCTACTGGTGAAAGCTTTTTTTTTTTTTTTCTTTTTCTCACACATTGTGCCTGGCTTTACCCAAACCATTATGATATGTTGGTGACTTTTGCAAATGAATAATGTTATTTTTTAAACCTTTGGGAACTTCATTTAAAAAATGTTTTATTTATTTTTGAGAAAGAAAGAGTGTGAATAGGTGAGGGACAGAGAGAGAGGGAGACACAGAATCGAAAGCAGGTCCCCGGCTCTGAGCTGTCAGCACAGAGCCCAATGCAGGTCTCAAACCCATGTACTGTGAGATCATGACCTGAGCCAAAGTTGGATGCCCAACCTACTGAAGCACCCATGTGCCCTAACCAATAATACTATTTGTAATGTTTACCAACCATTTTCTCTGAGACAACTTATTCAGATCCCAGTACCAGTGTTCTCATTTGAAACAGATATTGAATTCTTTAAATGTAAAGGTTTGCAATATTTAAAAATAACCAGTATTGGAAAAAGTAAAAGAAAATGGACTGATGAACTAAACACTTTTCCAAAGAAGACATTCATATGGCCAAAAGGTACAGAAAAAGGTGCTCAGTATCACTAATCACCAGAGAAATATTAATAAAACCACAATGAGATATCACTTCCTACGTATTAGAATGGCTACTATCAAAAATAAAGATGATCCAAGGATGTGGAGAATAGGGAATCCTTGTGCAATATTGGTGGAAATGTAAATTGGTGCAACAACTATGAATAAAGTATGGAGGTTTTTCAGAAATATAAACAGAACTACCATGTGATCCAGCAATACCACTTCTGTGTATATATAATAAAAACAAGATATTGAACAGATCTGTACTCCCATGTTCATTGCAACATTACTCACAATACCCAAAATATAGAAGCAACTCAAGTGTCCATCAACAGGTAAATTGATAAAGAAGATGTCTACATATACAATGACATATTAGGACATTAGAATCATGAGGAAAAAAAAGTCATTGAAACAGAATAGAAAAGTGGTTTACTGGGGCTGATGGAAATGGAAAAAGGTTGGTGAAAGCATATACTTTCAATTATAAGATGAATAAGGTTTGGGGATATAATGTAAAACATGATGACTATCATCAGATGTGTTAATTAACTAGATGGGGGAATATAAACATAAGTCAAATTACCACAATGTACATTTAAAATAGATCTCACTTTTGTCAATTATACCTCAACCAATCTGAAAAAATGTATAGTAGCATGTAAGAGAAACTAGGGCAAAAAAAAAAAAAAGGCTAGATGTTAAGCTTTGTGAGGTATGGCCTTTTCCTGGCTTATTTTACACAAAGGGATAGCTTTTAAGGAATCTAAAATGAAAGTACTGGGTGTTTAATAGGGCCCTTTTATCTTGCTGGGCCTTGAAAGGTTGACTAACTTCTAGTCTGGGACAACTGTCTGGGATTTTTCCCAGTTTTAATATTAGATGTCTTGCATCCTGGGCAATCCCTCAGTCCCAGGAAAACTGGGAAAGCAGTCACTTTAGCTTTGAGCTCCAATTTCTGTATCATTAGATAGCCAAAAAATCTGCTCAAGCTCTCTGTCTTTTGGTTGGTTGTTTTGAATCACCAAATGCCTAAGTGTTAAAAGGATGCTCAGTGTCCCTGTATACATCAAGATCAATTCCACAGTCAGATTTTTGAATTTTCTCTTCTTTTGCCTGCCATACTCTTCCACTCAGTCTTTCTGCAGCTAGCATAATTTAGGACTCATCTCAAGTATCATCTCCAAAAAAATGACTTATGTACATTGGGCCTGTTCTTAGGGCATTCTCTCTCCCACTGCTCTATGATATGTTCTTCATAGCACTTATCAATATTTCAAATTATTCCTTTGTTTGATTACATGCTTATTGTCTGGCTACCCTAGTCTAAGGTATTCAGGGATTTTTTAACTAGCAGGAACTTAGTCCACTTTGTTTATTTCCACGTACACAGCATTTAGAATATTTCCTGCAGTTGGTGGGTCCTAAAGAAATACTTGTTGAATGAATAAATAAATGAATGAATGAATGACTCCTTTTCCATTTTCAGAGTTTTCCAAGACTTTGCAAGTTACACCATAGTAAATAACTCCCTATCTGACTCTTCGGGCCCCCTTCTCCAGGAGGCTGAAATGGAGTTCTTTAATGGGGCTCACTTGTCCAGTTGGTTTTTCATAGTTAAACCAAGAAGCACAATACAAGACTCCAAAGCTTAACTTGTCATAATTTAAATTCTTTATGAGGTTGACAGCTCAACTATCCATGAACATCTTCATATATCCTTAGGAAAGTCATGCAGGAGTAGGTTTATGTTAATGACCAATCTGTCAAAGCAAAATGCAAATGATTATGAGTCACTTTGCTGACTGAATGTACTAGTGCTGTGGACCGTTGATGAACTCGAAGGGAGTGGTTGTGCACAAGGGAACTCATACTGTGGCAAATATTCTCATCAGTGCTATATCTCTGAGAGCCAGTGAGGAAAAATATAGGAAAAATAAAGAAAATCGGAACTGTAAGCTGGTTTTGGATAATGATTATGCTACTATTGTATGCTCCTTATGAAGTACATCCTTGATGATAAATAATACAGTAAGATTCCTAAAATACAATTTTCTTGGAATAATCCTTTTTCAGTTAAGAAAGTAAGATATAGGCTATAATTATATAAACATAATAATAATAGCTGCCATATTGGGTGAACCAAAATCCATAGAGCCATATTCAACGCCTTTCTTCCTCTCACATTCTACATCTAGTCATTCTGCACATTCTGTTGCTTCTACCATCAAATATATTCAGGATGTGACCATTTTCTGCTACCTCTACTGTTCCTGCCCAGTTCCAAGGTCTTATGAAGTATTGTCTGAATTGCAATAATATTTAACTGGTATAACTTATTTCTAAATTTTTTGAACATTTAATGACAGCTTGAGAAAAGACAATATATTTTTATTTGTTTATGAATGGGAAGTTGAACAAAATTTATATTTGTTTTTCTAAGCTTTTGCAGGGTGTGGGGACAGGGAGAAGCAGACTATGGCCAGCTGGCCAAATTCTTGCTTCACATTTTTATAAATAAAGTTTTATTGGAACAAACCATGCCTTTCATTTGCATATTGTGTATGGCTGCTCCACTAAAATGGCAGGGCTGAGTAGTGTAAACAGAGACCATTTGATCTGCAAGGCTTAAAATATTTCGTCTTTGAAAATCACTCCCCCAAATTCAGAAAATGAGATCATATTTGTGGTTACCAGAGGCAAAGAGTGTAGGGAGGGGGAATTGGAGGAAAGAAACTTTGTCAAAATGCACAAACTTGCAGTTACAAGATAAGTACAGTATTAGGAATGTAATATATAACATGACTATACATAATACTGCTGTATGATATACAGGAAGGTTGTTAAATCCTAAGAGTTCTCTCCACAAAGGTACTTTTTTCCTTGTTTTTAAAAATTGTATCTATATGATGGATGTTAATTAAGCCTATTGTGGTAACCATTTCACAATATATGTAAATTAAAGTATCATCCTGTACACCTTAAACATATACAGTGATGTATGTCTATTACTTCTCAATAAAACTGGAAAAAAATGTTTACTATTTGGCCTTTAATGAAAAAGCTTGCTTATCCCTGAGCTAGAGGATAATATTTCAAGTTCTTGTAAAATCATTGTAAAACGACATGTTATGTTTGCTTTCCTTAAGTCTAGCCAGTAAATTTCTAGAAGCATTATTCTCAAACTTTAAGAATACTTATGTAAAAAAATTTTGTCAAAAGTATAACCCAGAAAAGTTTCCTTCCCTAACACAAACCTGCTATTTTTAAGATACATAAGCTCAGTATCCTATCGTATCTAAAAACCAATATCCTATCAATTGAAGTAATTAAAGTCCTCAGGCCACCACAATTTAAAATTAATGTTCTGGCCAAATTGCAACAAATGTTTTATGTGGCTCCATTTTCTGTTGCATTTACAAGTTGAATTAGGTTCTTTTTTTCACAAAAGGGATCAAGAACATCATTCTACTCTGGAAACTTCCTGTAAGGCATATGTTTATTTATTGAACGACACTGGGTGCTCTTATTAATGGACTATCTATATAATTACAAAGGTTGTATCATCTAGTTCTAAGGCTCTATCATATATAAGCTATATGTTATTGTGGGACCCAACTCACTTCAGCTCTCTTAAACACCTCCCCACATCTTATGTTTGCCTAAAACTGAGCTCTGAATCGTAACCAGTACCGTCCAAATCTGCTTCACTTCAGCAGTCCCCAGCTAGTCATGGCAGCTGCCTCCTTCTAGTCACTCAGGCTAAACAACTTAGACTCATCCTTATGCTTCTTTTGCTGATATTCTATATCCAAACTAACTATCTCAATAGCTTCAAAATATATCTGGAATCTTGTCACTTCTCACCATCTCCATAGCCACCACCCTAGTACCATCAATTCTTAAGTAGATCATTGCAATAGCCTTTCAGCGGGTCTCCCATGATGGTATGATGATGATGGTAAAACAGACATTCATTCTGGAAGACTTCTTTAAGGATGTCTTAATTTCTATAATAAATTATGTACTAAGATTTATGATTACATAAATTATATAATAAGAAATATGATGGTCTTATTTATGTAATAAGACGGTCAGTAGTTTTGGGAAAGATGGTGGAGTAGGAGGATCCTAAACTCACCTTTTGCCATGGATACACCTAGATAACATCCATATTAGTGTAAAGAACTCAGAAAATGACCCAAAGATTCGAGGGCACCTGGGTGCCTCAGTTGGTTAAGACAGTTGGCCCTTAATTTTGGGCTCAGGTCATGATCTAATGATTTGTGAAATTGAGCCCCATATTGGGCTCTGCTCTGAAAGCACAGAACCTCCTTGGGATTCTCTCTCTTTGCCTCTCCCCTGCTCATGCTCGCTCTCTCTCTCTCTCTCTCTCTCTCTCTCTCTCTCTCTCTCTCTCATTAATAAACCTAAACAAATTTTTAAAAAAGAAAGAAATTGGCTCAAAGACTGTCAGGACAGACTAAGATAAACATAGAGAAGAGGACACTGTTATGCCCAGATCGCGATGTCCCCAAAATCCTAAAACCACCAAGGAGTCCAAGTCACATATGCAAAAGCAAAGGGCGTTTATAAGGGCTTAAGCTCAGGCTCCCAAACCTGACCAACACAGTGGATCCATGCTGAGAGCCCTGGAGGACTGGGGTTTTTAATCACAGTTAGGGCGGGGAAAGGGGTGATGGGCAGAGACTACAATGTGACAGGACAGGGTGACGGCAGAGGTTGATGCGGCGCGGAGGGATTGGTGGGATTAAAACTGAGCGGGCCAGAAAAGTGGCAGGAACGTCCGGTACTTTCCTAACCTCCGTGATTGGTTCGGGCAGGGGGAAGGGCGGTGGCTCAAGCCTGCTGAGTCAGGCCTCAGAAACTTGGGCCTTATAATTTCTGGGGCCTTCTGAAGCCTTTCATGGTGCTGGTTTGGTTCTTCAGACACACTGAAGATAGGAAGAAGGGCAGAGATGCAGTCAGTAGCCAAGTTGATCTAGGAGATTATCCGCAGGAGGAAGGGCCACTGCAAAATTGGAGAAAGAGGAGCAGACCTCATGCTGGGAACCACAGGCATGGAGGCCTGCATTAGGAAGACAAATCTCCAAAACATTTGGCTTTGAAAACCAGAGGGGCTTAATTTTGCAAGTTTTTACAGTTAGTGGGGCTTAATACTTGCACCTTTAAAAAACAGCAGTTTGGGTGTGGGAGAGCCAGAAGGTGATAGGAAACTGAATTCCTGCCCTTAAAGAGATAGTACAACAAACAGCCCCAAGGAGATGTAGCACAGAAGCAGCAGTTTGAAAAATGCCTGAGGTAAATAGGAAGATTTATTTTACTAATCTCAGAATGTGTGCTGAAGGGGCAGGGATCTTTAGGAGGTTTCTACAAGAACAAAAGACCTGGAGGGTGCCATTTCTCTTCCCTGCCCCACCCCTCCCACCCCCAGCCTAGATACACTGACCACTGTGGGAACCAATGTGGTGTGAACACTCTCCATTTAGCTTGCTAACAGCATGCTTCACACGGATGCTTTTCTGTGACCTAGCCCCCCTCAAACCTGTCCTAAATTGAAGTCCGTCCAAAGCCGTGCCACAAGCATGACATTGTGCAAGCAGCACCAACAGGGGGTAGCACCACTCTAAAGTGACTCCTGGCCCTGGAGAGGGGACTATAATCACACACAGCAAAACTTATTCATATACAGCTTACAAAGGACTCATTTCAGATGTAAAGACATATGCAGCTTGAAAGTGAAGGGAAAGAAAAAATTATCATGCAAAGGGAAGTGAAAAGAAAGCTTTGATAACAATATTTACATTAGACTGAACATATTTAAAACAAAGACTGTTAACAAGAGACAAAGCGGGACACTACGTGATCATATAACAATTGTAACTACTTCTGCACCTAACATGGAAGCATTTCATAGAAGCAGCTATTAATAAACATAAAGGAAGTAATTGATAGTGACACAGTAATAATAGGAAACTTGAACACACCACTTACATCAATGGATAGATCATTCAAACAGAAAAACAATGAGGAAACAGTGGCTATGAATGACACATTGGAACACATGAATCTAACAGATATTTTTAGAACATTCCATCTTAAAAGCAGAATACACATTCTTTTCAAGTGTACATGGAGCATTCTCCAGAATGGATTACATGTAAGGCCACAAAACAAGTCTCAACAAATTAAAAAAATTGAAATCATGTTATGCATTTTTTTCTGACCATATTGTTATGAAACTCGAATCATTCACATGAAAACATCTGGAAAGAGCACATATACGTGGAGGTTAAATAACATGCTACTAAACAGTGAATGGGTCAACCATGAAATCAGGGGATCAAAAAAATAAAGGGAGACAAGTGAAAATGAAAACAAAGTTTCCAAATCTTTGGGATGAAGCAAAAGCTATTCTAAGATGGAAGTTTATACAATACAGGCCTACCTCAAGGAGCAAGAACATTTTCAAACAAACGGTCTAAGTTGACACTTAAAGGAGCTCGAAAAACAAGAACTAACAACACCAAAAACCAGTAGAAGAAAGGAAATAATAAAGATTAAATCAGAAATAAACAAAATGTAAGTAAAAAACCCAACAGAACATATCAATGAAACCAGGAGCTGGTTCTTTGTCAACAAAATTGATAAACCTTTAGACAGACTCATAAAAGAAAAAAGAGAGAGAGAAGACTCAAACAAAATCAGAAATGAAAGAGGAAAAATAACTGACACCTCAGAAATAGGATTATAAGAGAATATTATGAACAATTATATGCCAGCAAATTGGACAACCTAGAAAAAAATGGATAAATTCCTAAAAACATAACCACTCAAAACCGAATAAAAAAAAATTAGAAAATTTGGGCAAATCAATTACCAACAATAAAATTGAATCAGTAATCAAGAAACTCCCAACAAACAAGTCCAGGATTAGATGGAGTCATAGATGAATTCTACCAAACATTTAAAGAAGAATTAATACTTATGGTTCACACACTAGTCCAGAAAATAGAAGAGGTAGGAATGCTTTCAAATGTACTCTGTGAGGCCAGCATTGCCCTGGAAACAAAACCAGATAAAGACAGTACAAAAAAAGAGAACTACAGGCCAATATCTCTGATGAACATAGGTGCAAAATTTCTCAACAAAATATTAGCAAGCTTAATTCAACAATACATGAAAAAAACTTACCACAATCAAGTGGGATTTATTCCTGGGCTGCAAGGTGGTTCAATATTTGCAAGCCAATCAATGATACATTACATCAACAAGAGGAAGGATAAACCATAGGATCATTTCGATAGATCCAGAAAAAGCATACGACAAAATACATCATCAATTCATGAAAAAAACCCTCAAAGTAGGTTTAGAGGGAACATACATCAACATAATAAAGGCCAAATATGAAAAACCCACAGGTAACATCATATCCAACTGAAAAAAAGAGCTTTTCCCTCTAAGATCAAGAACAAAACAGGGATGTCCACTCTCATTACTTTTGTTTTTAGTCTTTTTTAAAAAAACTTATTTCTTTAAAATTCAAGTTCATTAACACACGATGTAGCATTGGTTTTAGGAGTAAAACTCCAGTGATTAATCTCTTACATGTGACATCCAGTGCTCTTCCTAACAAGTGCCCTCCTTAATGCCCATCACCCACTTAGCTCAGGCCCCCCAACCACCTCCCCTCTAACAAACACCAATCTGTACTCTCTATTTAAAGAGTCTCCTATGGTTTACCTCTCTCTTTGTTTTTATCTTATTTTTCCTTTCTTTCCCCTATGTTCATCTGTTGTTTCTTAATTTCCACACTAGTGAAATCATATATTTGTCTTTCTCTGACTGACTTATTTCTCTTAGCATAATATACTTTTAGTTCCATCCATGTTGTTTCAAATGGCAAGATTTCATTTTTTTTTCATCACTGGGTAGATTTCCATTATATATGTATATACATACACACATACACACACACCCCACATCTTTATCCATTCGTCAATTGATGAACATTTGGCTCTTTCCATAATTTGGCTATTGTTGATAACACTGCTATAATTATTGGGGTGCATGTGCCCCTTCAAATCTGCATTTTTGTATCTTTTGGATAAATACCTAGTATTGCAATTGCTGGGTCATTGGGTAATTTTTTGAGAAACCTATATACTGTTTTTTTCCCCCCACCCTCACCATTTTTATTCAAAATAGTCCTGGGAATCCTAGTGACAGAAATTAGACAACAAAAAGAAGTAAAAGGCATCCAAATTGGTCAGGCAGAAGTAAAACTCTATTTGCAGGTAACACAATACTATATATAGAAAATGCTAAAGACTCCACCCAAAAACTACTGGAAGTAATAAATTCAGTAAAATCTCACATATCCAATCAATATAAAGAAATCCATTGTATTTCTATATGCTAATAATGAAGTAGCAGGAAGAGAAATTAAGAAAACAATCTCATTTACAATTGTACCCAGAATATTAAAATACCTAGGAGTAAACTTAATCAAGGAAGTAAAATACCTGTACTCTGAAAAGTATTGGTGAAAGAAATCAAAGATGACATAAACATATGGAAAGATATTCCATGTTGATGGGCTGGGAGAACAAAATTGTTACAATGCCCATACTACACAAAGCAATCTACAGCTATAGGACAATCCTTATCAAAATGCCAACTTTTTTTTTTTAAAGAACTAGAACAAATAACCCTACAATTTGTATGGAACCACAAAAGATTCCAGATAGGCAAAGCAATCTTAAAAAAGAACAAAACGAGAGGTATCACATTCCCAGATTTCAAGATATGCTACAAAGCTACAGTAATCAAAACAGTATGGAACTGGCACAAAAATAGACACACAGATCAATGGAACAGAATATAGAGACTTTAAACCAGAAATAAACCAATGCCTATACAGTCAATTAATCTATAACAAAGCAGGAACGTGCATTGGGAAAACTGGACAGCTACATGCAAAAGAATGAAACTGGACCACTTTCTTACACCATTCACAAAAATAAACTAAAAGTGGATTAAAGTCATAAATGTGAGACCTGAAACCATAAAAATCCTACAAGAGAGCACAGGCAGTAATCTCTTTGACGTTGGCTAAAGAAATATTTTTCTAGATATGTCTCTTAAGGCAAGGAAAACAAAAGTCAAAATAAACCTTAGGACTACATAAAAATAAAAAGCTTCTGCATAGCAAAGGAAAAAACATCAACAAAACAATAAGACCACTACTGAATGGGAGAAGATATTTGTAAATGATATATCCAATAAGGGGTTTGGTTCCAAAATATATGAAGAACTTCTACAACTCAACACTTCCCCCAAATAATCCAATTTAAAAAATGGTCAGAAACTATGAACAGACATTTCTCCAAAGAAGACATATAGGTTAACAGATCCATGAAAATATGTTCAACATCACTCATCATGAGGGAAAAGCATATCAAAACCACAATGAGATATCACCTTACACTTGTCAGAATGACTAAAGTTAAAAACTCAAGAAATAACAAGTGTTGGCAAGGATGTAGAGAAAAAGGAACTTTCATGCACTGTTGGTGGGTATGCAAACTGGTGCATGCACCGTGAAGTTTCTCAAGTATGGAAGTTTCTCAAGAAATTAAAAATAGAACTACCAAATGATCCAATAATTTCATTACTGGGTATTCACCCACAGAGAATGAAAACACTAAATGAAAAAGATATATGCAACCCTATGTTTATTGCACAATTATTTACAATAGTGAAAATATTGAAGCAACCTCATTGTTTCTCAATAGATTAATGGAGACAGAAGATGTGTATATAAACAATGGAATACTACTCAGCCATAAAAAGAATGAAATCTTGCTATTCGCAACAACATGGATAAACCTAGAGTATATAATGCTGAGTGAGATAGGTCAGTCAGAAAAAGGCAAATACCATATGATTTCATTCATACGTAGAATTTAAGAAATAAAAGACAGACAAAAGGGGCACCTGGGTGGCTTAGTCGGTTAAGCGTCCGACTTTCGCTTGGGTCATGATCTGGCGGTTCGTGGGTTCGAGCCCCGCGTCGGGCTCTGTGCTGACTGCCAGCTCAGAGCCTGGAGCCTGTTTCAGTCTGTGACTCCCTCTCTCTCTGACCCTCCCCTGCTCACGCTGTCTCTCTCTCTCTCTCTCCTAGAAATAAAACATTAAAAAAAAAGTTATATGTGGCTTCCTGAGAGTAATCCCGGCATTTGTACTTAATGAGTGAATGAATTGTATTTCATGCCTGCAGTAGGCAGGCATACTGTTAAGCCTTGTGGGAGATGTAATTTCTAAAACAGTTTGAGTGAACCTTGTTTTAGGTGATGGCTTTATAAACAATACGGGGCTCTCATAAGGTCCTTCTACCACACTTAGGGGCTCGTTGGGATCAGGTTTCACAGACCCCATGCAAGGTAGATTATGTTAAGGCAAAGCTCTGGTCAAGAGATGTTCAACACCTGTAATCATAGGCTGTTAGAGGTGGAAAGGATCTTATAGAAATCACCAGTCAAATGTCAACTAATCAAATGGGGGAAATTGAGGTTAGAGAAGGTTGAGCAAAGCTCCAGGTAACACAACAAGCTAGTATCATAACGAAAATTTGAACCTGAAATGTCTTCCCATCCCCCAATACCAGGGGGATTGCTGGTATACCACTGCTCCTTATATCCAGCCCTATACTTTCTGTGCTGTTCAATAAGCACAGACAGGGGTGGCAAGAAAGGGGGATGGAGGTGTTCCAATTCTCTTACTTCAAATGGAAATAACTGGACATGGAAGGAAAACTGACTAAGATTTTTTTCCCCCAAACTGAAGGTCTTAATTACTGCAGCCTGACTCCTTTCCTACCTCTACTTGGTTCCTACCTCTATTTAGTTCAAGTGAGTGCCTGGGGAGAACAGGAGTCTTTGTCCTACACCTCATTTGGCCCTCAGATTCTCATGTGTGTCATCTATGGTTTTGCCTTTTCTGCATTCCAAAATACTCCTTGTTCGCTTAGCATTTAGGCCTCACAAAATCAAGTATTTAATGTGCTTTTTCTAAGGTTTACTCAGGAAAGGTCATTGCATTAGAGCTTTAAGGAAGAAAGATGCATAGGAAATCACATAATCTATAATAAGCACTTCCTGTGTAACTTTTACACTGGGTATTCATGCACAAATACTTTAAAGTATATTTTTAAAAAGAGGCATTATCCATGCCAGCAAATGGGTAAATGGAGTATGAAATAAAACCAAGGAGGGAGCGTTGTTGAGCTAGATGATCTCTAAAGATGTTTCCATGGAAAAATTCTGTGATTCTTTCAAGTGATGGAATCTAGTGAGAAAAAGTCTGAATTTTCATTACAGCTGTTTGTTTCTCCTAGTAGGTAAGTAGGAAATAAAGACTAAGCAAACGTCATTTAACTTTTCTTTTGAGTGCATGGGATTTGGGTGCCCAATTTGTGCATGAGAGTATCAGTCATGTTCTCTGTCACATTTCTTATAAATATACCCAGTGTTTATTTGTTAGCATTTTATAAAAGCCCTCAGTGAGAAGTTTGCCCTTTGGTCTCTGCCATAGGGAAATCCTCATAGCACTCCTCGTGTGGTGAAACTATGTATAACACCTGTTGTGATCCTCTGGTGTCCAAAGCAGTTTCGTAACTGAATTTATTTTAAAGATAAATGGTAAAAATATATAATAATTGTGTTTAAATATAGCTACTGTGTCCAAACTGGCTAATAGGTGTTTGAAAGGTGAAAGATTTATACAATCTGAAGAGAAACCAGAGTATAATAGGTGTTTAAAAGGTTCAAAAGGAAAATAGAAAAAAAGTCAATTATAAGGATATAAAATAGTCACATAATTTACACAAGATTATAAATTTGATAAACATGTATAGAAATTAGAAATGTTATACTGAAATGTCCTTTAAAGGTTTAATAATAGGCCTATCAAAGAACACACATGGGAATGGTTAAAAAATTTAAAATTCCAGAGATCAGGAGAGATTGGTTCAAGATGGTGACATTCTAAACTTACCTCCTTCTAGAAACATACCAAATCTATAGAAACATATGGAATAATTCCTTCTGAAAGAAATCCAGAAATTAGCTGAGTAACTCCACAGGCAGTTGAGTAAAAAGTCCACATTGAAATAGGTAAGAGAGACTGGGACACAATCTCACTATAAACCCATCCCATGGTGTGACAACACACAATTGGTAGGGAAATCATGGCTCTCAGTTTCTCCCTGAGAAATGAAGTGTTTGGACCTATATCAGGGCCCAAACTTTTAAGACTTCTACCTGAGAGGTGGGCCCCAAAAGCATCTAGCTCTGAAAGTCAGTGGGGCTGGTCTTCACAAGACCCACAAGATTATCGCAAACCAAATACAATTCTTAACAGCCTTGTGAGGAGCCACTGTGGCTATTAACTCAGGCTTAGTGAAAGGCAACAGACTGAAAATCTTTCGACAAAAGAGGCCTATTTGCTTATCTTAAAAGTTCTGGTCCAAGTGACAGTCTTTTAATTAAACACATATCTCGGGGCTCCAGAGACTAGGAGGCCAGTGGGTGCCATCTTTGTACTCTCCTTTTGGCTTGCCCCAGTTTGTTGGGATCTCTTGGAAAGGTACTTGTGCACATGTCTGACTCCCCAGCTTTTGTGGCTGCCACCCAAGGAACAGATTCCTTAGTCACCTGGCTCTGGTGGCCAAGGGCTTACATTCATGAATTTCATAGGACTGTAACAGAGAAGCCATTCTTAAACAGCAATCCCACCAGGGTACAATACAAAAGCAGCAGACTGAAACTCCCATTCTTTCCATGAAACAAGCATATTTGTAGATCTTAAAACTTGTGGTCTGAGATATACTTCTAACTTAATACACATTTCAGGGCTGAATGCAATCCTTCCCAGAGATCAGGCAGGTCAGTGAGCACTATCTTTATAATCTCTTTCTGTCCACTCCACATTCCCTCAACCAGGTCACCAAGGTCTCTGTGAAAGAAGTTTTGTACATATCTCATATCTAGGCTTTTGTGGGTCCTGCCCAGAGGATACATCCCTTGATAGCTTGACTCTGGTGGCCAGAGGGCTGGGGCTCTTAGGTTCAAGGAGATTAATAACAAACAAGTAAGTAGTTCGTAACTTCTTTCAGGCCAAGGGTAATCAAGAAAGAACAGGCAGAAACACTCATCTCCAAGTCATCCCAGAAAAAAGCATACCAGCCTTTAAAAGCTCCTGCCTGAGAATCCAAACTCCAATCAGCCTGGATCTAGGTGCTAAATGAGAGCCTCTCTTTTGGGACACTGACAGATTTTTAACACTTCCTTAACTACTGAGAACCATTAACAATAAAGAAGGCATTCTGTATGATCACAAAGTTTTGAGAGACGACCAAGAACTAGGGCAGAGTTGAACGTTAAGAGTCATTCTTTACATAACATTACTCTCTCAAGGCTGGAAGAGGTGGCTGTTTTATGTAATGCATAGAAACCAACACAGAGAATCAAAGGAAATGAAGAAACAGAGGAATAGGTTTCAAACTAAAACCAAGATAAAACCTCAGAAAAAGACCTTAGTAAAAAGGAGATGGGTTTTACCTGATTAAGAGTTTAAAATAATGGTCATATTTACTGAGGTCTGGAGAACAATGCATGAATAGAGTGAGAATTTTAACAAAAATAAAAAATATAAGTACCAAAGAGAAATCACAGACTTGAATACAATAACTGAACTGGTAAATTTAATAGTTTCAACAATAGACTAGATAAAGCAAAAGAAAAAAACATCAGCAAACAGAAAGACACAGCAGTGAAATTCATTCAATCAAAAAAGCAAAAGAAAAAGGAATGAAAATAGTGCAGCCATATTAAGAATCTTATGGGAAAACATTAGTACATCAATATTTATCTTATGGTGTCCTAGAAGAAGAGGACAGAGAGAAAGGGGGAGAAAAGTTGATTGAATAAATAATGGCTGAAAATTTCCCTAATAAGAGAAAAAAAAAATCAGACATCCATATCCAGGAAGCCCAGAGTGTCCAAACAAAATGAATCAAAAAAGCTCCACACAAAGTACATAATTAAATTGTCGACTATTAAAGAGAATCTGAAAAGCAACAAGAAAAACACACCTTGTTATATACAAGACAATCTCCGAATAACTATAAGCATATTTTTAGCAGAAATTTTGCAGGCCAGAAGGCGATATTTTCAAAGTACCGAAAGAAAAAACTGCCAACCAGGAATATTTTACCCAGCAAAATTATCCTTCAGAATAAGGACAATAGTGTTCCAGCCAGGCAAAAGCTAAAGGATTTCATCACCAATACATCAGCATTCCAAGTGATGTTAAAGGAATTTTTTTAAACTGACATGAAAGTGTGCTAATTAGTAACAGAAAAAATATACGAAAGTATAAATCTCACAGGCAAATATAAATATCTAGTAAAATTCAGAATGATGTTGTAAAGGTGGTCAGTTAATCACTTACAAAGCTAGTATGAATTGCAAAAAACAAAAGTAGTAAAGATAACTATAATTAAAATAATTTGTTGAGACATATACAAGAAAGAAGATGTTTAATTGTTATGTCAAAAACATAAAATTTGTTAAGGTTGAATGTGAAGAGTAGAAAAATGTATTCCATGCATATAGAAACCAAATGAAAGCTGGAGTAACTGTATTTATATCAGACAAGTTAGACTTTAAGCTAAATACTAATACAAAACAAGAGCACCTGGGTGGCTCAGTTGGTTAAGTGTCCGACTTCAGCTCAAGTCATGATCTTATGGTTCATGGGTTTGAACTTCGCCTTCGGCTCTGTGCTGACAGCTCAGAGCCTGGAGCCTGCTTCAATATTGTCTCCCCTTCTCTCTCTGCCCCTCTCCACTTGCACTCTGTCTCTCTCTCCCCAAAATAAAACATTAAAAACATTAAAAAAGAGACTAATACAAACAGAGAAGAACATTACATAATAACAAGGTCAATTCAGCAAGACAAATAATTGTAAATATATATGCACCCCAAATAGAAGCACCTAAATATATAAGGTAAATATTAACAGACCTGATAAATATTAATAGGCAGCAATACAATAATAGTAGGGGACTTACAGACCTCACTTTCAAAAATGGATGGATCATTTTGTCTACGTGTAGACAGAAAGTCTATAAGAAAGCATTGGCCTTAAATGATACATTAGACAAGATGGACTTCATAGACATAAGCAGCATATTCCATCCAACAACAGAATATACATTCTTCTCAAACACACATGAAACGTTCTCCAGGATAGGGCAGATGTCAGATCACACAAAAAGACTTAATAAATTTAAAAATATTGAAATCAGATCAAGCATCTTTTCGAACCACAATGATATAAAACTAGAAGTCAATTGCAAGAAGAAACCTGGAGAAATATGGATATTAAACATGCTACTGACAAATGGGTCAGAGAAGAGATCAAAAGAGAAAAAAAAAAACCCGAAGACAAACGAAAATAAAAATACATGCTAAGACTTATGATTAAAGTATTTGTAAGAGGGAGGTTCATAGAAATAAATGTCTACATCAAGAACAAGATGAATCTCAAATAAACAATCCAACTTTAAACCTCAAGCAACTACAAAAATATAACAAGTCTCAATTTGGTAAAAGGAATAACATGAAGAACAAAGTAGAAATAAGTGAAATAGAGACTAAAAAGGCAAAAGAAAAGATCAATGAAAATAAAACTGGTTTCTCAAAAAAATAAAAATGACAAACCTTTAGCTAGTCTCACCTTGGGAAAAAGAGAGGACTCAAAATTAGAAATGAAAGATATTAAAATTGATACAACAGAAGTACAATGGACCAAGAGAGACCTCTATGAACAATGATAGGCCAACAAATTGGACAATCTGGAAGAAATGGATAATTCTAAGATATACACAACCTACTAAGACTGAATCATGAAGAAATAGAAATTTTGAGCAGAACAGTAACCAGTAAGGGGATTGAATCAGTAACAAAAAAACCTCCCAACAAAATCCAGGACAAGACAGCTTCATTGACAAATTGTACCAAACATTCAAATAAAAATTAATACAAATTCTTCTCAAACTCTTCTAAAAAATATTAGGAGGAAACACTTCCAAATTCATTTTACAAGGCTGGAGTTATCTGGATACCCAATCCAAGGATGTCACAGAAAAGAAAATTATAGACCAATATCCCTGATGACCCTAGATGTAAATAAAAATTCTCAATAAATTGTTAACAAACTGAGTTCAGCAATACATTAAAAAGATATTCAGGGGCGCCTGGGTGGCTCAGTCAGTAAGCATCCGACTTCATCTCAGGTCATGATCTCATGGTTCAAGAGTTCAAGCCCTGTGACAGGCTCTGTGTTGACAGCTTGGAGCCTGAAGCCTGCTTCAGATTCTGTGTCTTCCTCTCCCTCTTCCCCTCCCCAACTCACACTCTGTCTATCTCAAAAAAAATAAAAATAAAAAAAAGATATTCAACCTGATCAACAGGAATTTATTCCAGGGACATGAGGATGGTTCAACATCTGCAAAAACAATTTAATATACTGATATACCACATTAACAAAATGAAGGATAAAAATCATATGATCATCTCAATAGATGGATAAAAAGCATTTGACAAAATTCAACACCTATTTATGATAAAAACTCTCAATGAAATGGGTATAGAGGGACTGTAACTCAATAAATGCCATTTTATGATGAGTCCATTTTACACATAAAATTCAATGGTGAAAGTCTTAAATTGTTTTCTCTTAAAATAAGGAATAAGACACAAGGATTCCCATCTCAACAATTCTGGATTAGATAGTGGAGTCAGGGGATCCTAAACTAACCTTCCAACGGATACACCTGGATAACACCCGTGTCAGTGTAAATAACCTAGAAAACAATAAAACAAATCCTGGCATACCAGACTCTTCACAGCAGATTGTAGAAAAGAGACCATATTAAAAATGATAGGAAGGGTGGAGATGCAGTTGAGAACCATTGATCTGAGGGACTATCTACAGGCGAGAAGGACACTGCAAGAACGGAAATAGGAGAGAAGTAGTTCCTACACCAGTCACCTCAGACACATGGGATTCCCACTGAGAAGATGAATCTCCATAACATTTGGCCTTGAAAAACAGAGGGCTTAACTTCATGAGTTTTTGTAATCTGTAGGACTCAACATCAAGAATTTAAAATTCAGAGACTCAGCTCTGGGGGATCTGGAGGGTGAGAGGACACTGATTCCCCATTCTTAAAGAGAGAGCAAAACAAACAACCCTGAGGAGATCCACTATAGAAGCAGTAGTTTGAAAAATGCCGATGGTATACAGGAAACAGATTTATTTACTAATCTCAGAACATGTGGTGAAGGGATAGGGATTCATAGAAGTCTTCTCCAAATGAGGTGTCTGGGTGGCTCAGTCAGTTAAGCCTCTGACTTCAGCTCAGGTCACCATCTCGTGGTTTGTGAGTTCGGGCTCCAAGTCGGGCTCTGTGCCGGCAGCTAGCTCAGAGCCTGGAGCTTGCTTCGGATTCTGTGTCTCCCTCTCTCTCTGACCCTCCCTTGCTCATGCTGTCTCTCTCTCTCAGAAATAAATGAAACATTAAAAAAAAAAAAGAGAGAGAGAGAGAGAAGACTTCTTCTCTAAGAACAAGAGTGGAGGGCATCATCTTTCTCCCCTAATCCCCAGCCTAAATACACATACACCTGCAGGAACTGGAATGAACACTCTATGCCTAGCTTGCTACCAACGTGGCCTGCCCCGGTCTTCACTCTCCCTTGGCAGGAGTTCTTCAATGCAGCTCCAGATCTCCACCCACAAGCAGAACAAAGCAAACCTTGTTAACACCATGCACCCTGTTCCTGTGTTCTCCAGCAGATCTGTCCTAGTCGACCTGCCCTCAGCAGGAGTCCTTCCAGAGCAGTACCACAAGCATGACATTGTGCAAGCTGCCCCAACAATGGTCAGCACCACTTCAGAGTGACACCTTCCCTGTGGAGAGAGGAAGATAACCACGTACAGCAGTTTAACTATGGCCCCAGCAGTGGGCTGGCATCAGACATCTGGTCTGACAACAGGCCCCAGCCAACATCTAAAGCATCTCAGGAAACCACACAGGGAGCGTGCCCTGCAGGTCAATGTGACACCAACTCTGGCAAATATCTGGTCTGACCCAATTCAAGCCCAAGTTGGCCTAAGATTGGCCCATTAACTACATAGAGACCAAACCCAGCCCACAACAGGCAAAGAGAGCCATTACAGACAACAGGGTGGAAGGCAAATGTGGCTCAACTGCAGCAGTACAGCACATGTAACACACATAAGAGAAACACACATAAGAGAACCCCAGGTTCTGATAAACAAGGGACATTGCGCTGAAGGGCACTATAGGTCCTCTTTTTCATAAGGCCACTACTTTCAAGAGCAGGGGACATAATTGACTTTCTCCACACATAGAAACATCAGAGAGAGTTGGACAAAATGAGAACATAGAGGAATATGTTCCAAACGAAAGAATAAGACAAAAAAAAAAAAATCACAGCAAGAGAGCTTAACAAAAAGGAAAGAAGCAATATGCCTGATAGAGAACTTATAGTAATTGTCATAAAGATACACACTAGACTTGGGAACAGAGTGTAGGATCTCAATGAGACCTTCAACAAAGAGAAAAAAAAATCAGAGATAAAGAACTTAATAGCTGAAATAAAAAGTACACAGAGGGGGAAAATAGTAGACTCTGGGGAATAAGCATAGGAATTCCCTGAGCCTGCACTGGTGGGTTAACAAGGCATAAAGAATTAGAAAGTCATAGGATGCTCACACCCAAGTTTGGGTAAGCAAGATTAGGTAAACAGGTATGGGGTGGGGGTAAATGCCCCAGTACAGAGAAGGCGAGACAAAGATCCCAATATAAAACAAAGGTATGTGAAATAAGCAAGATTAGGTATTTAGGGTGGAAGCGCCCCTCCCCCCCCAGCTTCGTACTATGGCAGAAAGCTGCTTTCACAGGAAGGAAGGACCAAATTAGGTAAACAGGTAAATAGAGCTATAGATTGCTGCAGGGTGAAGTTGCCCAGAGTGAAGCTAATTAACAAAAGAAAGGTGCCTTGTTGAACCTGAGGTAGTTTGCTCTGTCTTTCTTGTTCCCTAGACCAGTTTAGGTAAACAGAGGTGGTGCCTCATGTCTGCTGTAAACAGTCTTCCGCATCCCACCCACCTCTGCAGCCTGACGCCAGGATTTTGTTTTGTATTAACCCAAACCCCTAACTCTGAATATCTTCAAGACACCCTTTCCCTCACCTCCATGAGTTAATGATCACAGTTTTGCTGTATCTTTGTGCATGTCCATCATCATGTTTGTAAGCCTTCTGATCCTAATAAAAACAGAGCAAAGACCCTTAATCAGGGCTCTGGCCTTCTCCCAGACATTAGCCATCTCTCACATTTTAATCCTGCATCCAACTTTCTTACTAGACAAGAAAGAACTCTAGATCCAGAGTCTATAACAGTAGACTAGAAGAAGGAGAACCTATCAGTGAATTGGAAAACAGAATATTGGAAAGCAAGCAAGCTGAACAGAAAAGAGAAAAAGGAATAATAAAAAATGAGGGTAGACAAAGAGCTCGTGACACCATAAAGTGTAATAACATTTGTATTATAGGGATCCCACAAGGTGAAGAGATAGAAAAGGGGGCAGAACATTTATTTGAAAATTTCCCTAACTTGAGGAAGGAAACAGACATCCAGACCTAGGAGGCAAAGAGAGTCCTCAACATAATCAACTTAAGGAAGTCCACATCAAGACACATAGTAATTAAAATGGGAAAAGTAGTGATAAAAAGAGAATTTTAAAAGCAGCAACAGAAAAAGAATAGTTACATACAATGGAAACCCATAAAGCTATCAGTCAATTTTCAGCAGAAACTTTGCAGACCAGAAGGATGTAGTATGATCTATTCAAAGCGCTGAAAGGAAAAAACCAAACATGCAATGAAGAGTGCTCTATGCAGCAAGGCTATCATTAAGAATAGAAGGAAAGATAAAGAATTCCCCAGACAAACAAAAGACAAAACATTATTCACCACTAAATCAGCCCCTTATGAGAAATGAAATGTTTCCTTTGCCTTATGAGAAATGTTAAAGGAGAGTCTTTGAATGGAAAGGAAGGACCATAAGCAGGAGTAAGAAAAGTAGGAAGCATAAAACAGTAAAATCGAGTACATCTATAAAACCTAGTCAAGAGATTAAAAATTAAAAAGGATGTGAAATGTGACACCATGTACCTAAAATATTGGGGAGAAAGTCAAAAAGTATGCTTTTAGAATGGGTTCAAACTTAAGCAACCAAGCAACCATCAACTCAACTTAATATAGAATGCCATAAATGGGGGCGCCTGGGTGGCTTAGTCGGTTAAGCATCCGACTTTCGCTTGGGTCATGATCTCGTGATTCGTGGGTTTGGGCCCCACGTCGGGCTCTGTGCTGACTGTCAGCTAAGAGCCTGGAGCCTGTTTCAGTCTGTGACTCCCTCTCTCTCTGACCCTCCCCTGCTCATGCTGTCTCTCTCTCTCTCTCTCTCTCCTAGAAATAAATAAAACATTAAAAAAAAAAGAATGCCATAAATGTATATGTATTTGATGTGTGTAACCACAAATCAGAAACCAGTAATAGATATGCAAAATAATGAGAAAAATACAAATATATCACTAAAAGTGCTATCAAACTATGAGAGAACAGAACAAGAAAGGAACGAAGAACAAAAACAACTATAAAACAAGTAACAAAATGGCAATAAGTACATAACTGTCAATAATTTCTTTGAATATAAATAGACAAAAGAAAAAAAGCATTGGGTAACTGGATAAAAAAGCACGTTAATCCATATACTGCTTACAAGAGACTCATTTCAGACCTGGAGACACATGCAGATTGAAAATGAAGGAAAAACAGTGATCAATTATCATGCAAAGCGAAGTGAAAAGAAAGCTGAGGTAACAATACTTATATTAGACAAAACAGATTTAAAACAAAAACTGTAACAAGAGACAAAGCAGGACACAATATGATCAGAGAAGAACAATTCAACAAGAAGATATAGTAATTGTAAATATTTCTGTACTCAACATGGAAACACTCAAATACATAAAGCAGCTATAAACAAATAAAGGAAGTAAATGATAAGTGACACAACAATAGAGAACTTTAACACACCACTTAGATCAATGGATAGATTATTCAAACAGAAAACCAATGAGGAAACAGTGGCTTTGAATGACACATTGGACCAGATGGATCTAACAGATATACATAGAACATTCCATCTTAAAACAAAAGTATACACATTCTTTTCAAGTGCCCATAGAACATTTTCCACAATAGATCACACGTTAGGCTACAAACAAGTCTCAACGAATTAAAAAAGTTTGAAGTCACACCATGCATCTTTTTGGACTACAATGCTATGAAGCTAGAAATCATCCACAGGAAAAAATGTGGAAAGAGCACAAATACATGGAGGTTAAATAACATGCTACTAAACAATGAATGGGCCAACCAAGAAATCAGGAGATCAAAAAATTTAGGGAGACAAGTGAAAATAAACACACTGGTCCAAAATCTTAAAGATGCAGTAAAAGCTATTCTAAGAGGGAAGATTATAGCAATACTGGCCTAAGTCAAGAAGAAAAACTTTAAATAAATGAAGTAACTTTATACCCAAAGGAGCTAGAAAAACAAGAACAAAAACCCGAAATCAGCAGAAAAAAGGAAACAATAAAGATTAGAGCACAAATAAATTATATAGAAACTAACAAAACAATAGAATACATCAATGAAACCAGGAGCTGTTTCTTTGAAAATGTAAACAAAATTAATAAATCTTTAGCCAGATAATCAAAAACAAAAAAGAATGGTGATGGGTGGCTCAGTTGGTTAAGCATCCAACTCTTGCTTTTGGCTCAGGGCCTGTGCTCATGTTTTGAGGGTTTAAGCCCTCACTGGGCTCTGCACTGATGTTGCAGAGACTGCTTGGGATTCATTCTCTCTCCCTGTCTCTCTGCCCCTCCCATGCATTCTCCCTCTCTGTCCGTCTCTCTCCCTCTCAAAATAATTAATAAGCTTAAAAAAAAAGAGGACTCAAATAAATTGGAACTGAAAGAGGCAAAATAGCAACAAATACAACAGAAATAGAAAGGATTATAAGAGAATATTATGAAAAATTATAGGTCAATTAATTGCCCAACCTAGAAGAAATGGATAAAATCGTAGAAACGTAGTCTCCCAAAATTGAATAAGAAATAAAGAATTTGAACAGATCAATTACCAGCAATGAAATTGAACCATAATAATAATAATAATAAAAAAACACACCTCCCAATAAAAAAGGAATCTAGGACCAGATAGATTCACAGGAAAATTCTATCAAGCATTTAAAGAGTTAATACTTACTGTTTTCAAAAGTTTCCAGAAAATAGAAGAGGAATGAAAGCTTTGAAGTTAATACTATGAGGCCAGTACTACCCTGATACCAACACCAGATAAAGACAATACAAATAAGAGGACTACAGTCCGATATCTCTGATGAGCATAAGTGTAAAAATCATCAACACAATATTAGCAAACCAAATCCAACAATACATTAAAAGAGAAAAAAAAAAAGAATGAGAAAAAAAAAAAAGATGAGCTGGTCACTTGGACTCAATGCAGTTCCTCTGCAATTATACCTCTGATTATCTGGACTTCTTGTGCCACATATAATCATTCTATATTGTTAATTGTGTTTATATGTCCGTAATTTGCTTCCAACTGTGGATATGACAGCACTGTGCCATATTCTTCTCACAGAAGAGGAATTTGATATTCTATTGCACACTTCACTAGAGCTTTAATTAAAATTTCACATAAAAAAAAAAAGAGACCATTCACCACAATGAAGTAGGATTTATTCCTGGTATACAAGGATGGTTCAATATTTGGAAATGAATCAACGTGATATATCACATAAATCAAAGAGAGAATAAAAGCATATAATCATTACAATTGGTGTAGTAAAAGCATTTGACAAAGTACATCATCCATTCATGGTAAAAACCCTCAACAAAAGTAGGTTTAGAGAGAACGTACCTCAACATAGCAAAGGCCACATATGGAAAAACTCACAGCCTACATCAGACTCAATGGTGAAAATATGAGAGCATTTCCTTTAAGATCAGGAATAAGACAAGGATGTCCACTCTCACCACTTTTATTTGACATAGTACTTAGAAATCCAATGACAGCAATCAAACAAGAAATAAAAGGCATCGAAACTGGTAATTAAGAAGCAAAACTTTTACTGTTGCAGATACATATTACCATATGTAGAAAATCTATAGAATCCACCAAAAAAACTACTACTGGACCTGATATATAAATACAGTAAAGTTGCAGGATACAAATATACAGAAATCCTTTGTAATTCTATACACTAATAATGAAGTAATATAAAAAATTAAGAAAATAATTCTATTTACAATTGTACTAAAAATAATAAAATACCTAAAAATAAACTTAATTGGGTAGAATACCTGACACAAACAAGTGACAAGATATTCTATGTGGATGGAATGGGGAACAAATATTGTTAAAATGTCCATACTACCCAAAGCAATCTACTGAGTTAATGCAATCCTTCTCAAAATACTAACAGCATTTTTCACAGAATTAGAACAAGTAATTCCACTGTTTGTATGGAACCACATAATACTCTGACTCACCTAAGCAATCTTGAAGAATAAAATTGGAAATATCACAATCCCAGATTTCAAGATCTACTCCAGAGTAATCAAACACTATGTAGTCAAACAGTACTATAGTAATCAAAACAGTATGGTGCCAGCACAAAAATGGACTCATAGATCAATGGACCAACATACAGATCCCAGAAATAAACAATGCTCATATGGTCAATTAACCTATGACAAATGAGGCAAAACATATGACTGAGAAAAGGCAATCTCTGAAATAAATGGTGCCGGGAAAACTAGACAACCATATGCAAAAAGAATGAAACTGGACCACTTTCATACATCATACACAAAAATTCAAAATGGATTCCACACCGAAATGTAAGACCTAAAACCATAAAAATCCTATGATAGCACAGGTACTAATTTCTCTGACATTGGTAATAGCAAATTTTTCTAGATAGGTCTTCTAAGGCAAGGGAAACAAAAGCAAAATAAACTATTGGGACTATACCAAAATAAAAACTTTTGCACTGCTAAGGCAACAATCGATACAACAAAAGATAGCCCGCTGAATGGGAGAAGATATTTGCAAACATATCCAATTAATCCAATAAAAGTTAGTATCCAAAATATATGAAGAACTCATACAACACCAATAAACAAGTAATCCAGTTAAAGATGGGCAGAAGATATGAAGAGATCTCTCTCAAAAGAAGACATACAGATGGCCAAGGGACATGTGAAAAGATGTTCAAGATCACTCACTCATCATCAGGGAAACGAAAATCAAAACTACGATGACAGATCACCTCTAAGCTGCCAGAATGACTAAAATAAAAAACACAAAAAAACAGTAAAATAAAAATCACAAATAAATAAAAAACTCAACAAGCAGTGGTGAGGATATGAAAAGAAAATTCTCATGCACAATTAGTGGGAATGCAAACTGGTACAGCCTCTGTGGAAAACAGTATAGAGGTCCCTCAAAAAATTAAAAATATAATTACCAGATGATCCAGCATTTTCACTACTGGGTATTTACCCAAGGAATATAAAAACAGCAATTGGAAAAGATATACACTCCCACCCCCCCACCCCCGTGTTTATTGCAGCATTATTAAAAAAAATTTTTTTTAATGTTTTATTTATTTCTAGGAGAGAGAGAGAGAGACAGTGTGAGCAGGGGAGGGTCAGAGAGAGAGGGAGTCACAGACTCTGAAACAGGCTCCAGGCTCTGAGTTGACAGTCAGCACAGAGCCCGACGCGGGGCCCAAACCCATGAACCGCGAGATCATCACCCAAGTGAAAGTCAGACGCTTAACTGACTAAGCCACCCAGGCGCCCCTATTGCAGCATTATTAACAGTGGCTAAAATATAGAAGAATCCATTGATAGATGTGTCCATTGATAGATAAATGGATAAAGATGTGGTATATACACACAATGGAATATTATTAAACCATAAAAAGAATCTTGCCATTTGCAACAACATGAATGGATCTAGAAGACACAATGCTGAGTGAAATGTTAAAGGGGCTTGAACCCACGAATTGTGTGATCATGACCTGAGCCAAAGTCAGACGCTTAACCAACTGAGCCACCCATGTGCCCCAAAACTAGACTGTTAAATACAAAAAACAAACGTGATTACCAGAGGGGAGGTGAGTGGGTGGATGGGTAAAATAAGTGAAGTGGATTAAGAGCACATTTATGATAAGCAGTGAATTTTGTATAGAACTCTTGAATCACTATATTGTACACCTGAAACTAATACAACAAATGTTAATTACATTGTAATTAAAGAATAATTAAAAATAAAACATTAAAAAAAAACTTTTAGAGAGAGAGATAGCGTGCGCAGGGGAGGGTCAGAGAGAAGGAGATACAGAATCGGAAGACAGGCTCCAGGCTCTGAGCTAGCTGTCTGCACAAAGCCTGATGCGGGGCTCCAGTCCAGAAACGGTGAGATCATGACCTGAGCAGAAGTCAGATGCTTAACCGACTGAGCCTCCCAGGTGCCCCATTAAAGAATAATTTAAAAAAATAATTTTAAAAATGTAATTTACTCAACAGATCACAAAATGTTCTAGCTAGAGCAACTGGCAAGCAAGCAAACAAACAAACATCCACTAAAAGACATCCATACTGGAACAGAAAAAGTAAAACTGTATTTCAGAGGAGCTGATATTACGTATAGAAAACCTTAGGAGCGCCTGGGTGGCTTAGTCGGTTAAGCGTCCGACTTTCACTTGGGTCATGATCTCGCGGTTCGTGGGTTTGAGCCCCGCGTCGGGCTCTGTGCTGACGGCCAGCTCAGAGCCTGGAGCCTGTTTCAGTCTGCGACTCCCTCTCTCTCTGACCTACCCCTGCTCACGCTGTCTTTCTCTCTCTCCTAGAAATAAATAAAAAATTAAAAAATATATATATATAAAAAAAAAAGAAAAAAAAAAAAAAAGAAAACCTTAGGGGCGCCTGGATGGCTCAGTCGGTTAAGCGTCCGACTTCCACTCAGGTCATGATCTCATGGTTCATGGGTTTGAACCCCACATCAGGCTCTGTGCTGACAGCTGGCTCAGAGTCTGGAGCCTGCTTCAAATTCTGTGTCTCCCTCTCTCTGATCCTCCCCTGCTTGCGCTGTCTCTCTTTCTCTCAGAAATAAAACATTAAAAAAAAAGAAAGAAAGAAAGAAAGAAAGAAAACCCTAATGACGCTACCAAAATATTGTTAGAACCAATACACAAATTCATTATAGTTGCAGGATATGAAATCAGTATACAAAAATCACTCGTGTTTCTTTAATTTTTTTTTAGTGTTTATTTATTTTTGAGAGAGAGAGAGACAGAGAGAGAGACAGAGACAGAGACAGAGACAGAGCACAAGTTGGGTAAGGCCAGACAGAAGAGACACAGAATCTGAAGCAGACTCCAGACCGTTAGCTGTCAGCAGACAGCCCCATGTGGGGCTTGAACTCACAAACTGGGAGATCATGACCTGAGCGAAAGTCAACTGCTTAACTAACTGAGCCACCTAGGTGCCCCAATGAGTTGTGTTTCTATATGCTAAAAACGGGATAGCAGAAAGAGAAATTAAGAAAGCAATTCCTTGTATAACTGAATCAAAAAGAACAAAATACCTAAGAACAAATTTATCCAAGGAGGCCAAAGACCTGCACACTGACAACGGTAGAACACTGATGAAAAAATTAAAGAATACACAGATAAATGGAAAGATATACCTTTGTCATGGATTGGAAGGATCCATATTGTTAAAATGTTTATAACACTAAAAGCAGTGTACAGGTTCAATGCAATCCCTACCAAAATTTCAATGGCATTTCTTACAGAAAAGAATCCAAAAATTTTTATGGAACCACAAAATAGCCAGAGTAATCTTGAGAAAGAAAAAAATCTGGAGGTGTCACACTTCTTAATTTCAAATTATGTTATAAAGCTATAATAACCAAAACGGTATGGTGGTTTTTGGGAAGAAAAAAATCCAGTCTTTCCTATGTGTCTCCTTTACTTTTCACATTACTACCATAACTCAGAACACTCTGGTTACCAAATGGGTGTGGGGTTTTCCCATATGAAGTGCTTCTGCAACACTGCAGGGTGCCATACAATTTAACTCAATTCTGACAGTATTTACTTTGCAAAAGCATCAGATCCCATAGTTTACACTGCTCGGTTCCACATGACAACCTCCTGCCCCACTTCAGATGCCAATTTTAAGTCCAGATTCTCACTTATGCTTGACTGATTGGTTATGAATTGGATTTGACACCACAAGAAGGGCAACAAATGTAAAAATAAACAAGTGAGACTACATCAAACTAAAAAGCTTCTGATATTTGATAAAGGGTTAATATACAAAATGTATAAAAGAATGCATATGACTCAATAGAATTAAAACAAGTAAGGGTTTGAGGAAGATGGCAGAGTAGGAGGAAGTAGGTAGGGAGTGGCAGATTTCCCCAGGAATAAGAGTGCTGGTGGATGCCACTGGTCTTCCCCTCTACCACCCTAGATAGCTGGGTGCTTGTGAGAGTGAGCATGAACATTCTCCATCTTTCTTGCTAGCACCACGTGCCCTGCCCTAGCATTTCCCCCATGAACCTCTCTCATCCAACCTGACTGCCTCAGCAGAGGTCACTCCAAAACACCCCCTGCCCCACCAGACCTGGGTGGCAGCCCCTGCTGGAACTCGTGCCACTCCTAAGTAGTTCCTGCCCCGTGGGAGGGGCGGGGGCAAAGCACACACATCAGCATGCCTAAAGTTCCTGTAGGTATGCCTGTTAGCTGGATACACAGGGAGCAAACCCTGTACTTTGGTAGGACTATGGCAGAGAGGCTAATTGGAGACAGCTAGGCTGACTGCTGGCCTCAACCACCAATGAGCCCGTGACTGCCACAGACCGGCCTCTCAACAGTGACAGGAGCAAACCGTCACTAGACGCCCACAGAAGGCCAAGCAGGTCATTGCAGCTGGTTGGACTGAAGGCAATAGCTTCTAGCTCTGCCACAATAGGAGGGTGCTTGCTGCCCACACAGGAGACACCCCTAAAGTGCTTATTTCTGGTGACCAGGGGGATTCCACCATAGAGCACTGCAGTACTTCTATATAAAGTCACTACTTTCAAGACCAAGAGATATAGCTGACATATGTAATACACAGAAACAAACAGAGTTAGGCAGAAGGAGACAGTGTAGTATGTCCCAGAGAACAAGACAAATCACAGTAAAAGAGTTAAGTGAAACAAACGTAATGTTGATTTGAGAATTCAGAGTAATGGTCATAAAGATACTCAGTGAACTTGAGGAAAGAGTGGATGAGCTCAGTGAGAACTTCAACAGAAAGATAAAAGATATGAAAAAGAACTGGTCAGAGCTGAAAAATTCAATAACTGAAATAAAAAACACAGTAGAGGATATCAACAGCAGATTAGAGGATACAGAAGAATGAATCAGCAATCTGGAAGAAAGGGTAATGGAAAGCACCGAAGCTGAACAGCAAAAAGAAAAAAAGAGTAAAAAAGGAAAATAGGCTAAGGGAACTCTGATATCATTAAGCACAATAAAATTCACATTATAGGGATCCCAATAAAAGAAGAAAGAGAGAAGGGGGCACAAAAAATTTATTTAAGAAATGGTAAGTGAAATCCTTCCTAATCTGGGAAAGAAAACAGACATCCAGATCCAGAAATCAGAGAGGGCCTCTAACAAGATAAAACCAAGGAGACTCACACCAGGACACATAGTAATTAAAATGGCCAAAAGTAATGATAAAGAAATAATTTTAACAGATATAAGAGAAAAGAGTTACAGACAAGGGGAACTACAAAAATCAACTGAGTGATTTTTTTAGCTGAAACTTTCCAGGCCAGAAGGGAGTGGCATGACAAATTCAACGTGATTAAAGGAAAAGAAACCTACAACCAAGAGTACTTTATCCAGCAAGGTTAGGATTCAGAAAAAAAGAGATAAAGAGTTTCCCAACAAAGTTTAAAGGAATTTATTACTACTAAACCACTCTTACAAGAAATGTCAAAGAGAATTTTTCAAGTGGAAAGGAAACGTCATAACTAGAAGAAAATTATGAAAAAAATCTCACAGGTAAAAGCAAATCTATAATAAAGGCAATAGTAGATTAATTACTTATAAAGCCAGTATGGAGGTTAAAACACAAAAGTAATAAAATCAATAATACCTGCAAAAATTAGCCAAAGGATACACAATATAAAAAAATGTAAAATATGTTATATACATAAAAATTGGAAGGGGAAGTAAAAATTTAGTGCTTCCGAAATGTGTTTGAACTGAAGTGATCATCAACTCAATATAGACTGCTATATATCTAAGATGTTATATATGAACCCAATCATAATGACAAATCAAAAACCTGTAATAGATATATAAAAAAGAAAGGTGTGGGTTCATTCAAGCAGAACCCTGAATAAAGCCATCACCAAAAGGAAGAGAGAAAGAGAAGGAACAGAGAACTACAAAACTAACCAGAAAACAATGAACAAAATGGCAATAAGTACATACCTATTACTTCCTTTAAATGCAAATGGACTAAATGCTCCAATCAAAATATATAGGGTGACTGAATGGATTAAAAAAAAACTAGACCTATCATTTATATGCTGTCTAAAGAGACTCATTTCAGATGTAAAGACACATACAAAGTGAAGGGATGGACGAACATATTCAAAGGTCACTACATACTGATATGGTAATCAACTTGACAAGAGGTTATAACAACTATAAATATCTATCACCCAACATAGAAGCACCTAGATATACAAAGTAATATTAACAGATATAAATGAAGAAATTTACAGTAAAACAATAATAGTAGGGGACTTTAACAACCTACTTACTGCAATGGATAGATCATGGAGACAGAAAATCTACAAAGAAACAGTGGTTTTGAACAACACATTAGACCAGATGGACCTAAGAGATATACAGAGAACATTCCATTCAAAACAGAATATGCATTTTTTCAAGGGCACATGGAATGTTCTCCAAGATAGACCATATGTCAGGGCACAGAAAAAGTCTCAAATTTAAGAAGACTAGAATCAGGGGCACCTGGCTGGCTCAGTTGGTAGTGTGTGACTCTTGATCTCTGGGTTGGAGTTCAAGCCCCATATTGGGCATGGAGCCTACTTAAAATAAAACAACTACAACAATAACAACCAGACAACAAACAAACAAACAAACAAACGGTACCTAAATTGGTAATGCACTATTTGCAGATGACATGATACTATAGAAAACCCTAAAACTCAAAAACCAAAAAACAACTAGAACAGAAAAATGAATTCAGGAAAGTCACAGGATAGAAGAGTAATATTCATAAATCTGCTGCATTTCTATATACTAATAAAATAAAATGTATTAGAGAAATTAATAAAAATCATATTTATAATTCTACCTAAAAGGATAAAATGCTTAGGAATAAATTTACCCAAAAAGTGAAAGATCTATATTTTAAAAACAATAAAACATTGATAAACATACTCATGGATTGGAGGAATTAATATTTTTAAAATATCCATACTACAGATTCAATCTACAGATTCAATGAAATCCCTATCAAAATACCAATAGCATTTTTCCCCCATAGAACTAGGACAAATAATCCTATAGCTTGTATGGAACCATAAGAGACCTCAAATAACAAAAGCAGTCTTAATAAAGAAGAAAAACACTGAAGGTATCACCAGCTGAGATTTCAATATATACTACAAAGCTATAGTAAGCAAACTATATGTATGGTTTGGCACAAAAGGTATCAGTGTGGTACTGGCTCAAAAACAGAAACATAGATCAACAAAGCAGAATAGAGAGCCCAGAAATAAACCCACACCTATGTGGTCAATTAATCTACAACAAAGGAGGCAAGAATATACAATGTGGAAAGACATTATTTTCAACAGATAGTGCTGGGAAAACTGAACAGCTAGATACAAAAGAATGAAACTGGATCAGTTTTTTTTTTTTACACCACGCACAAAAATAAATTCAAGATTATAGACCTAAATATGAGACCTAAAGCCACAAATCTCCTAAGAGAAAACATAGACAGTAATCTCTTGGACATCATTTTAGCAACAAATTTATGGATATGTCTTCTGAGGCAAGGTAAGCAAAAGTAAAAATAAAATATTGGGATAGTTTTTAGATGATAAAAAGTTTTTGCACAGCAAAGGAAACCATTAACAAATGAAAATGTTGCCTAGTTAATGGGAGAAGATGCTTGTAAAGGAAGTATCTGATAAGGGTTTAGTATCCAAAATATATGAAAAACTTACATAACTCCACACCAGAAAAACAAATAATCTGATTAAAAATTGGTACAGGACCTGAACAGACATTTTTCAAAGAATACATCTGGTTGCCAAGTGACACATGGAAAGATGCTGAACATCACTCATCATCAGGGAAATGCAAATCAAAACCACAATGATATATCATCTCACATCTATCAGAATAGCCAATATTGAAAAGACAGGAAATAACAAGTGTTGGAATGATGTGGAGAAAAAAGACATTTTTCTTGTGCAATGTTGATGGGAATGTAAATTGGTACAATCACTGTGGAAACAGTATGGAGATTCCTCAAAAGTAAAAATGGAAATACCATATGATCCAGTAATTCTACTACTGGATATTTACTCCCTAAAAATAAAGCACTAACTGGAAAAGATATATTTACCCCTATGTTTATTGCAGCATTATTTACAACAGCCAAGATATGGAAGCAACTCAAGTATCCACTGATAGATGAATGGAAAAAGAAAATGTGATTATCTATCTATCTATCTGTCTATCTATCTATCTATCATCACCTAACTATCTATCTATCAGGGAATATTACTCAGCCATATAAAAGAATGAGATTTTTGCCATTTGGAACTACATGTATAGAACTAGAGGGTATTATGCTAATTCAAACAAGTCAGAAAGAGAAAGATAAATAACCCATGATTTTACTTATATGTGGAAAATAAAAAGTAAAACAAGCAAACAAACAAAAAACCAGACTCAAATACAGAGAACAAATTGGTGATTGCCAGAGGGCAGTGGGTGGGGGATAGACAAAATAGATTAAGAGGATTAAGAGGTACAAACTTTCATGTTATGTGGAAACTAATTTGACAATAAACTATTTGTAAAAATAAATAAATAAATAAATAAATAAATAAATAAAAGAGGTACAAACTTTCAGTTACAAAATAAATAAGTTGGAGATAAAAATTACAGCATAAGGAATATGGTCAATAATATTGTAATAACATATGGTGACAGATAATGGCTATATTTATCATGGTGAGCATTGAATAATGTATTGTGGGGAATAAGCTTAGGGATCCCCCAGGCTTATCCCAATGAAGGCATAAAGAAGTAGAAAGCTATAGGGAGCTCACGCCTGAGTTTGGGTAAACAAGATAAGGCAACCAAGAATAGGGAGGTGCTAAGGCACCCCAGAATAGAGGCAGGGTGCAGAGACCCCAGAATAGGGAGGGGCAAAGGTCCCCAATACATAGGTATATGAAATAAATAAGATTAGGCATTCAGGGCAAAGGGACCCCCTATTTAGTACTATAGCAGAAAGTTGTTTTCACAGGAAGAAAGGACCAAGTTAGGTAAACAGGTAAATTAGGCTGTAGACTATTGTGCTGTACTGAAGCAGCCCAGAGCGGAGATGATTAACAGAAGAAAAGGTGCCTTGTTAACCCTGAGTTCATTTCCCCTATCTGCCTCATCCCCTAGGCTAGCTAAGTTAAACAGAGGTGGTGCCTCATGTCCACTGTAAACCTGACTGCCTGGTGTCTGGATTTTGTTTTGTATTAACCCAACCCCCCTAACCCTGAATATCTTCAAGACCCCCTTTTTCTCACATCCACAAGTTAATGTTCACATATTCATTGTCTGTTTGTGCATGTCCATCGCCACGATTGTAAGCCTTCTGATCCTAATAAAAGACTTGTCTTTTTCCCAGACATTAGCCATCTCTCTATTTTAGTCCTCTGACTGCTCTCTCGCTGGCTGAGAGAGAACTTTAGACTTAGTCTATGACAATATATAGAATTGTTGAATAAATATGTTGTACATCTGAAAGTAATAAAACCTTGTATGTCAAGCATATTTCAATACAAAAACAACACAAACAATGAGAAGAGGATCTGAGTTGATCTTTTTCCAGAGAAGAAATTAAAATGGACAACAGTTACATAAAGGTGATCGACAACATCAGGGAAATGCAAATCAAAGCTGCAATAAATTGCTAATGAAATAAGTCAAAGAAAGATAAATACCACATGATCTCACTTATTTGTGGAATCTAACCCCCTACTTTCTCCCCAAACCCCAAATTCATAGATATGGAGAACAAATAATTGGTAATTGCCAGATGGGGGTGGGGAACAGGCAAAATGGTATAGATGGTCAAAGTTACGAACTTCTAGTTATGAAATAAATAATTCATGGGAATGCAATGTACAGCACGGTGACTATAGTTAATAATACTGTAATATATATTTAAAAGTTGCTGAGAGTAAATCTAAAAATTTCTCATCACAAGAAGCAAAATTTGTAATTATGTGTGGTAATAGATGTTAACTAGACTTATTGTGGTGACCATTTTGTAATATATACAAATATTGAATCATTATGTTGCATACCTAAAAAATATAATGTCATATGTCAATTATATCTCAGTAAAAAAAAAAACAATGAATTCCACCTAACAGCTATTAGAACACAGCTATTATAAAAAAAGACAAATAATAATTGTTGGGACATGTGGGTGGCCCAGTTGGTTGTCAAACTCTTAATTTCAGCTCAGGTCATGTGCCGAGGGTCACGTAGTCGAGTCCCGTGTCAAGCTCTGCATGGAGCCTTATTTAGAATAACCAAGAGATGGAAACAATCTACATGCCCACCAACAGATGAATGGAGAAAGATGTGGGGTATATCTACAATGGAATATTATTTGGCCATAAAAAAGAAAAATTGACATTTGCAAAAACACTGATGGAACTAGAGGGTGTTATGTTAAATAAAATAAGTCATACAGAGAAAGATAAATACTGTATGATGTTACTTATGTGGGGAATCAAAAAATACTGAACTAAAAGATATGGAGAGCAGATGGGTTGTTGCCAGAGGGAAGGTGTAGGAAGTAAGCAAAATGAGTGAAGGTTGTCAGAAGGGACAAGCTTCCAGTTACAAGACAAATAAGTCCTGGGGATATGAAGTAAAGCATGGTGTTATAGCTAACAATACTGTGTGCATATAGGAAAGTAGTTAAGGGAGCAAATCTTAAAAGTTGTCAGTCACCAGTAGAAAAAAAAATTTAACTATGTGAGGTAATGGATGATAACTAAATTTACTGTGGTAATTATTTCACAATGTGTATATCAAATAATGTTTTAATTATAATGATAAAATTATTTTCAGTAAAAATGAAAATAGAACGTGAAAAATTTTAAAGATATTAAAAAGATGTCTGTATTTTCAACAACCTGGTTATTTGATTTGATCATCAGGTAGATGGGCTTTAGAAGGACAACCTTGATTTAGCATTGCTGGAAAAATCTATTCAAGCATACAGACTGGAAGCTACAGAAGGATCATTACTGGCCTCCATTTGACAATCCTTTTAGTTGTCTTTGGCTCCTACTCTTTCCCATTTCCCATAAAGGTTGACACTAGGAAACCTTCACCTACCTCTGTATTCTCTACCTTCTTGTACTTCCTGCACTCCAAGGAAGTGCCTTTACCACTTCATTAAGAAGCGCATCAGGTATGCATTCCAACTCCTTACTTCCAAACTACAAGATAATTTATTCTACTACCCATCCATTCCTTTCCCTCTCCAATCTCAGAAAATGAGATGCATTCCTGATCAAGATTAAGTAAGAGTTAAACAGTGAGACAAGGAGTGTGGGAAGCTTATGCCTGGCAGGGGTAATGGCATGTAAGGTGGTCTGGATAGGAGAAGCAATATGACAAGTTCAAGGAAGTGAAAAAAGTTTAGCATGTTTGGAATAAGAGATCACGTTAGGGTCTTGACCCTAATGGCAGTGGGGAGCCATTGCAGTGATTTAATCAGGAAATGAGATGATGCTATTTGTCGTTGAGAAAAATCACCCTGGCTGCAGTGGGTGTCCAGTATGGAGAAAAGGAAGGGAGTATCAAAGTTGGAAGCAGGAAGACCGGTAATCCAAGCAAGAGATAATGGTGAAATCCAAGCAAGAAATAAACTTGGGAAGTGGCTGTGTGGAGGATTCAAGATCTATTTAGGAGGCAGAACTGACAGAACTTGATGATGATTCAGGAGAGTGGAGATGATGACACTTAGGGTTCTGTCCTGTTCAAACACAGAATTGGTGGGGCATTTACTGAGATAGAGAATACAAGAGTTAAAGTAGGTTGATATACATTAGCAAATGATAAATTCAGATTTCAGTATGTTAAAATTGAGGTACCTGTTGAACATCATGTGGAGATATTTAATCAACAATAGAATATGTAGATCTGAAGCTCAGGAGACAGTTCTGACTGGGATATGAATTTGGGAGCAATTTGCCTCTTTATGGTAATCAAGTTATGTGACCGCCTAGAGAGTGTGTAGAATTACGATAGGGGTTAGGACAGAACCCTAATGAACAGCAAAATGTATGGACTAGGGATGAGGAGAGGATTCCACAAAGGAGACTTGGAATATCCAACACAGAGACAGGAAGAAAGCCAGGACTGTGGGGCCACTAAAACCAAGAGGATCAAGGGTTTCAGGATGGAGAAACTGCTCAAAATTGTGATGAATGTAATGATAAAGTCCATTGTTTACCATGGGGGGGAGGAGCATTTTCATGGATCAAAGCCAGGTTGTGGTTTGAGGGTCACAAGTAGAAAATCAGAAAATAAATGACAAAGCAAAGGCTATTTTAAGATGTTTGGCTGTGAAGGGGAGAGAGAAAAAGGGTGGGGTCTGTGGTATTCAATGTTGGGGGTTTAAACTGGAGAGAAGTCTTTGTGATTTCATTAATTCACTTACGTACAACCATTGGGGCACAGGGTGAATAACCTGAAATGAAAGAAATATAAAAATGAAGAAATAGATGGTTGTGGTAGGCAGAATAATGGCCCCACAAAGATGTCCACATCCTAATCCCTGACCTGAAGAACGTGTTAGGTTATGTTATGACAGAAAGCAAATGTAGGTTGCAGTTGAGATCAGAGTTTGTGAATCTATTGACTGTGAGATGGAAAGGCTGTGTTCAAATAGGTGGGCCCAATGTATCACAAGAACCCTTGTACATGGAAGAGGGAGGCAGAAGAGAGGTAGAGAGACAGCAGTGTGAGAGGGACTCAGTCTGACATTGCAGGCTTTGTAGATGGAAGAACAGGGTCAGGAGTAAAGGAATTTGCACTGCTTCTAGAAGCTAGAAAAACTAGGAAATGGATTCTCTCCTAGATTCCCTACTGAAGGAACAGAGCTCTCCCAACATCTTGCTTTAAACCCAGACAGACCCATATCAGACTTCTGACCCACAGAACCGTGTAGAATAAATGTGTATTGTTCTAAGTCACCAAGTTTGTGATTGCCACAGTAGCAAAAGGAAACTAAAATACAGTGGTTTTCAAATATTTTTGCCCACATACTTCTAAATAAACTATGTACCCCCTCACATATTGTCATGCAAACATTGAAAATTCTTCATCATAAGTTTAAAAGGTTGAAAAAGATGTAATTTCTGCTGCATGTAAACATCTTATTTAAAAAAAAAAAACAAAGCCATTACATCACTCTTTCAAATGTAAACAAGGAAACCTAAATCTCGTAATGATTTGAGATGATATTCACCATCATCTATTTTTTAAAATATGTATATGAACTCTTTTTTAACCAATGAAAAGTTTCCATCATTACCTTTTCTCCTTGAAGTATTTTCATTCCATTCACACCACAGAATTGTATCCTAATGTAATATACTTTTATGCTTAATAATCTTATGTATCATTCTATCAAAATTCTCTATAAGAAAAACATGTATATAAATGGAAATTTTAATATTTTTCTCAAAGATAAGGCAGTATGTCTTAATGTAAGTTATACTTATGCCTAATACATGATTATCAAATTAATATGTTATATATAATGATAATTATTAAATATAGAAAGCAAAATTTTCTGGGAACGGCATTGCTTTTTGAGATAGTTTTTTTTCTAATTAGGTCATGTCTCCATAGGTAAATATAATATTGCTAGAATGAGAGGATTCAGCATCAACTATATCCTTATTTTTATGTATGTTAGATGAGAATTATTTACACAGTAAATGGAAGGAAAAGGAATAAATTTTATAACTTTATAATTTTATAATTTTTATAGTATTTTATAATATCACTCAATTATTAGCTATTCTTCCAAGTTATATACTCAAACTCACAATAATATATCAAGACATATTTAAAAATTTAGCTACAGACTGCTATTATACCTACTTTTAATTTCATTGAAGGAAAACATAGTAAAGTGCTGACTTCCAAAGTATTTTTTTTACCTAGGCCTTAGAATTATTAACTTATTCATTTTCTGGAAAATAAAATTAGAAGGCTTTATCAAGCCTTATCAAATACCTCTTAATTATACCTGCCATCCTTTCATTTAGAGACTCATTGTGAAAGAGTACATGACAGTTGAGCAAAAACCAACCCAACAAAATTGGAAATTGGGCATTTTAGAACTTGTCCTGTTGGGTATTAATGGAGATCTATATATGTGTCTAAATTTTAACTTTCCCTGTCTTCTTAAACTTTCTTCAAAAATATGTGGAGGTCAGAGGTGCCTGGGTGGCTCAATCGGTTAAGCGTCTGACTCTTGATTTCAGCTCAGGTCATGATCTCAAGGTTTGTGTGATCGAGCTCTGTAGTAACAGTGTGGAGCCTGCTTGGGATTCTCTCCCTCTTTCTCTGTCCCTCCCCTGCTCATGCTCTCTCTTTCAAAATAAATGAACATTAAAAAAATATGTGGAGATCAGGCAGAGTCACACACTTGACTATTATTACGTGTAGATTAGCAATTTGATTTTATCATTGAAGATATTATCTTTATACATTTGAGGCAACTAAACAGCATATCTGCCTCTGAGAGGAATAAATTAATATTAATTTCTTGATTGATTTGTGAAAATTGTGTTCTGCTTCTATACACAAGGAAATGTTCTGCTTTAAAGGTGCAGATTAACCTGTATTGTGGAAATTCAAAACAGAAAAAAAGAACATATCAGTCCGTCAGTAAATGTGGGACTTATAGGAGGTAAATTAACAATTTTAACATTATTTACAGTGAGAACAATAACATATTTCTATTATGTTAATCTAACTAATATACACATAATATGAATGAAAAATCGAACAGAGGAAAAGCAAGTGTGCATGGGGGAGGAGCAGAGAGAGAGGGTGAAAAAGAATCCCAAGCAGACTCTGTGCTATCAGAGCAGAGCTGAACCAGGGGCTCTAACTCACTAATTGTGAGATCATGACCTTAGCAGATATCGAGAGTTGGGCGTTAAACTGACTGAGCCACCCAGGTGCTGTCAGTAACATTTTAGTATAGGGGCGCCTGAGTGGTTTAGTCAGTTTAGCGTCCGACTTTCGCTTATGTCATGATCTTGCGGTTCGAGGGTTTGAGGCCCGCGTCGGGCTCTGTGCTGACTGCCAGCTCAGAGCCTGGAGCCTGTTTCAGAGTCTGTCACTCCCTCTCCCTCTGATCCTCCCCTGCTCACGCTATCTCTCTCCTAGAAATAAATAAAACATTTAAAAAAAATAACATTTTAGTATAAGTTCACAAAATTGCTTCTCCTACACATCTGAAATAAATGGCCAAGATATAAAATGCTAACTTACCTTCACGTATGTTCTTTTTATATGAAGCTGTAATACTGACTGGTGGAGGCACTTTTCATGATCTTCCTTTAGATCAGGAAAACTTGTATCTGAGCCCTAGGTCAAAACAAAGCTGAAGTGAGTTCTCACCAAATGCTTTTTATTAAAAAAAAAAAAAAAAAAAAAAAACCCGCAAAGAAAGTGTGCCTCATAGTCAGCTGGATTTTCTGTGTACCTTTCACATATCTCAAGTATTCTAATTCTAGGACAGATAGATAATCCCCAGGGCCTTGCCTTGAGTTTGTCACCTGGGTAAAATAAGACACTGTTACCTTTGGTTTCTTCCTGTTGTCTTCTCTTACCTTCTCCCTAAGGTGGTGTATCTTTTGGCAGTAGTCCAAGGAATGGAAGAAGGGAAGTTGTTAAATGCAATTGTCATCACTCCTTCTGTCCCATCTTACAAAATACTTGGATTCATGGCATCCCAACTCCCTTAGCATGGATTTTCCCAAAAGCAGATCTTGAGACAAAAGCTTACCATCCAGGGAGCAGTGAGACAGGCAAGTAAAGGAGGAAGAGGAGAGCCAGTAAGGGAAGCTTTATCTGATTGGCCACTGCTATGGAAGGTTGGCTTCTGGATAGCACAGGATCACCTGAGGAGCCTAATAAAATGAGGCTTCTTTCTCTGAATAAAGGGAGAAATCATAGCACCAGGACTGCCCCGCAGAGAGTTAACTTCCTCAGGCTTTGGGATTGCACCTGTGTGAGATTCCACTCTCCCACAGCACCAGAGAGGTTGAAGCCAGGAACTTCCAGGTTGTACCTGCAAGAAGCTGGTGGAAGTCAGTTCCGAAGTGGACGTGAGAATAAGAGGGAAGATGGAGAGGATGGAAGAAGTCACAAAAGGTGGTTAAAAAAGAACCCAGGGTTCTACCTGGGTTCAGCCATGCTGAACTCTTAACAGAAATATGTAAGATAGGGAAAGACACAAGGCCCACAATGTGTTTCAGGTGCTTAATTGATTGTGAAGACTCTGCTGAGACTAAAATCTGGTATCATTTCTTTGGCCCTTCGGAGGTTTTTATACGCCAGTGAAATGTATCCAAGCATAATTAAGAATGGGTGAGGAGACAAAATAGAGTATCCTCTTTTGATAAAAACACTCAAGGAAGTACAGATAAAAGGAACATACCTCAAGATCGTAAAGGCCATATATGAAAGACTCTTGGCTAATATCGTCCTCAATGGAGAGAAACTGAGAGCTTTTTCCTTAAGGTGAAAAACACGGTAGGGATGTCCACTCTCACCACTGTTATTTAAGATGGTGCTGGAAGTCCTAGACTCAGCAATCAGACAACAAAAATAAATAAATGCATCCAAATCAGCACGGAGAAAGTCAAATTTTCACTCTTCACAGATGACATGATACTCTCTGTGGAAAACCCAAAAGACTCCACCAAAAAACTACTAAAACTGATACATAAATTCAGCAAAGTTGCAGGATATAAAATCTACATACAGAAGTCAGTTGCATTTATATACAGCAGAAAAGAGAAGCTGCAGCAGAAAGAGAAATCAAGGAATTGATCCCAATTTACAATTGCACTGAAAATGATAAAATATCTAGGAATAAATCTAATCAAATAGGTAAAAGATCTATACACTGAAAACTATAAAAAGCTTATGAAAGAAAATGAAGAAAATACAGAGAAATGAAAAGCATTCCAAACTCATGGATTGGAAGAAGAAATACTGTTCCAAAGTATCCAAAGCCCAGGGGGAGAAATTAATCTTTAGGAGGAGGAAGAGGCAGTTCTAACCATTTTAGTGCAGGGGGAAGTGGAGGGTTTGTTCTGACTAAACTCAGGCTTAATAGTTTGAAGTTTCCTTCCGTGATCTCTGGATTCTTCCTCAATATCTCTACTCACTTCTGTTCAGCCTTCTTCCTGGGGTTTTCTCTGGTGTCTCCCCCATTCAATGTGGTGATCCCAGAGTTCTATCCTTAGTTCTCTTTTCTCTTAATCTCCAGTCTCCATAATTTCTAGGCAGATCACACTCACTTTCATGATTTTAACTGCCAACTATACGTGGATGAACACCAAATATTTATCTTCAGCTCCAAATTTTCTCCCAGAGCTCCAGACCTATTAGTTCACTTGCTTCCTGGATGTCCTTTCACAGATGGCTGGAATCAACACGTTAGCTCGTTGTCTCCCCGTCACTCCCAAATCTGCACTTCCCCCTAATTTCCAATCCTAGTGGTTGCAATCATTATCCACTCATTCCAACCAGCTAGAAAATTGAAAGGCACCCTGGATTTCCTTCCACACTTTGCACATAAGAGTCCTGTTGACTTTATGTCCCCAGTACTTTTACTTTCCTCTGCTTTTCTCCATCCCTAGGCCACTAACTTAGTCCAGGACTTCTTTATCTTTTGTCTGGATCATTATAGAAATCTCCAAACTGGTCTTACTACTTCCTTTCACTTCGGTCCTCCCTTGCGCTTCCCAAATTGCTCCCCAAGAATGATCTCTCTAAAATGTAAATCATATCATGTTACTCCCTTGCTTAAAGTGCAATGACCTTCAATTGCCAACCGGATAAAATTCCAACTATTCACCTTGACTTTTAAAGTCCTTCATGATTTAACTCTGACTACTAGTATTACCCAAAATAAGCAATTATGCAAATACAGTTTTCTCCACCTGGCATACCCTTATAAATATAATCAAGCTTCATTAATATTGCACTGTTAAGACAGCTAGTTATCTGGTTTTCCCCACTTTGAGGAACAGAATATTTCTTTTTGAGATGTTCCAAACACATAGGAAAGCAGAGGGAAATACCAAAAAAGCATCAACAGGTTTTGTCCAATCTTGAAACCTTAACACATTTCCATCAGATATATTTTTTTTTGTTAAAAAAATAAGTCATGGCTGATACAGTTAAGACCTTTATCATCCCCATCTCTTGATCCCTCTCTATGCAGAAGCAGTCATCCTGCTGAATTTGGCATTTATTATTTTATGTCTCCATAAATTCTCTATAGTATTATGCCGTACACTTGTAGGCTTTATGGAAGTGGTATTATTTGGTATGTAACCTGCAACTTGCTTATTTGCTCAACAACGCTTTTGAAATTTAACCAAGTTGTTACGTGAGGCTCTAATTTTCAAGGGCTATTTTGTATTCCCCTCTATGAATATACCACAGTTTATTTATCCATTCTTTGATTGATGGATATTTAGATTGTTTCTAATTTCCCCCTACTACAACTAATATTGCAATAAACATTTTGCATGCATCTCTCCTTGTTTACATATGGAGATTTTTCTTAGGTACGAAATTCCCAGTAGAAGGATATGTACACCTAAACTTTAGTACCTATTTTTCCCTAAAAATTCTTTTAAAAAGTTAGCATAAAATTTTTGCCAAAGGTAACGAAACCTTGACCTTACTGGTCACGTAAAGTCCAAGTATGAATCTGATTCAGATACAAAATATAACAAAGTATACTTAAGATGATGTTTTTAAATGTTTATTTTTGAGAAAGAGAGGGAGAGAGTGTGAGCAGGCGCATTTGGGGGAGGTGCAAAGAGGGAGAGAGAATCCCAAGCAGGCTTGGTGCTGTCAGCACAGAGCCCAACCCAGGGCTCAAACCCATGAATCATGAGATCATGACCTCAGTCAAAATCAAGAGCCAGATGCTTAACCAACTAAGCCACCCAGGAGCCCCAAGGAGATGTTTTTAAACTAGCAACTATATACTATAAACTAGTTTATAAGAGGATCCTATAAATGATTACATCTGTATTTAATTCTGAGAATTTCAGTACCTACTGTTTGTATGTGTGTGTGTGCATTTTGTTTAAGCAAGATGGGAATTTAGGAACTATGTGGTTCTGATGTTGGTCTCTGATACCGATGATAGTCTAAAGAAGAGGCTCTCTTCTGAGTGCTCAGGTGCTAGGAACCATTTCTGTTCATTCATATACTAAGTCAATAATTTTATCTTTTATTGATATATTTATTATTTTTAAAAGTTTATTTAATTTGAGAGAGAGCAGAGAGAGAGAGTATGCAAATGCATGCGTCCTCCCACGTGTATGCGTGCACAGAGAAGGGGCAGAGAGAGGGAGAGAGAGAATCCCAAGCAGATTCTACACTGTCAGCAGAGACCAATGAGAGGCTTGATCCCATGAACCATGAGATCATGACCTGAGCCAAGATCAAGAAACAGATGCTTATCTGACTGAGCCACCCAGATGTCCCTAAGTCAATAAATTTTTATTGGGTGTCTAGTACACAGTTGACACCATTCTGCGACCTAGGGGATATACCAGTGAACACAAGAGACAAAGCCTTGGCTCTCACAGCTTATATTTTGGCGGGAATTAGACAGAGAAATAAATAAATACATGTAAAAACATAGACTATGTCAGCTGGTAAGAAATGCAATCTAGAAAAAGCAGGGGAAGGGAAATAGAGAATGCTGGAGTAAGGGGGAAGAATTACTCTTTTTTTTTTTTAATTTTTTTTAATGTTTTATTTATTTCTAGGAGAGAGACAGAGAGAGAGATAGTGTGAGCAGAGGAGGGTCAGAGAGAGAGGGAGTCACAGACTGAAACAGCCTCCAGGCTCTGAGCTGGCAGTCAGCACAGAGCCCGACGCGGGGCTCGAACCCACGAACCGCGAGATCATGACCTAAGCGAAAGTCGGACGCTTAACCGACTAAGCCACCCAGGTGCCCCAAGAATTACTCTTTTATAATAAGTGGTCATGGTAGACCTTGCACAAAGGGGGGGATATTTAAATAGGTACTAAAGAAAATGAGAAAGTGCGCCATGTGATGACATGAGAATAAAGTAGAAGGAAGAATAAGAACAAACCTCTGAAGTGGGAGACTGCTCTGCCTGTTTGAGGACTAGAAAGGAGGCCAGTGTGACGGAGACTAAGCAAGCAGTGAGTGGGCAAAAATGACACACGGTGAGGTCAGGGGTAGCAGTGTCAGGAGGGAACTGTTGGTTTTACTCTGACTTTGGAAGGAGTTATTGGATAGATTTGAGCCAAGAAATGCCATGATCTGATTTAAGTTTTTGAACAATCATTCTTATTATGAGAACAGCAGGAGGGAAACCTACTGTGGAGGCTATTACAATATTCTTCGTGAAGGGTGAAGTGGCCTGGACCAGAATTTTGGCAGTAGAAGTGGTGAGAAGGGGTGAGATTCTGTATATATTCTGAAATAGATTTGGTGTTGGATTGAATGACGTAAGAGGTCATCATGACATAAGACAAAGAGAAAAGTCATGGACGACACCAAGATTTCTGCCACAAACAATGGAAAATTGGAGATGCTATTAACTGAGATGGAGAAGGTTATAGTAGGAATAAGTTGGGGGAGGAGTAAGAAGTTTCTTCTGGGATGTGGTAATGCTAAAATTCCTATGGGAACTTCAATGTAAATATTTAGTAGACAGTGAGATCTATATACTTGGAGTTTACAATTAAAAATTTTTTTAATTTTTTTTTTTAATTTTTGAGAAAGAGAGAGACAGAGCATGAGCAGTAGAGGACCAGAGAGAGAGAGGGAGACACAGAATCCGAAACAGGTTCCAAGCTCTGAGCTGTCGGTACAGAGCTCAGCATGGGGCTCGAACCCATGAACCATGAGATCATGCCCTGAGCCGAAGTTGGACGCTTAACCAACTGAGCCACCCAGATGCCCCTTGGAGTTTACAATTGAGGTCTAGGACAGAGGTGTAAATGTGGAAGTCACTAGCATACAGATGCCTTTTAAAAGTGTGGGACTGGGTAGGAGATATTCCAGGAAGTTAGTATGAATCGAGAAAGAAGAGATAAGAGAGCTGAGTCCTAAGGCTGTCTAACATTTAGAATGCAAGGGCATGAGGGGGGAACTGCAAAGGAGATAAAATGGGGTGTTGTGGGAGCCAAGAGACTGATGTCCAAGAAGCCAAAGGAAGAATGTCCAGAAAGAGGATGTGGCACATTCTATTAAATTTTGGTAGATCAAATTGTTAAGAATCGAAAATTGACTTTGGATTCAGCAGCATGAAGATTACTGGGGACCTTGGCAAAAGCTATTTTAGCAAAGTGATGAAATCAAATGCCTGTTTGGAGTAGGTTCGAGGGAAACCGTGAAGAGAGGAACTGGAGAAAAAGAAAACTGACAAGTCTTTCACAGGAAGATTTTACTGGCAAGTCTCTGTTAATACTAAGGGTCTACCCTTAGAACAGCACCTACAGGTGGACAGCAACTTGACTTTTGCTGTGTCATCCCTTTCCGTGTTCCTTGGCAATAGCAGCTCTGGATGCTCACTCCAGGTTCTTCATTTTTCTCTGCCCTATCTGCATGGTGAACTCATATTCACCCTTAGCATCACACTTACGCATCTCCGCACGTGTGAGTTTCTTAGATGGAGCAAATCATTCTGAACATTATATATGTCTTTAGTATAATCACATTGTGCTCTTATAATTTATTCCCCACTTGGCAGTGACTCATGAAAACAAGTGTTGTGGCTTGCAGGGTTCCCCATGCTAAGTACCGAGTCTGTCTTGTACTTAGTGATGTTCAGTTAACATTGGTTGAATGAAATGGAATTATTTTAAAGAAATGCAGGATTCAGGCTTTGCCTTCCATATCCAAGGGGATAGCAGTGTGCTCTACATTTCTACAGCGGAAGAAACAACTCTATTCATCCTCAGGAGAGCCTAAAACAGAATTCTCGTGAAGAGTTTGGAAAACTCTGCTTTGCATTTATTTTTTTGTTCTTATAAATACTTCCATTTGAGGTTAGAGGGTTCTCACTGACACACACTATCAAAGTGCTTGCCTGGTGTCTTCAGTGGGTTCCATCATATTGATTTGTGGTGGCACTGAAGGGAGTGACCTTGGGAGGTGCCTTTTCCCATGCACCATTAGGCCAAACTGAGGGCTCCGTTAGTTTTTCACTCAAGCAACTGTATTTTCGTAATGTGCCTTCAGTGAGCGCTGATGTCATTTCATTCCCAGAATCATTTCAATTAGATTCCAAACAGTCTTTTATTGCACTTTGGAAGTCTTTTGAGATGACAAATTATTTCTATATTCAATCTGCTGTTCTTTTCTTTCCTCTGCCTCTTCATGGCTGACAGCCCCTGTGTGCTTTGTTTTGTGTGTTATTTGGCCAAGAGGGAGCTGTCCGAAATACAGTTTGACAGCATTCTTAAAGGATATTATCCTTTTGCATTTACTCTTTCTGTTTGTTCTTTGGTTTCTGCTATTAATTAGCAAATTCATTTCCTGATAGCCACAATGAGGTTAGAATAGATGTACTGAGCAAGGTATCTAGCAAAGCCCAATGTATTCAGAGTAGTAACAAGAGACCAATTCTATTCTGATCAACACCATTAAAAGGAAAAGATAAATCAAATCTTATGGCCTTAGTCAGCAAGTTTTATTAAAAAAAAAATCTAAGCCGAACCATAGCTGTAATTTGGAGTCTTAGCTCAAAGTGACTGCTTTGTATTTTTCTCAAGGGTTGGAGAGTCAAATCTGTATTCTGCTGGTCAGGCACCCTGTAAAGAGTGCCACCTTCACCTGGGTTGTTTGGAAAGCCCATAAGTCTTGGTAACTTGGTGGATTTCGATGCACAGCCATGAGTTCCACAGGGCATTAATTCTGCTCCACTGCTTGTCCATTTGAAGTAAAAAGTGTCGGTGAATACATTATACTTTGGGACCTCTAAATCCCACTTTAGTTCATTGTCATTCTCGAGGTCACTGATCTCCTTTGCTATCATTATTTCAGTATCCAGAGCACATTTGAAGTTTTCTGCTTTTGTGTCCTTTTTGCTTTATCTTTGACAACTGCATCAGCTCTTACTCTCGAGGAAATTAACATTTCCTTTTGTTCACAAAGCAAGATTATTTGGAAAGGTCAGTGGATGTAGCACATCACTCTGGTATATTTCCACAAAGAAACATGCCTGGTATATTTCAGTGATGCCGAGAGATAAAGGTCTAGCTTGTTTATGGTGAATGGCCGTGTAGAAATGATCATTGTAAATTCAGTGGTTTTTTGAAAGAAAGGAATTTCATTTAGGATTTTTTATTAGTAGATCTATTAGAGGAAATATGACCAAATCATTGCCACAGAGTTGGCTCTGAGGGGACTGTGGGAGCTGTGTCTGTTTTATTCGGTTTCCTTCAAAAAGTCCTTCCTGAGGGAAAAAGTCACTGTTACCTATTCTAAGCATACATAGGGAGTTAGCTAAGTATCCTTTTCACTTTTTGTTTTTAAAAATAATTTTAAAGTTTATTTATTTATTTTGAGAGAGAGGGGAGGGGGAAGGGGCAGAGAGAGAGGGAATCCCAACATTCTGACACAGGGCTCAATCTGACGAACTGTGAGATCATCACCCGAGCCAAAATCAAGAGTCCCACACTTAACCGACTGAGCCACCCAGATGCCCCTCCTTTTCATTTTTATTAGTGAAACTTTTCACATTTCAGTGATTTGGGCTAAGCCATCGTAAATCTATTGTGTTTTCTCCTACTTTTTCTTTCTTTGTTTTTTTAAATGTTTATTTATTTTTGAGAGAGAGAGAGAGAGAGAGAGCAGGGGAGGGACCGAGAGAGAGGCAGAATCGGAAGCTCCAGGCTGTAGCACAGAGCCTGATTTGGGGCTGGAACCAACCAACTGGGAGATTATGACCAGAGCTGAAGTAGGACACTTAACTGACTGAGTCACCCAGGCGCCCCTCTCCTACCATTTCTAATAGTGGATATTATTTATGCTATTGATACTACTGTTGCACACAATTTAGCCTCAGTCTTTCCATCTTAACCCAGAGTTTACATTCTGGGCCTGAACTCGGAGGGCTACGTGATTATCTTCAGATCCAAGGAAAAAAAAAACAAATAAAAAGACAAGGGTTAATGTCCCTTGCTGATGGTTGCTTAGAACACAGTTTGCATACTTTGTCCTTGAGATAATGGCTATTCCCTTAAACTTCTCTACAACCCTAAACCTTGCCTTCAAAATAACAAATGTTTTCCTACACACCAGAATAAGGGTCTCTCTCTTTATCACTTTGTAGCCTTTTTGCAATAACCACTCCATTCTGCTTCTGTACTGCCCGCTTGCCTCTTTGCTCATTATCAAAAGCCCTAAGTCCTTGGACTCTGGGCCGCACACCTAGAGTTCTATGTTAACTCTGTGTGGTCCCGGACGGTAATAAAGACTCCCTTAATTTGACTTTAGTGGTCTCGGTTGGTCTCTGTGTCTCTTGGTGTAACACTACCACAATGCAAATTGTGAAGGATGGGATTTTAACCAGGATGTGTGAAAAACATATGTCAGTAACTCCTGAGGGTAGGCAGAGGTAAATAGAAATGAAGCTGGAGGTTGTTAAGAAATCAGATTTTGAACAAGCAGCATCCAGATTGCATCAGTAGGAGACCACCTGATCAGAAATTCGTATGCGTAAGACGTCCATGAGTGTTTATTGAGAACATGGTAGATCAACAGGAGTCCAGGCTTGGGATATAACAAGCACAAAGGAAGTTTACTGGCATGGTTAATATCTACTCTTATTTTCATTTTGTCAGCAAGTCTTTCTAATACTCCCGTTTTATGATAATTTTAGGAGAGAAAACATAACAGGTCAAACTTAGAGCTCTTTCTTTTTTTCTTTCTTTCTCTTATCTATCTATCTGTCTATCTGTCTATCTATCTATCTATCTATCTATCTATCTATCTATCTATCTATCTATCATCTATCTCTATCATCCAACTGTCTGCATTTAGATATCTAATTCATTTGGAGTTTATACTGGTGTATGTTGTGAAGTATTAATCCAATGATATATTTTTCCAAATGATTATTTAGTTTTCTCAGTACCACTTATTGATATTTTTGTATCTGCTCCCATTTTGATTTGAGATAACCATCTTTATCACACAATAGGCTTACGAATGCACTTGGGTCTATTTCTGGACAGTCTCTTGTTTCTTTTCTTTTTTTTCTGATACTATATGTTGATTTTTAGATGCCACACAATTTAAAATATAGGTCTCATGAAAATATTTTAATATCTATTTGAATTAGCCTCCCTTATTTTTTTTCTTTTTTAGACTTTCTTAGTGATTTTTCCTTGTTCATATTTTTTGGAAGTGCACATAGATTTGTTGATAACTCCGTATATTTACAAGGAAAGTTGGAGATTACTTATGATCTCTACTTATTGATCACTCACTACATGCCAGGCGTTAGATTAAGCATAGGAGTATCGAGTATCACACTTGAGGGAATATACTGAAGTTCAGTGGAATCAGTATTTCTATTTCCCTAGGTAGATATTCTTTAAGAATAGAGGGGTTATCTATGTTAGATAAGAATGTGTGAGAGGTGATGAGTATGGAGAGGTTGTCTTATATTCCTATTTTTTTTTTAAAACTGTGATAGAAGACCTATAAAATTTACACTCTTAACCATTTTTAAGTGTACACTACAGTGGGGTTAAGTATATTCACATTGTAGTGCAACAGATCTCCAGAACTTTTCTGTGGCAGGATTCTCGCATAGAGAGTCGTGACACCGAGGCTTTTCTTTCCAGGAAGCAATTTTATTCGTGCTGGCACCGCTCAGTTGGGTTCGTACCCAAAAGAACTGAGCGGCCCACATCACATGGCATAGTTTTTATACATTTTCTATTTCTTGTCTCCCATATATGGTAACACACATAAACATGCAGTCTGATTAAGTTGTTTCAGTTTACAAGAACATGAGGGATGTAGGCACCCGGACCCATATCTAGGTGACCTTGAAGTCTTCTCTCCTCTCTTCTTCATTTTTTTCTTTCTCCTTAGGGAGGGGTTCCTACCACATTTCCATCTTGCTTGTCTATTTTTCAGTCTCAATTTTATAACATATTTATCTGTGTCCGGGAAAAAACTTCTTGGTGTTTTGGGGGATTAAAACAAATTTTTAAATTAATTTAGGGGGAATTGATATCTTTAGGATGTTCAGTCTTCCTATCCTAAAATGTCTGTCTTTCCATTTGTTCAAAGTGTACTGTTTTATATTTCAGAAATGATATAAAATTTTCCTCCTATAAGTTTACATATCTCTGGTTAACCTTATAAGCAAGTATTTTCTTTACTGTTGTTTCTGTAAATTGAATCTTGCCTCTCATTATGTCTTCTAACTGGTTATTGTTTGTATATAGGAAAGCTATTGATTTCTGCATTTTAATATTAGAGTTTTATTGCTAAAATCTCTTACTGTTTGTAATGGTTTTTCCATTGATTTTTTGGGTTTTTTTTTAGATACACAATTATGTCATCTACAAATAGAAATAGTTAGATCTCTTTCTTTGAAAATTTTATGCTTTTAATTACTTCCTCTTGCCTATTACATCTTGTGTTTAATTTCTGTCCAATATTATATAGGTCTATATTATTTTAAAACTCTACAAATTAGGTATTATTATTTTATATCATACCTTTAGTGCAATGCTAAGTATGATGTATTGTTTTATTTTAAAAAACTATTTGGGAATGAATTCTTATTTCAGTATGTTTTAAATATTCTTTAAAAAATATAAGCATTTAGAAATTTCCCTCTAAGAACTATTTGAACAGCATTTTCCAAGTTTGATTATGTAACATTTTCCATATGATTTAATTTACTATTATTTAATTTTTGTTATTACACCTTGTTTAACTAAGAAATTACATAAAAGTGGGTTTTAAAATGACCAAATATATGGTTTAAAATATTTTTTGAAGTCAGGCAGAGAAAGACAGATACCATATGTTTTCACTCTTATGTGGATCTTGAGAAACTTAACAGAAGACCGTGGGGGAAAGGAAAGGGAAAAAAAATTACAGGGAGGGAGGCAAATCACAAGAGACTCTTAAAGACTGAGAACAAACTGAGGGTTGATAGGGGGTGGGGTAGAAGAGAAAGTGAGTGATGGGCATGGAGGAGGGTACTTGTTGGGATGAGCACTGGGTGTTGTATGGAAAACAATTTGACAATAAATTATATTATAAAAAAATAAAAATATCTTTTGCTCTTTACTTACAATTCAATTTTATTTTGATAAGAGGATATTTATATGGTAAAACGTTTTTATTTGTTTTGTTGAGACTTGGTTAAAGCATAGTAGATAATAAAATGTTGTAAATATTGTGTATATACTTTCTATGTGTAGTTGCTAATTACTGAGTATCAGGATCTAGGCATATCTATACCTCAAATTTGCTAAGAATGTTAGTTATACCTTTTTTTTTTTTTTTTTTTGCTTTACTTACTTGACTTCTCTTTTATTTAGAAAAATATCAAAAAATTACACTGTGAATATTTTTCCAAATCTATCATTTTTTGCTTTACTGATATGCTGAAGTTATATCGTTATTTGCTTACTGATTTAGGATTTTTATTTCTTCCTGGTTAAAGATTTTTATTAGCATAGGTTTATTAACATGGTGAATTTCTTCATCCCTAAACATGCTTTTGCTTTAAAGTAGAAGTTATTGATATCATTTTGCATCATAATCACCTAGGAAAAAATTAAACATTCGTGCACAGGACCAACCTCTAGAAATTCTGAGTTAATTGGTGTAGGTGAGGCACTGGTAATTTTTAAAAATTTCCAAAATTATTTAGTGTGCAACTAGGTTTAAAAGAGCTACTAACTTAAAGTCTTTTTTCTTATATTAATAGAATTACACTGGTTTTCATTTGGTTAGTTTTATCTGGATAATTTTGTGTGTTTTAACTTTCTCTGTCATCTGCATTTTAACATTGTCTTTCGTAAGTTACATAGAGCTGAATTTTTTTAAAAACGTCAATTTGAAAATGACTATGTATTTTCACTGTTTTAAGTTTGGTCCATTTATTTTACTGTCATTTCAAATATTTTGGATTTATTTCTACTATCTTAGTTATTTCATGGAGCATTGCTTTTTCTGTGTCCTCTTTTCTTCTATTCAGATTTTCTATCCTCTAAATTTATCACAATTTTAAAATTAAAAGTAATTAATTAACATATTTCTCTAGCTTTTAAGGTATTGATAAATAAAATTAAATATATTTATGTTGCACAATGTGATGTTTTTATGTATTTATCAAATATAATTACAATATGATTATGAAATGATCACTGCAATCAAGCTAATTGTCACATCCATCATCTCACATATTTATTTGTAGTGAGGATATTTAAGATCTATTCTACTCTATTCAAATTTCAATTATACAATAGTGTATGATTACTATAGTCATCATGCTGTACAGTAGACCTCCAGAACTTATTCATCCTGCATAGCTGGAACTTTGTAACTTTTGACCAATATCTATTTCCCTTTCCCTTTTGCCCCTGGAAAACACCATTCCATTTTCTGCTTCTATGAGACACTTTTTTAGATCCACATATAAGTGAGATCGTACAATTTTTGTCTTTCTTTATCTGACTTATTTCACTTAGCATAATGCCTTCCAGTTCATCCATACTGTTGTAAATGACAACATGTCCTTTTTCTGAGGCTTAATAATATTCTTGTGTGTGTGTGTGTGTGTGTGTGTGTGTGTGTGTGTGTACTGTATTTTCTTTGTCCATTTATCTGTTAATGGACATAGGTTGCTTCCATATCTTGGCTATTATGAATAATGCTACATTGAACATGGGAGTGCTGATATCTCTTTGATATCTTGATTTTATTTCTTTTGGTTATAAACCCAGAAGGGGTATTACTGGATCATATGGTAGTTTATTTTTAATTTTTCAAGGAAGCTTCATACTATTTTCCATAATGGCTGTATAAATTTACAATCCCACCAAGTGTATGAAGGTTCCCTTTTTTCCACATCCTTGACAACATTTGTTATCTTTTTTTGTCTTTTAGATAATAATAGTCATTCTAACAGATATGAAGTGATATCTCATTGTGGTTTTGGTTTACAGCTTCCTGATTAGCCATGTTGAGCATTTTACATATACCTTTTGGCTATTGTATGTCTTCTTTTGAGAAATACTTATTCAGATCCTTGTTCACTTTTTAATCATGTTTTCTTGCTATTGAGTTGTATGAATTTCCTGTATACTTTGGATATTAACCCCTTATCAGATAATATTTGCAAATACTTCCTCCCATTCTGTAGGCTGCCTCTTCATTCTGTTGATTGTTTCCTTTGCTGTGCAGAAGTTTTCAGTTTGATATCACAATTTTTAAAAATTTCTCTCCTCCCACTGGGTTTGGAAGTCACACATAATTTTCATTCTTTAGTAATTACATTTGAAATTACTACATATATATTTAAGTTAATTGATATCTTCATCTCTTCCTGCATGATAGAAGGGCCTTAAAGCACTTTCATTCCAATCATAATCTTGCATCTTATATCTAATATTTTCCCAATAGTTTAAACAAATTTTATTTAGAGACTGTTAAACTCTAAGAATTAATATTTTTATTATTTTATACAGATATATTTTAGATTTATTATTATATAACCAATATCTTTGCTCATCTTCACAAATATTTTTGTATCTCAAGCTTTCTTTTTCCTTTTATTTTCTGAATTATTTCCTACAGAAATATATTAAGAAGGTCTTTTGGTAGTTACTTTTTTCAGTTTCCATATGAAAAAAAAATTTTGCTTTACAGTTTTTTAAAGGAATTGTTGTTGTTGTGTGTAGAATTCTAGATGATACTTTTTTCCCCCCAGTGTTTTGGAAATATTTTAATGTCTTATGGCTTCCACATTTCTTATTAAAAAGTCTATTGTCAACTTAGTTATTAATCCTTTAAAGGCCAACTGTCTTTTCTTTATGGAACTTTTAAGATCTTCTCTTTATGCTTTTAGTTTGCTATTGTTGTTTTCTAATTTTTGTAGATAGTATTATAGAGGTTGCTCTGACCATCTATTTGGGTTTGTATTTTTCAATAATTCTGAAAAAATTTTAACTATTATTTCTACATATATTACCTCTCCTCTTTTAGTCTCTCCTTTTGAAAGAACTGTTAAATATAGTTTAAGTTTCTCATTTCATATGCCACTTTTCTTTTTGCTGGACTTTTCACACCTATCTTATAGTTCATTAACTCTCTTCATTTGTATCCATTTTTTAAGCTTATCTCTTTAATTTATTATTTTAATACTTATAATTTCTTCATTAGCTAAAATTTTAGTGTCTAACTCATCTATTTGTCACTTCCTATGACTTTTTTTGTCTGTAATATTTCCTTTTTGAATATAAGCTTATTTTACTAAAACTTTATCTGTAAAAATCCTGCACAGTCTAGATTTAGGATTTGCTTGTCCTTATTCCAGACAATTCCAAAATATTGTAGGCCTAAGGAAACTTCAATTTCTTATCTTGGCTTTTCCTAGACCATGAAGCATTGTTCTAAGTCCCAAATCAATGTAAGGGTTGGCTGTGAATATGAATCCTTAGTTTCTAATTCTTTTTGAGTTTGTGCCTGAGAATTTTCTTTGTTTTTTCTTTCTTATAATATCAGATAGGTAATTATAAGAATATGTGTTATATGTTATGCAGTATTGACATCTGCTTTCTATCAAGAATTATTCAAAATATTTGATCTACCGTGTTGCCAGAAACAGAAACCTTACAGATAAGCTCTTTCACATTTTTGAAGTTACGTTTTTCAGTGAATGCCCAGAATTAATGAGTAAGATAAAGACTTTAGCATGTTTTTACTTTCCTCATTTTCATCTTTAGCAGAATTCTGGTGATTCATATGCATCCTGAAGTTTGGGAGTCAATGATCTAAATGATGAAGAGGAAAACATAGGTGGTGAACCATCCAAGAGTGATAAAATCTCCCAAGACTTGATTCTGTGACACGAAGAAGATAGGGAGAGACAGGAATAAAGTCTTATGTATCAGTATGGATAAGCTAAAAAGTGAAAATTAATGTGAATGCTAAAAAAGAAAGAATTATAAAATAGTTATATACCTTCTCTGTGTATAAAAAAAGGTTGTGGTTATTACTCAAATGCAAAGAATTGCTATAGAATGTTTCCTGATGACATCAGATCAATGTATAACTAAACATAAAAGTACCTAAAATAATTTTTATAAAGAAAATTAGAAACTAAACAGAAAGTATTCTATTACCCTCTCATATTATTTTCAGCTGAAATCTTAAAGACCATGGGTCAATTCTGGTGTATATCAACAAAGTTTGTAGATTAAGATGTAATGATCAAAGATATATTTTTTTTGCTCTTGGTGATAACAACTGCCATATAAAGGATTGTTAGGAACTTAAATTGAGGAAGTTAAAACTAAAATAAGACATGACTAAAATTTATAAGTTAAACAATGGATAAGATAACACATCATCTTTATCAACTGTGAAGGAACACCATGGCCTTCTTTAAAACTTGAATGAGGAAATTTAAAGTAGTATTTGTGGGGGTGCCTGGGTGGCTTAGTCGGTTAAGCGTCCGACTTTCACTTGGATCATGATCTCGCGGTTCATGGGTTTGAACCCCGTCGGGCTCTGTGCTGACTGCCAGCTCAGAGCCTGGAGCCTGTTTCAGTCTGTGACTCCCTCTCTCTCTGACCCTCCCTTGCTCACGCTGTCTCTCTCTCTCTCCTAGAAATAAATAAAACATTAAAAAGAAAAAGAAAAAAAAATAAAGTAGTATTTGTGGAATACGTGTCAAACTTGCAGTGGCAGTTGTGAATGAATTCAAGAAATATTTGAATGAATTTGTGAATGGCAGGGATACAAACTAGAAAAAGGAGCT